>SJYT01080556.1:780389-1052920 GCA_006410635.1 Cephalophus harveyi | reverse complement strand
CTTCCAAAGAAATCCCAGGGTTGATCTCCTTCAGAATGGACTGGTTGGATCTCCTTGCAGTCCAAGGGACTCTCAAGAGTCTTCTCCAACACCACAGTTCAAAAGCATCAATTCTTCGGCGCTCAGCCTTCTTCACAGTCCAACTCTAGTGAGTAACAGAAACCAGACCCAAATCCCAGTTTAACACCACATCAAGAGTTATTTATGCTTTAGCCAACCTCTAGGTCAGAGGATTCAGTGGACAGATGTGGGGCTTGTATTCAAGACAGGGTCATGATCTGACTGGCAGGGGGCTAGGATAAGCAGGAATGGGCAGCAGGCTTGTCAGACAAGCAGCCTCTGTTCTACACACAGTTATCATGTTCTGAAAGTGACAGTTCTTGTGATGTGAGAGACTGTCATCAAGGGGTGTTCTTCAGCTTCTACTGTCCCTAGCAAGCTCACAGACGTCTGGCCTCAGCATTTCCCCAGTTTTCTGACTTACACAGGCATTTCACGGCCAGCTGTCAATCACGGTGACAACTAATTGTGGAAATGAGGTTATTAGAAGAGATAATTGCCACCTGGATCTCGTCTACAATTTGAACTGTCTTATAATTTTAGCACATTTGTCTCAAAGGCATATTTTCCTAATGTGATTTAGTTATATTAGAAGCAGTCTCTTTTTTTTCTTTAAGGTTGTTACTGTTAATGGGAAGCAAGGAGGCAGGTGAAGAGCGGGAGAAGGACTTTCTGGGGTTAGGAATCTGCCAGTGATAACCCACAACACGCAGGACCCTGATCTAGTCTGTATAGACACGTGGGACCCTGATCGAGTCTGTGTAGACACGCGGGACACTGATCGAGTCTGTATAAGCCTTTGCCTAACAGACACAGCTGCTCAGTCTCCTGAGTTCCCTTCTGCTCTGGTAAACAGGAGGTAAGAAGGCCGAAGCCCTGGACCTGAAGAAGTTGCAATCTATGGTCTTCCTGCTCTGAACAGCGGGCTTGCACCCAAGGATAACTGAACTATTGAAGACAGTTGAGAAGGACTTTTCTCGCATGGCCAATCTTTATGTTACTGCATTTTCTGTTCACATTTATGTTTTTCTTCAAGCTTCAGATGAAAGTCATTACAGGCAGAGATTTCATCACTAGGTGCAGGTCAGAGGCCAGTTGGCTTGCTGATATATTCTTCTTTTTTTTAGCAGTCAGCTAAAATATGCCAGTTTCAGGGCATGTGCTAAGAGATGATTTGAGAATAGGTTCTGGGAAGAAAACCGAGTTCTCTTGTGCTTATCAGTGATTTATTGCTGCCTGAACCAGAACTAGCTTGCCTGCAAAGCTATACTTACAGCCAGACCAATTGAGTCTGACAAGGCTGAAGCTAAAATTATTGATGAAAGGACTGAAGACCGCATATGAGAAGTTTATTCTTTTGGTGTACTTTCTAGACGTGCGTGCAAGTGGTTCCCAGAGAACATTTACACCCTGCGGTTTTCTCTATTCTAAAACACAATCTACTCTGGGAAGCCATGGGGAGTGCAGTATGAAGAATTCTCAGTTTTTCTTTCCTGACCTTGCAAAGAAATCTTGTAGACATTTCCATTGCTGTAGGTACCTTCCCGTGAACCCTGTATATGGTGCTAGTAAGTTACCCCGCTTGTGAAGATTCCTGGAGAGCCAGAGAAATGGCACGGTCCTTGTCAAAGTGTAGAAAAGAAAAAATCCTAAAGTTTTCAGCGATTCATTTAAACTTGTCTGGTTAGAAAGAGATGGTAACAAACTAGACCTCAGAGTTTTCAGGGCCTAAAGAGAACTTCCCAATAAGTCTGAGCTTTGGCATAGCCCCATCCATTGTATTCCCTCACCCGCTTGCTCAGTAATCAACACTTTTTGAGATCTACCATTCACTATGTGCCCGGATGTGGTACCAAATGCTTTCTACACACTGTATCATTTAATCCTCTCAATGACATAAAGGGATGAGGTGAGATAAAAATCAACTCTCAGTGTAAAATGAGTAGCTTGGCTCCAAAATCCTCACTCCAAACCAGCAGAAAGATTGCCTTTAGTCAGACTGAAACAGTAACTTTCAGCTTCTTCTGTATTTGTGAGATATTTTCTCAAATAACAAGATGTTTTGAGGTGACTTCAAGGAATTTTAAGATTCAAACTGGCACTCATTATAATGCCATTTGCAGTGACAGGGTTGGACCCAGAGTTTGTCATACTGAGTAAAGTAAGGCAGAGAAAGACAAATATCGTATGAGATCACTTATATGTGAAATCCAAAACAATGGTACAAATGAACTTATTCATAAAACAGGAATAGAGTCACAGACGTAGAAAGCAAAGGTATGTTTACCAAGGGGAAAGAGGAGGGAGAGAGAAACTGGGAGGTTGGGATTGATGTATATACACTACCATATGTAAAATAGATAACTAATACAGACCTACCGTATAGCACAGGGAACCGAGTACTCTAATGGCCTCTGTGGGAAAAGGACTTTAAAAGGAGCAGAAATATGAGTATGTATAGCTGATTCACTTTTCTGTACAGCAGAAACTAACACAACATTGTAAATCAGCTATACTCCAATAAAAGTTAATTAAGAACAGAACAAAATGGCCCTCATGAGCTCAGCACTTGTTTAAGTAAGTAAGTAAGTAAAGTCGCTCAGTCGTGTCCAACTCTTTGCGACCCCTTGCGACCCCGTGGACTGTAGCCCACCAGGCTCCTCTGTCCATGGGATTCTCCAGGCAAGAATACTGGAGCGGGTTGCCATTTCCTTCTCCACGGGATCTTCCCAACCCAGGGATCGAACCCAGGTCTCCCGCATTCCAGGCAGACGCTTTAACCTCTGAGCCACCGGGGAAGACCCAGCATTTGTTTAGGTGTTATCAATACTAGATCGTCTCACTGTGCCACAGATTCCAGTAAGACTCTCCACAATGTCCATTCTATTCCCTGGTGTCCCTTGTCCCTTGTTCAAACAGAACTTGTTGCCCAAACCAAGGGAAGAAATTCACCTACATTCCTAGAAGCGCCAGGACTTACTTGATGTTCTGTACTGTGTATCTCCGACTTAGAGAAACCGTGCCCTGCCCAGCACATAGCGGGGCTGTTACAGCATGGCATTCCTATGGATAGTCGTTGCTACAGGATGCATAGATGCTTGTTACTGTTTATTTGTTTGTTTTGTTTGGGGCTGCGCTGGGTCTTCACTGCTCTCGGTGGGTTTTCTCTGGTCCTGGTGCACAGGCTTGGCATTGCCGTGGCTCCTCTTGTGGCCGAGCACGGGCTCTGCAGCTCACAGGCTCAGTAGTCGCGTCTCACAGGCTCTAGGGTATGCGTAGTGGTTGTGATGCACAAGCTTAGTTGCCCCTCGCCATGTGGAATCTTTCTGAACTGGTGATCAAACCCATGTTCCCTGCATTGGTAGGTAGATTCTTGACCACTGGACCACCAGGGAGTCCAACAGGACGTATTTTTAATTAGAACACAATGAGTCTTACGCATTGATGCAATTTGGCAGTCTACTGAAGAATTTTTTGGTTTGCCACTGCAGACAAATAAGAACCACTGGTCTGATTAGAAATGGAAGATCTGAACCCTATTCCTTGGTTCACAGTGCAAACAAATCAGTGAAATGCCCAACTTCTCTCATATAAGAATGGCCCTCATCAAGGTAATGGTCTGACCCAAAGAAGTGCAAAACACAAGGTCAGTATCTGAATTTGCTTAGGGGAGAGCAGAGGCATATTTATGTATGATTTATATCCCCTCTCCATGTGTAGATAAGTTTACACATAGGTATATGTGGCTGTGGTCATGCTATTCATACACCATGCTGACACGTATTCTAGTGTGTTTTTCACATGTCACTTCTATCTATAAAATCATCTTGTCAACTCATGGAGAGGTAAGAGAGGTCATATATTTGGTGTTCTTCTTCTGCCTCGCATCTAGTCTGTGGTTTAGAATTCAGTGATCCCTACGGGTTTCATTGTGTTGCTGAAGACTGCAGACGGTCTTTTAAAGCAGCACAGCACAGAGGGACGGTGAGGGTTTAAAGACAAGGCAGGCGAACGTCCTTGTATTGCACATTGCTTTATTGTGCTTCACAGATACTGCATTTTTACAAATTGAAGATCTGTGGCAACCCTGCATTGAGCAAGTCTATGAGTGCCATTTTTCCAACCCCATTTGCTCACTTCAAGTCTCTGTGTCAAAGTTACATTTTGGTAATTCTCACAATGTTTCACCCTTTTTCATTATTATTATAGTTGTTATGGTGATCTGTGATCAACAGTAATTAATGTTACTATTGCAAAAAGATGACAGCTCACTGAAGGCAGAAATGATGGTTAGCATTTTTTGAGCAATAAAACATTTTTAAAATTGAGGGGTGTGCATTGTTTTTATAAACATAATGCTATTGCACACTTAATAGACTATAGCACAGTGTAGACCTAACTATGTATACGTTATGTATGTGTATCTGTACTGGGAACCAACAAATTCATGTGACTCACCTCATTGCAATGTGCACTGTATTGCAGTGGTTTGGAACTGAGTCGGCAACATCACCTGGCTATGCCTGTACAGCCCTTTAAATTACAGGACCTTGGAATACTTCCAGCCTGGTGGTTTCATGATATTAAAGTTATTCAATGCCTCTAAGGTAAGGTAAAGGTAAAGTCGCTCAGTCGTGTCCGACTCTTTGCGACCCCATGGACTGTAACTTATTAGGCTTCTCCGTCCATGGGATTCTCCAGGCAAGAATACTGGAGTGGATTGCCATTTCCTTCTCCAGGGGATCTTCCCGACCCAGGGATCGAACCTGGGTCTCCTGCATTGGAGGCAGACGCTTTAACCTCTGAGCCACCAGGGAAGCCCTATTCAATGCCTCTAGGTTTGCAATTATCGCTTTAAAGAAAAGAGAAAATAATGTCTGGTAGGATGGTTTGAGAGCTGGAGTCTAGAGTGATGAATGTCAGTGGGACAGTTCTCCAAAGCTATTGATTACTAAGCAAGTGACGGAGGGTACGCAGGCTGATGGACTATACCAGGCAAGACTCTTGCGCGTTAGGCTGGTCTCTGTTACCATCTCTTCCAACTAGGTGAGTTCAAGCACATCGCTGAAAACCTCAGGATTCTTCTTTTCTTCTTTTAGAAACAAAGTCCTGTGCTGTTTCCCTGGCTCTCCAGGAATGTATCTGGGCAGAGTAGATTATAGGTGCCCTGCCTTTTCCATGAGTGATAGATCTAAGTCACCCAGTGGATGCTGAAGCCACGGATAGTTCTATACCCTGTATATACCATGGTTTTGGTTTTTTTTCTTCACGTTGTTGTTTCCTACACATTGTTGTTTAGTCACTAAGTTGTGTCCAGCTCTTTGTGACCTCATGGACTGTAGCCCCCCCAGGCTCCTCTACCCATGGGATTTCCCAGGCAAGAATACAAGAATACTTCTTCATCCTACACATACATACCTGTGATAAAGTTTAATTTATAAAATAGGCACAGTAGGGATTAACAATAAAAATAATAGACTAATTGTAGCAATAGACTCCGGTAAAGTTATGTGAATGTGATCTCTCTCCAAATATCTTATGGTGCAAATTTAATGTCTTTTTCATCTTAACTGAGACCTTATTATGTCCTGTGGCCATATCTTTTGCAGTGTGAGGTGCAAGAGGAAAACTAGTACAAATATCTTTTTCCTTCTTTACAATTTTGTGGATAGAAGATCCACTCTCACCATAGATCTTAGTAATCTCAGCATAGTTTTCTTTCTTTCCTTATTAAGTCGAAAACTTTCATCTTTTTACTTAAAGGAAGAACTTTATGGCTTCTCTTTGGCATCCAAACTGTCACCATTATGCAAGAGACACGGGTTCAATCCCTGGCTCTGGAAGATCCCCTGGAGGAGGGCATGGCAACTCACTCCAGTATTCTTGCCTGGGGACTCCTATGCACAGAGGAGCCTGGTGGGCTACAGTCCATGGGGTCACAAAAGAGTCAGACACAATTTAGCAAATGAGCATGCACAATATATTATAAGTGATATAGAATTATTATCCTAATCATTGAATATTAGGGTGTGTTTGCTGGGGCAGAGGGATTAAGAAATTGTGTTTGGAGAGGAGACTAGATGTAGGTACAGCTTGGATCAGGAAGGATCTGTGAGTCATTAGACTTGACCTTAAAAGCAATAGATACCATTAAGTAGGGAGAAGGCAAAGGCACCCCACTCCAGTACTCTTGCCTGGAAAATCCCATGGATGGAGGAGCCTGGTAAGCTGCAGTCCATGGGGTTGCTAAGAGTCGGACACGACTGAGAGACTTCACTTTCACTTTTCACTTTCATGCATTGGAGAAGGAAATGACAGCCCACTCCAGTGTTCTTGCCTGGAGAATCCCAGGGACGGGGGAGCCTGGTGGTTTCTGTCTATGGGGTCACACAGAGTCGGACACGACTGAAGTGACTTTGCAGCAGCAGCAGCAACCATTAAGTAGAGCAGTGATGGAATCAGATATGTCTCTTAAAAGGACAGCTCTGATTGCGGAGTAGAGACTGCACTAAAAAGAGGCGAGACAGGAAGCAGGGAGGCTAGTCCTTGCTGGAGTCATTGCTGCGAAATACCTATGGTCAGGACACAGAAAGTGGGTGATTTAACCGCAGTCCTTCTAGTAAATAACTGGACGTATGAAGAGAGAAAGGGTTTTAAGCAGATCATGAAAATACTTTCTGAAAACAATCATGACAGCCATGTATAAAGCATGAGAGGCATGTTTGCCAAATAGGCTCTGGAGAGAAAGAACATGTGGGCAAATTTTCAATAGGCCATTTGTCTTCCCTATAAGTGCCCACTCTGTTAGTCTGGGGGTGCCTGAGCAGCTGTCTGAGGGCTGTTTTTAAGCTCTGGCAATCGGCTGGTGGTTATCCTTCTAGTTTTCCTATGAAATTTGAAGTCTTCTGATAGATGTCAGCCAAGCGTTGAGCAGGTCTTATGGCATTAAAAGATAAGGGAAAGCACTTAGAGTTTCCTCGGGCATTTTTTTGGTCTAATGCTTCCAGCTTTGAAAAAGCATTGGCCATTGGAGAAAATATGAGCACTGAAGAGTGAGGGAGAGAAACGTGTGATTGTGGTTATATATCTTGAAAAAAGTAGCCAATAGGTGCCTGCTTGATTATAAAAATAATATTTATGCAAAGAGAAAGCAGGAAAATATGGAAAAATACAAGAAGAAACTGTAATTATTCATACTATCACTATCCAAAAATACATGTTTTGACACTTAACTTTTCAGGTTCTTTCTATGCCTGCATACATTTTTTTAAATTTATATTTTAATTGGAGGAAAATTGCTTTACGTGTTAAGTCGGCTTCTGGCATACAACAACAATGTGAATCAGCCATAACTATACACACATCTCCTTTCTCTTGCGCCTCCCTCCCTTGCCCTCATCCCTCTCTTCTAGGTCATTGCAGAGCACCAGACTTGACTCCCTGTGTTATACAGCAACTGCTCACCAGCTTTCTATCTGACACATGATAGTGTATATATTTAATGTGAGGTCATCAGTCACATTTTGGTTTGGGATTTCTTTTGTATCCTGAGATTTTAGGGTGGCTAGACCACTACTACCACGAAACCCCCAAAAGCAGTGGTTCCATCATGATACCTGCCTTTTTGTTTTTCACAGATAGATGTGCGGTAGACAGGGTTTCCAGGGGGCTTAGGCAGCTCTGTGCCTGTGGATGCCCAGGGACCCAGGGCTGTGCCCACATCCCCGAGGCATTGCTCTGGTCCACATGGCTGAAGCAGACCCAACAGCATCACATGGTGTTGCAACCAAAAGGAAAGAGATACAGAAGAGGAAAGCAAGCAGCTTCCTCTTTTAAAAATGTGCTTTGGTAGTGATTTTGTTCTTTTCTTAATTCTTAATGGCCCACTTGCCATTTGCCAAAATTCAACCACACAGCTACATTTAGTTCTAAGGGAGGCTGGGAAGGGCTAGCGCCCCATTGCCCCACCATGTATCTTGTAAAACCCCAGTATGGCATTGCTTGTTACTAAATGTAAGGAGGAAATGGGTACTGGGAGCAATTGCCAGCCTGGCTCGCAAGTCTCCGATCACTCGTCTGTGTCCCGCTAATCACACATAGAACAGACTCACTCCTTCACCAAGGGGACAGCCTCAGAAACCATTCAACTACTGTATCCAACTCATAGTTCAAGATTTCTGGGTGGCTTTAAGTCCTCTCCATCAGGGCTGGAGGTTCCCCGATCTGGGAAATTTTAAATTCATGGGCATGTTTTCTGGCATCTTCCCCATACTTAAGTGTTCAACAGGGGAGTCAAGCAAGATAGCTGCAACTTAAAAACAAAACCAAATGGAAAAAGGGTAAATGGGGGGGAAAAAAATCATTATGGTTGTTAAGAGTGATGAAATCTTACTGGGAAGGAGCTACGACAAGTCTCCACCACGGCCAAGGAAGAAAATTCCTTGGTCTGTAGACACTGCCTCTCTTCTCTGGGAGACAGCCCTCTGTCCACTGACCTCTCAGAGACTCTGCTTGTCCATTAACTTCTGTGGCCACAGCTACAGTGAGTGTGGGGGAGCATGCCTTACTTGGGGACACACAACTCTCCCGGGGGTTGCTTTAGGGACCAGAAAATTACAGCTTCAGCAGGCCAGGTTTGTGGTTTCTTTGATCCCATAATTCGTTCAAAGTTCTTAGCAGTTTCCTAGACTGTCTGCTCCCAGTCATTTCCATGAACATGTAAGGATAGCCCACGATCTCGTCTGCATCGGTCTTAAGTTTATGAATGCATTTGTTTACTCATCTCTAAACTTGGACCATTCTCTCTCTAATTCAGTAGCAACTTTGAGGTCATGGAAAATAACAGGCTAGGGTGAGACAACAACATGCTTAATTCTATATTTGCCATCGTATTGGCTCCTCCGGTTCCATTAACAACAGGCCCTGGAGAAACGCTCCGAGACACAGTTTATCTCTTTCTGTTTATGGTTCTGAAGCAGTTCAATTTTCCAGCTCCATGAGGCCTAAATTACAAGACTTCTAGTCAATTCAGATGGCAGCCCCAAGCACAGGGGACATCCCTACTGGGGTTGTATTTCCTCCTGTCTCAGCTGGAAACTGACAAATTCTTGCCAAACTGTGTCACCCTCTGCTAAAAGCAGCAAGAATCAGCCACCAGAAACCAGCATCCTAGTTTTGTCTCACTGTTTACCCCAGAGCAGCAGAACTGGTGAGCATGTAACCTATCTTCCAGGTCATCACAGGAACCAGTCTGACCAATGTTTTGCTATGGCTTGCTGAAGGTCATCAGCCTTTCTGCCCATGATATCATCTCCTCACTGCCTATCCCACGGTTGTTAAAGGACCCATCTTAACACAATTGTTAAAGTGATATAGTGTGCTTTTTTTTTTAACCCCTGCAGGATAGTATTTCTGGTCCCAATGTTATTTTTTTTTTTTTAATGATTCAAGATTAAGCTACTGTTACAGAAGACCCCAAAATACAATATTGCAAAATAGATTGAAATTTTCTCTCATAAAATATGGAGTCTGGACATGAAAGTGTCTCTGTTCGTGACATCATCCAGGGACCCAGGGCTCTTCCGGATTTTGTTTCTTCACCTGCTAGACTCCTGCTGTAGACAAATGGTCTGTTCGCTCATGAGCACCATACACGCACCCCAGCTCGGGGCTAGTGGAGGGAAGTGACTCCTTTCCTTTTATAGGTGTGACTCTCAAGTCACTCACATCATTTCTATTCACTACTTCATTGTGAGGCTGGTGGGAGACCACTGTGTCCTGTTAAAACTTGGTCGGGGTGGGGGTCTGATACTCAACGTAAGATGTATACAAGCTTGCAAATAGAGCTCTTCCACACCAACGAATCACTGCTTCCCAATGCGGGCTGTAATATGTAATACTTTACTGATCTGCAGGCTGTAATATGTAATACTTTACTGATCTGCAGGCTGTAATATGTATACTTTACTGACCTTCTTTATTTAACAGTTTTTATGTACATCTCTGGCTGACTTAGTTAAGAGAGGTATACTTGGAAAGAGAATGCCACATACAAACACTTTAAAGAATTGACTACTTGCCTTATGGAAAGAGTGTGGTGGGTTGTAACTTCAGTTTAGGTATGTAAATCTGCCTTCCCATATTATCAGTCTCCAATACTTAATATTTTTATATTTAAAAAACTTCCCCCAGAGGGGCATGATTAAGGTTGCAGAGTAGGAAGATCCTTACATATCTTCCGATAGAAAAGTACTTAGTTATCCAACAAAGGAATAATTACATAAGTAATGGTATTAGATGGTATAGTCTCAAGATTAAGGATGAACTTTGGAGGCAGCCAAAGATGACTGGATTTGTTTAAGTTTGAAACCCAACTCTTTGTTGGATAACTAAGTACTTTTCTGTATTTTGCAGTTGTAACTAATGATTCTTTGATAAACATCTTTCTATGTATATGTTTCTCTCTCATACTTCTATGATAGAATTTCTCTGTTGAAAGATGCTGACTTTTTAGGGAACTTGATACATTTTGACTGCACATTTTTAAAGAATATGAATCATCCAAAGAATAATATTAATTTTTTAAATTCTAGTAATAATTTTGCAATGTAAACAGGTATGAAATCATCATCTTGTATACTTTGAGCTTACATATGTTATGTCAATATCTCAATAAAGCTAGAAAAAATGAAATTCAGTCCCCTCCAATTCTAATAATTAATTAAGAATTTAACATGTCCCAGGGCCAATATTACAATTTTAGGTAAAATATACAATTCATATGGAAGGCATTCTTCAGTAGTTCAGTTCAGTTGCTCAGTCATGTCCGACTCTTTGCGACCCCATGAATAGCGGCACGCCAGGCCTCCCTGTCCATCACCAACTCCCGGAGTTCACTCAGACTCACGTCCATCGAGTCAGTGATGCCATCCAACCATCTCATCCTCGGTCGTCCCCTTCTCCTCCTGCCCCCAATCCATCCCAGCATCAGAGTCTTTTCCAATGAGTCAACTCTTCACATGAGGTGGCCAAAGTATTGGAGTTTCAGCTTCAGCATCATTCCTTCCAATGAACACTCAGGGCTGATCTCCTTCAGAATGGACTGGTTGGATCTCCTTGCAGTCCAAGGGACTCTCAAGAGTCTTCTCCAACACCACAGTTTAAAAGCATCAACTATTCGGCGTTCAGCTTTCTTCACAGTCCAACTCTCACATCCATACATGACCACTGGAAAAACCATAGCCTTGACTAGACATTCTTAGGCAATGTTTATAAAATTTAAACTGTCTGAGGAATACTCTATTACAAACAGCCATGGGATTTTATTCCAGATGCAATATATCTGTGTTTTTATATTATATATCATTGACTGCATCTTATAGTCAGATTAATGTTGATCCTTATATCTGGAATATATCTGGAACCCATTTCTATAGCAATTTATTTTGAGGAGCCATTAAAAAAAAAATGAATCAGATCCAAAAAAAAAACAAAAAGTGGCCCTGTCTAGACAAGGTGCTCCCTGGAGGTGACACTAGCAGCAGAAGAGTTAAAACTGAGCAGAGGGTGGCGTTTTTCAGCGGTCCTTCATCTAATAACAGGCAAGTCGAACACTGACACGTGAATAGTGTTACTTCTCCACCGTAAGCCTTGGTGAAAAATATAGAGGGATGTAAATGGCTCCCTAAAGCCAACATGTGACCCTGGTGTGGAAGGCAGGATTTATTAACGTTTATTTTCACTTAGCATAACCACTTCAGTGCTAGAATATCAGTATCCAAACCTCCTCAAAATAGGTGGTTGTTATTTAGTCGCTCAGTCGTGTCCGACTCTTTGCAACCCCATGACTATAGCTTGCCAGGCTCCTCTGTCTATGGGATTCTCCAGGCAAGCATACTGGAGCGGGTTGCCATTTCTTTCTCTAGAGGATCTTCCTGGATCAGGAATTGAACCCGCGGCCCCTGTGCTGGCAGGCAAATTCCTTACCACTGAGGTACCAGGGAAGCCCCCTTCCCAACAGCGGGTGGTCAGCAAAAGCTAATACAAAGACCATTCTTGGTCAGGAGAGGGCAGAGGTGGCTGAACCTGTAGATCCAAGGCAAGGAACCTAATAAAACAGTCCTTTGTGTTTTCAATCTATAATGTTGCCTTTGGAAGACTTCCAGACAGATATGCAGCACCATGTCCTCCGCCAGGCCTGCCGGGCTTTGCTGCAGTGTCTCCCAGCCAACCGCAGCTGCCCAGGGCCTGAGCCAGGTCAGGTCTGTGCGGTCCTGCCACTGAGGGTTTTAAGGCTTTGCAGGCACTGGCTTACCCTTCTTAGTAATTTTATTTTTGGATTGCTTTGCTTTACAACTAATATTTGATAGGACAGTGGAATGTGAACTGGGAGCGTGGAGTGTCAGCTCGCCCATGGTCCCACCTGCCGCTGCCTCCCCCAACCCTGCCCCATCCTCCCGGGAGACACTGTACACCTCCTCCCCTCCGCCACACACACACCCTGATGGTGACGGGGTTGTGGGGGGATTGGGAGGGAAGAGAAGCCCACCCTCGGCCCTTGACCTCTGCCCCCAGCAGGCATAGGCAGGGGAGAGAGAAGATTTCAACTTCCTCATTTTCATTTTGTGCAAGAAGTTCCTATGCACCGTCTTCTTAACACACTTCACCGCATCATTTACTGCTTCACGGCTGTGTGGTCAGAGGGATCTCTGTCTGGATGCTGTCCTCCTCTGGCTGGTGGCTGCCCCCTCCCTGCCTGTCCCAGCTGTGGCGGGGGTAGGGGGTGAGCCTGTTCACTCTTTCTCGCCCCTACAATTCCATAGTCATGAAGATGCATGCGTGCTAAGTCACTTGTGTGTCCAACCCTTTGTGACCCTATGGACTGTGGCCCGCCAGGCACCTCTGTCCATGGGATTCTCCAGGCAAGAATACTGGAGTGGGTTGCCATGCCCTCCTCCAGGGGATCTTCCCAACCCAGGGATCAAACCTGTGCCTCTTGCGTCTCCTACATTGCCAGGCGTGTTCTTTACCACTAGCGCCACCTGGGAAGCCCCAGTTATCATTTACAGGATTAGTATCTTCATTTTACATGGCTTCTTCAGGGTCACAGAACTACCAAATGCCGGAGCACAGACTTGAACCAGATCTTGTGACTAAATCCAGATTCCAAATCCAGCCTTCCCCCGCTGGGAGTCACTGGGGGCCTTGATTAGGTAACCATAAGGGACGGTGAATCTGACCTCTCCTGCCTAAAGGTAATGCCTGCGTTTAGCTCCCAGTAACTCCTGCTGCCTGGTGTTAGACAGAATGTGGATAGAAAATGGAAGACAGTGTGTACCTGGCCCATCGTATTGTGTCTAATACCGTGTTGCCTAGCGACCTCTGGACTACAATTGCCTGGATTTGAAATCAGGCTCTGCCGCTTACCGTGTGCCCTTAGCCAAGTTTCTGACTCTCTTGCCTCAGTTCCCAAATCTTTAAAGTGAGGATAATAATAGCAATTTATTTTGCAAGGATGTTAGGCTTGATGGTACCTGGTAATCACTTGGTAAATGTTAATTATCTTTATGTAATAGTATATAAATTATTGTTACAATGCAATCTCTCACTTTCTTGCAGCTTGGCATAGGGTTGGGGTGTGGGATGAGACATGTGCTCATGTGCCCTTATTACTAACTGTTTGAACATCAGTATTTTGGATGCTGAAATCTGACCCTGCAGCCAGAACCATCTGACTGCTCTCCCCACACTCTTACTTTCCCACCCTCTGGTCCCCATAATCTCGATTTAGCTTCTAAAGTGACACCATGTAGGAAATTCAGCCACCTTGAGGCAGCCATGCTATCTGAAAGCCCCTCAAGCCAACAGCATCAATGGCCAGCCATGAGTGAAGACATGTCTAAATGATTCCAGCTAAATGGTTGCTTTACACAGTGAAGTTTTGGTGTGGGTTGTGTGTGTGTGTAGCAATAATAATCAGAGCTGTGATACAAATATTGAAGGTACTGAACATATGAAACACAGATTAATCAGTTCAAAAATAGATTACAAGGGAGAGAAGCTCAGCAGAAAACTATTTATGAAAAAAAATCAAACAAATTCTAGAACTAAAAAGCACCATAACCGAAATTTACTCCTCAAAAGAGGTTAGCAGCAAAAAGACACAGCACCAGCTAGGATGAGACAGCTGGAAAACAGATCAGTAGAAAATACCCAGACTGGAGCATGGAGATCAAAAATGATGGAAAATGCAGAAGGGAGTGTGGGATACACATGGGAATAGTAAACAGCCTAATGTACGTGTAATTGGAGTCCTAGGAATAGAGGAGAGAGAGAATACTGTGAAAAGCTGATTTGGGAAGGAAACCCAAGAGAAACAAAAAAAAGAGCCTCACCCTCAGACTTCTGCATTCAGGCTCAGTGAGATGTGAAAATAGGGGCATTTTTCTGGACTTTGTGTTGTGACATCCAGGGTTCAGAAATGACACAGAACTAAAGAGAAGGGGAAGTTTATGACATGAGAAAAGCGGATGGAATCTGAAGTATCCAAAAGAGAAGACTGAGCTAACTAAATTCAAACAGGCCATCAAAGGACATATCTAGTTCTTCTTTTTTTTTTTAAATGGTACTTGGCACATGCCTAGCACAGAAAAGATTCTCGGCGTAACATTTGCAAGTGAGAAGCATCTGTTCTACAGAGAGAAGGCTGTGGCATGGGCTGTTTAGGCTGGCTATTAAAGAGCTGCCTGGGGCAGGTAGACACCCTCCAGATGCTACCGTTCAGATCTTTGCATTACCCGCAGCCTTCATTATACTCTTGGCTAGAGATAACACTCGAGAGGGAGATGAGGAGTGCTGGCATTTAGGACTAGAGAAGGAAATGGCAACCCACTCCAGTATTTTTGCCTGGAGAATCCCAGGGACGGAGGAGCCTGGTGGGCTGCCGTTTATGGGGTCGCACAGAGTCGGACACGACTGAAGCGACTTAACGGCAGCAGCAGCAATTGACCAGCTTCCTTCATTCCTGCTTCCTTCCATCTTCCTTCCCTCCCTCCTTCCTTCCTTCCCTCTCTCATTAAATATTCCTTGGATAGCCCCTAGTTGCTGGTCACCAGGCTGGATATCATGGCCACAAAGGTGGATAAAAAATAGTCCTTGCTCTAGCGAGGCGAACAAACAGGAATTCAGTTTAACTTTTGAGCATTAAAGCAAAATGCCCCAGGGGCCCATAGGAGGGAGCAACTGGCCGCTGGTCATGAGAATAAAGAAAGCTTCATGCAGAAGGTGATGTTGGAGCTGCATGTCTGAGGATGAGGAGCAGATATGAGATGGTAAAGGGGAAGTTTCCCCAGGGTAGCAGGCACAACTGTAGAAGCGTGAAAGGGTTTTTTTTTTTTTGGCCATGCAGCATGGCTTATGGGATTTTAGTTCCCCAGCCAGGACGCAGAGTCCTCACCACTGAACCTTCAGGGAATTCCCCACGGGTGGCATTTTAGTGTGATGGGAGCATAGCCTGTACAGGCCAGGGGACACAGAGTTCAGAAGAAAGGCTTGCAGAAAAAGAGGTTGATGCTGGGAGCTGTTTTGCACTTCATCTGCTGTCACTGAGAAATGATATATGGCTCCAGTGAGTGACACGGCTGTGACCATGTTTTAGAAAATTGTCCTGTCGCGTGAGGATGTGAAGGGGGATTGGAAGGCGGCGGAGGTGGGGGCTGGGAAGGGAAGAGCAGATGGCAGTTTGGCCACATCAACTCACTGACATGAATCCGACTGGTAGTCAGCTGAAGCACGTTCTCCTCCATCATCTAAATGACCGATTTTTGCAGTCCTTTGGGCCAGCTGAGCAGTTGATCCAAAGCAATTGCTAAGTCATCTCAGCATTGAAATGACTACTGGGTTCGTGTTCTGAGCAGCCAAACAGATTTGGAAGAACAAGCCTCTGGCAAGCCAGCAAGGTTGCCTAATCAAAGAATAGCAAGTTTTTGTACCAGAGCCTCAAATGTATTGGCTAGAGCAGAACTGAAGGAGAATTTCAGATTTCAGAAAAATGTGTGCAGGCTGCAAATCCAGCCCCAAAGCATTACTTTTAAGCCAAGTAAGCAGGGAGGGAAAGGTTCAGGTGAAGGCCACACAGCTGTGGGTGGATGAGTGCTCTACAGGGCTGTGCTGCAGAGAAATCTTCCAGTTTGCCTTCTCTACACAACAGTGGCATACAAAACCCTTATAAATATGGTTTTCCAGAAACTAGGCATAAAGCTCCCTCTGCTCTCACCTGGCTTCTGAGTAGAAGCCCATTTGTGGGACCTGCAAAACTTACTCCCTTCACACTGGGAGCCCCTCATGGGCACTGGCCGAACCTGGGCCAGTTGTGCTTATTATTTTTTCTTCTGAA
This sequence comes from Cephalophus harveyi, assembly GCA_006410635.1. Classification (NCBI taxonomy): domain Eukaryota; kingdom Metazoa; phylum Chordata; class Mammalia; order Artiodactyla; family Bovidae; genus Cephalophus; species Cephalophus harveyi. The sequence continues at coordinate 1,036,467 of SJYT01080556.1, read as the reverse complement.
CATTGTTATATTTGGATTGGATGCCCAGAATGGCTGTGAGTATCTTCTGATACCTAGCTGCTGCTGCTGCTGCTAAGTCGCTTCAGTCGTGTCTGACTCTGTGCGACCCCAGAGACGGCAGCCCACCAGGCTCTGCCATCCCTGGGATTCTCCAGGCAAGAACACTGGAGTGGGTTGCCATTTCCTTCAACACCAACACAGGAAGGAAAGCGGATCAGAGGGAACAGTAAGAAGAAAATCCGGAGCCCTGACATACCGTAGCTTTAGTGTGATCATCTGTTGGAAGTCATACAATGCAAAAAAAGCAAATTTCCTAGTCCCCTCAATGTTTAAGTCACATTGAGGGGGTCTTTGAGTTGGGGGTCTTTTGTTACTTGCAGATATAAGCATCCTGAGTTATACCTCCCAAATACACAGCAACACAACACAAAATACTTCTAACTAACTTTTGCTTTCTGAAATGCTTATCTTTATGGGCTATTCTTTTTATTGGGGAATTTTCTTTCTACTGTAATACACATATCTCCAGGAATCCTAAGACTTTTTATTTTTCTAAAAATTGTTTTAAATTTTGTTCAAGATTTTATTGAGTCCTTATGAAATACTAGACACCGTAAACTTACGAGGATTTTAGATGGGGATGGTTTTTAAAGACACTTTTTTTTTTTTTTTTTTTAATGAAGAATTATCTCGACTGCCATCTCCATGGACTCCCCTCATTTTTACCAGAAGGCTGATCAGCTCCCCCAGGGTGAGAGAAGGAAGTAAAGAAGAGCTTGGTGGGAGGGGAGAAGGAGATGGATTTGGTCCTGAGACTCTAATTCACTGCTACCTCGGGGACATTTTTACTTTGCCTGCAGGAAAAAGAAAGTGATCCATTGCCACTGTGGTGAAAATACACTCTCTTTCTGCCTTGCCTCCTTTCTCTTCCACTTTAAAAAAGGAAAGTTGGAAAGAGATGAGCTCAGTCTCTGAGATATGAAACCAGAGCTCAACAAGAGAAAAACCACTTCAAGTATCAGAGGTAGAACCCCTTTGAAGATCTGAGTCAGCATAGAGACCAACACAGGAACCGATCACACGAACCCCTAAAATCTTCCCCGGAAGTGATTCCTAGTCGGGAGATGGTGCTAAAGAGGGTGAGAGTGAGCTGGCCTTCAGGACAGCTGCTAGATGCCCATCAGGTCCAGTGTGTAACAGGTCTAACCGCCTTCAAGCATTATGACACATGTCACACCATAGTACAATTTATTCCCTCTGACAGGTTTGTGCATTCATTTGACTTGAACTCAAACATGCAAGGGAGGTGAAGTGGCAATTACTATTTTAACTTTGTGAAAACAGTAAGGGAGCTACAGAAAGGTTAAGTGTCTGATCCAAAGTTTGAGACAGTTATTGCAGAGACAAGACTTCTCTCTCTGATCTCGAACAAATTTGTTCTCCTTTCCGTTCGGTCCTATGTACCCCCTGCCATGGGATTTGAAGTGAAGGCATTACACCTGGACAAGCTCCTGATGCGGACATGGCCCCATTGGTTTCATTTCCCTTCCCACCACTCACCCAACCCTGGGGAGCCTCAGCAAGAAGTTGGGGCCAAAATTCAGAGAGCTTTTAAGAACCACACGCACAAGTTGGGCTGTGGCTGCTCACGATTGACCGAGGACCCAAGTGACGTCATAAATCATTTACTCCACAATCCTATATAGAATTCTTTTCACCCTTCCCCCATTCTCTGCTCCACGTGTTTGGGAATACAAGAGAGGCATAGAGAATGACTCTCCTGTAGTGAAGCAGCTCACAGCCCTTTTGGAAGGCAAGACCAAAACTTAGGAGACAATCAAGAGTTGATAAGAGGACTTCCCTGGCGGTCCAGTGGTTAAGAATCTGCCTGCCAAAGCAGAGGACATGGGTTCAGTCCTTCATCTGGGAAGATTCCACATGCCTAGATCAGCTACTGAGCCCACGTGAACTAGAGCCACACTGCCCAACTGGAGAGTAGCCGCCGCTCTCTGCAACCAGAGAAAGCCTGCCCCAAACAACAGAGACCCAGGGCAGCCAAGACATATGCATTTTAAAGGTGATGGGAGACGAGAGATACCTGACGCTTAGATTCGGTTGAAACACAAAAAGAGCAGTGCTAAATAATTCTTGGTTAAGTGAATGAATTATTAGACTGAATACTCAACGTTAGTTGANATGCATTTTAAAGGTGATGGGAGACGAGAGATACCTGACGCTTAGATTCGGTTGAAACACAAAAAGAGCAGTGCTAAATAATTCTTGGTTAAGTGAATGAATTATTAGACTGAATACTCAATGTTAGTTGATGTGGACAGTATAGATCAGTCAAGGTTAAAGGAGAGAAGAGGAATCACTAGGATAGACACACACACACACACACACACACACACACAACCACAACAAACAGTGGAAATTCAATTCACAAGGAAAAGATGACTGATGGGTCCATGGGGGCGGTGGGGCTCACACAATGATCTGAAGGGTGGTGAAAATGTGGCCAGGGAAAAAGGGAGGGGCCATTTCAGGTAGAAGGACTGACATCAGTGTCTATGCTCAGGAGTGCTGAAAAAGCCTGGTCCATGCTATACTCAAATCCCAATCACACACAGGCAGGCAGACACACACACACACATATATCATTTATTATTTATGAGTCTCTAACTTGGGATCATAAATGTCACTACATAGAATTGCAGTGAGGATTAAAATAGATTATGTAAAAAATAGCCCTAGCATAATGCAAAGAATTAGAGAAAAGCAATAGAATGGGAAAGACGAAAGACCTCTTCAAGAAAATTAGATACCAGGGGAACATTCCATGCAAAGATGGGTTCAATAAAGGACAGAAATGGTAGGAACCTAACAGAAGCAGAAGATATTAAGAAGAGGTGGCAAGAATACACAGAAGAACTGTACAAAATAGATCTTCACGACCAAGATAATCACGATGGTGTGGTCACTTACCTAGAGCCAGATATCCTGGAATGTGAAGTCAAGTGAGCCTTAGGAAGCATCACTACAAACAAAGCTAGTGGAGGTGATAGAATTCCAGTTAAGCAGTTTCAAATCCTGGAAGATGATGCTGTGAAAGTGCTGCATTCAATATGCCAGCAAATTTGGAAAACTCAGCAGTGGCCACAAGAGTGGAAAAGGTCAGTTTTCATTCCAAGCACAAAGAAAGGCAATGCCAAAGAATGCTCAAACTACCGTACAACTGCACTCATCTCACACACTAGTAAAGTAATGCTTAAAACTCTCCATGCCAGGCTTCAGCAATACATGAACCATTATTTTCCAGATGCTCAAGCTGGTTTTAGAAAAGGCAGAGGAACCAGAGATCAAATTGCCAACATCTGCTGGATCATCAAAAAGGCGAGAGAGTTCCAGAAAAACATCTATTTCTGCTGTATTGACTATGCCAAAGCCTTTGACTGTGTGGATCACAATAAACTGTGGAAAATTCTTCAAGAGATGGGAATACCAGACCACCTGACTGGCCTCTTGAGAAACCTGTATGCAGGTCAGGAAGCAACAGTTAGAACAGGACATGGAACATTAGACTTGTTTCAAACAGGAAAAGGAGTACGTCAAGGCTGTATATTGTCACCCTGCTTATTTAATTTATATGCAGAGTTCAGTTCAGTTCCGTCGCTCAGTCACGTCCTACTCTTTGCGACCCCATGAATCGCAGCACACCAGGCCTCCCTGTTCATTACCATCTCTCAGAGTTCACTCAGACTCACGTCCATCGAGTCCGTGATGCCATCCAGCCATCTCATCCTCGGTCGTCCCCTTCTCCTCCTGCCCCCAATCCCTCCCAGCATCATGTCCCATCACTTCATGGCAAATAGATGGGGAAACAGTGGCTGACTTTATTTTTGGGGGCTCCAAAATCACTGCAGATGGTGACTGCAGCCATGAAATTAAAAGACGCTTATTCCTTGGAAGGAAAGTTATGACCAACCTAGATAGCATATTCAAAAGCAGAGACATTACTTTACCAACAAAGGTCCGTCTAGTCAAGCCTATGGTTTTTCCAGTGGTCATGTATGGATGTGAGAGTTGGACTGTGAAGAAAGCTGAGCGCCGAAGAATTGATGCTTTTGAAGTGTGGTGTTCGAGAAGACTTGAGAGTCCCTTGGACTGCAAGGAGATCCAACCAGTCCATTCTAAAGGCGATCAGTCCTGGGTGTTCGTTGGAAGGACTGATGCCGAAGCTGAAACTCCAGTACTTTGGCCACCTCATGTGAAGAGTTGACTCATTGGAAAAGACCCTGATGCTGGGAGGGATTGGGGGCAGGAGGAGAAGGGGACGACAGAGGATGAGGTGGTTGGATGGCATCACCAACTCTATGGACATGGGTTTGGGTGGATTCTGGGAGTTGGTGATGGACAGGGAGGCCTGGCATGCTGTGGTTCATGGGGTCACAAAAAGTCGGACACAACTGAGCGACTGAACTGAACTGATTGTTCAATATATAGGAGGCTCTCAAAAACCTAAAAAGAGAGTTGCTCAATCATGTCTCTCTGTGACCCCATGGACTATAGCCCGCTAGGCTCCTTTGTCCATGGAATTCTCCAGGCAAAATACTAGAGAGGGCAACCATTCCCTTTTCCAGGGGAACTTTCCAATCCAGGGATTGAATCCCAGGTCTGCTGCACTGCAGGTGGATTCTTTACCATCTGAGCCGCCAAGGAAGCCCAATAAAGCCCAAATAAGAAAGATTTTCTACCTTGTATGCCAGTTTTCCTCCCTTTAGCCAGCTTTTACTGATAGAAAAAGCAGAAATTTTGCAATGGTTTTGGGTCAGAGAGTTTCGCTGGTGGCTCAGATGGTAAAGAATCTGCCTGCAATATAGGAGATCTGGGTTTGATCCAGGGATTAGGAAGATCTCCTGGAGAAGGGAATGCAACCCACCCCAGTATTCTTGCCTGGAGAATTCCATGGACACAGGAGACAAAAAGCTGCAGTCCATGGGGTCGCAAAGAATCAGACACAACTAAAGAATTTCACTCACTCATTCACTGTGCTTGGGTTAGATGCTTAACCCTCTTCTCAGGTAGAACCTCAGTAGAAGTTCTATAGACAGTATAGGTCGCAGGGTTGGACTTCTATGGCCAATTTTTCAGATTTAAATAAAAAGCTGAGCGCCAAAGAATTGATTTTGAGAAACAACACTGAAGCTTTTAAAACATTGAAGTTTCTGGTGTTCGTTTGTTTTTTGGCCGTGCCACGCCATGCAGCATGCAGGATCACACTTCTCTTGCCAGGAATCACATTTGTGCACATCTGCATTGGGAACACAGAGGACTTAACCCCTGGACTGCTGGGGAAGTCCCTGAAGTTTCTGTTTGTAACAAAAACCTTTGTCACCAATCCTTATTATATCACGAACAAAAGTGTTCAGCTGACTTGTTGAGTTCCTCTTAACAATCTAGCTTAAAAAAAAAAAAACAAAACACACACACACACACTTTATTAAATAGTCATGCCACAAGGATGTCATCTTTCCATCTTTCCCCAAGGAGCTTGCCTGCTAAGGGAACGTTACAATTAACTTGTCCCTGTCTGTCAAGCTTAAGCCCTTGTTGAGGGCAGAAAACAAGATGAACGAGTTGTCAAGTCATCTTTAAAAAATTAACTCAAGCCTCTTGGGTTTAACACCTTTAGGAAAGGATTCTTCCTTAAACTGTCCTGCTCCCTCATCTTGTCTTCTAAAATCAGGATGATGGTTTAAAGACGAGTGTCAGGAGGGAATGAATGTTGGATGCTAAGCCTGGTTCCTGCAGGGCATGTTGGCCCCTAATTTCAAACACAGCCTGAGTGGAAGGCTGTAAACAGAGACAACACACTATGAAGAAGTCAGTTCTTCATTCTAAAACAGTTCCCCAAGTTTCTAGTCTATTCCATTTCAAAATCACAGCCCATGGACTCTTTGTGACCCCCCTGGACTGGAGCCCACCAGGCTCCTCTGTCCCTGGGATTTCCCAGATGAGAATGCTGGAGTGGGTTGCTATTTCCTCCTCCAGGGGGTCTTCCTGACCCAGGGAGCAAGCTCACGTCTCCTGCTTCTCCTGCACTGGCAGGCAGATTCTTTACCACTGCGCCCCCTGGGAAGCCCTGGGATTTGAATAAACCCCTCTAGATGTCCCTTGCCTGTTTCATGATGTACTGCCTCATTTGGACATTTTTGGTAAGACGCATTTATTTAGTGTTTGTGCTTCCTCTAGAGTTGTATGTGAACTTTTCTCCTTTTACTTATTAGGGTCAGGATGCTTTCCTTCTAAATCTGAATACTCTTTCTTCAACCTGATCAGATGTCCTCAGGACAGGTTTCCCCACCCGGAGAAGGTTCAAGGGCCCTGCCTCAAAGTACCAGCACTTCCACCCTGCGGTTCCGGCTGTGGCCCGCATTCCTCGCCTCTCCTGCTGCTGCAGGCTGCTCCGTTCTGTATCTCACAGTGTTCAGGCAAATGCCATCCTTCCACTGGTTCCCACTGGAAATGCAATAAAACCGAACTCTTGAGGATGCTGCAAACTTACCAAAGATTCACGGGTAACTTACCAAAGGGTGACCATAGGGTATGGTTCCGAGCTCTCGCCCCTCCTGCCCTTCCTGCCATCAGCCACGTGACCACGTGACCACCCTGCTGCCCTGGAGGTTAACACCAGCTCTCCCCTGCTGTCTCCCACGGTGCAGAGCACAGTGCTCTGCTCAAGAAGGGGCGTGCCTGGGCAGCTAGAGAGAAAGACGACTGTGTCCTGACCTGGGACTCAAGATATAGAAAGGGGGATGAGAGGATAAAAGTGGTGGCTCCGACTTGAGCTCCTCCCTTGCCCCTAGAGTAGGAAATGGCAGCCCATTCCAGTATTCTTATCTGGAAAATTCCATAGGTAGAGGACCTGATGGTTGACAGTGGGGTTGCAGAGAGTCAGACATGACTAAGCGACTGAGCACACAGCATACATTGCTAATCCTGATAACTCTTCAGCACAGGGAGATTCCTGCTTTACAAGGAAGGAAACTGAAATTCAAATTGTGGCCAACCTGTTCAGAGCTAGCTCCTAGGCAACAGAGCTCAGATTCCAAACCTGAGTCTGGCTGATGCCCACATCTGCGATTCTTCTTCCAAAATATCTTCATATCTTGCGAAGTGCTTTCATTCCAACCTGGGATTGTTGAGATCAGTCTTTTGAGAAAATGAAGCTTCTTCAGAATCCATAGGAAAAGGAAGAAAATGGATTTTGTCAAACAGAATGGCATCTCATGATTTTAGGACCCTGAAAAGGGAGACTGAAATATCTATTACTTTGTATCAGGAGAACTTATTGTCTATGAAATCAGTCATGATCCCCAATATCTTAGCTCTGAGTGCTACCAGTGGAGTAAGTAACTTCTAGCTTATTCCTTTGCCAGCAGCAAGGGAGACCTCTTTGAAGTTTCAAAACAGAAGATTCTACAGGATTTTTCTATAGATATGGAAAGCCAGTAGCACATGAATAATGATATAAATGGTCCACATCTGATTATATCAAAGTGCTTGTCACTGCAAATAGCCAGAGCGCTGGTCAAGGTGCAGTAAGAACAGGAAAAAAAATCGGTCAACAAAGGTGAAGGAAGGTGAGGGTAGATGATTAGGAAACAGAATTTTTAAATTATAAGACTAGGAGAGTAGCAGTATCATAAAAGCATTATTAATCAAAAGGATAGATTTCTGTTTTATAGTTAACATCTAACACTCACTGTGTACAAATTTTTTATTGTACAAAGTGACACACGGTTAAATCATAATAATGTGAATCAATAACTAATTAGCATTTATAAATGCAACTACTAGGGAACATATTTCAATTTCATTGCAAGGAAGCTAGAGAATCTATCAACAAAGCCAAATAGGAAATCAGCACATTCTTGGAGAGCCCCCAGTGACTCCACAGGCAAACATGGAACTGCAGGTTGAGTCAAAGTTGAGTTCCTGAAATGTGTATGTATAACCCCAGGCCACTATCTCCAGCCGGGCTTCCCAGGTGGCCCAGTGGTAAAGAATCTGCCTGCCAATGCAGGATACTCAGGTTCGATCCTTGGGTCAGGAAAGAGTCCCCGGAGGAGGAAATGGCAACCCACTCCGGTATTCTTGCCTGGAGAATCCCACGGACAGAGAAGCCTGGTGGGCTACAGCCCATAGGGTGCAAAGAGTCAGACACGATTGAGCACGCACGCACCATCTCTAGTCACATCAATAATTAAACACACAGAGAAGATGGAGCATGAGGTGCTTAGGTTCGCCCCCACCCCGAGTCCCTGGAGAAATGGATCTTCCCTGGAAAGTTCTCTAGGATGGCCTCATGGAGATGAATGAGACAAAAGGAAGCAGGAGGAAAGAAAATTTGCTAGACAAGAATGGCTGCACATACAGTGTTTCGGGGAAGACACAAGGATGCATGGCCTGGGATAGCTGTGAAAACCGACTCAAGAAGACAGATGACGTCAAATTTGGCATGCTTCCCTTGCTTCACATTTGGCAGGCGTTGGGAAGAAAAGTGAAATGGAGTAGTTAAAATGAGCAAATGGTTCCATAGCATCCAGTATGTGTTGCTTTCCGGATATACTGTGACTCCTCAACATTCACTGCGCTGTGCAGAGTGCCCACATGGTCCATCGCGAACAAGCACAGCAGCCTTCAGTTCCCCAAGGGCCCTGGGGGAATTAAATGGTCCTCTGAGGCCAGAGCCAGGGATCAGGGGGCAAGAAGAAAGGAAAGGATTAACATGCTAGAGTGGAAGACGAAAAGGGGGTGAATGAGAAGAAAAGGCAGGAGGAGTAAAAAGTAGCATATGAGTGGGAAAACTGGGGCTTCCCTGGTGGCTCAGATGGTAAAGAATCTGCCTGCAATGTGGGAGACCCAGGTTCGATCCCTGGGTTGGGAAGATCCCCTGGAGAAGGGAAAGGCAACCCACTCCAATATTCTTGCCTAGAGTGTTCCATGGACAGAGGAGCCTGGTGGGCTACAGTCCTTGGGATCAGAAAGAATCAGACATGACTGAGACTAACCTTCACTTTTCACTTCACATTGAGATCCTGAAAAGCCTTGAGCATCACTAGAGAAGGGAACAAGCCTTTTCCTCACCTCCTAGCATATCCACTTGCTTCCAGCATATCAGTTGCCTCCTTCAAGGCATAAACCAACATTTCATTGTCACAGATTTATTCCAGTGAAGCTCTAAAAATCTCTGACCTGTCGGGTTGTCAACATACATGAAATTCACATTATGGTTCGGTTCAATTTCCAAGGTCTTCTCCAGAAGATCTCTCGACTCTCTTAGCATTGCACATCGTCCGCCACGTTAATCCTCCAGTCTGGCAGGTGCGACCATCTATCTTCTTACCAGATTCACCTTTTAGAGACTGCAAGTTACTTGCTTCTAAGCTAAAAGTGGGGATGGATACTCTATATCCACTTTTGGAGTCATGCAGCCCCCCTCCCATCCAGTTCGATTTCCTTTCTAGAACTTCTGTGATCCCTAAGATTGGGTCCAATGGCCTCCTTGCTATTCCTACAGCATTCTGTAGACATCCAAGCCCTGGAACTCACCACACTCTTACTAGGATGGCTCTCCAGTGAAATGAAGATTCCTTCAGGCCAAGAATATCCAAGATCATGCATGCATGCTAAGTCACTTCAGTCATGTCCAGCTCTGTGCAGCCGTATGGACTGTAGCCCACCAGGCTCCTCCATCCATGTGATTTTCCAGGGAAGAATACTGGAGTGGATTGCCATGCCCTTCTCCAGGGGATCTTTCCAATCCAGGGATAGAACCTGTGTCTCCTACATCTCCTGCATTGGCAGGCAGGTTCTTTACCACTAGCGCCACCTGGGAAGCCCATGGTACCCGCAGTGTTTGGTAAAATTCCTAGCACATAGTTGGTGCTGCAAACAATTGAATGAATATTATTCATCTTTGGAAAAGATAGAAACATATTCTAGAAGTCAGGGAGCTAATAAAGCTCTCTACATGACAAGATTTTGTGTCAGTGGAGAGAAAAAGAAGTTCTCCAACTGCCCCTCAAAGTTAATATTTTATTAAATGAAGAATAATTAGGACCAGCAATTGGGATATGTAACACTGAAGTGGCATTTTGTACCGATCTTGTTGTTGTTCTGTTGTGTCCAACTCTTTGTGACCCCATGGACTGCAGCACGCCAGGCTTCCCTGTTCTTCGCCATCTGCTGGAGCTTGCTCAAACTCATGTCCATTGAGTTGGTGATGCCATGCAACCATCTCATTCTCTGTCATCCCCTTCTCCTCCTGCCTTCAGTCTTTCCCAGCATCAGGGTCTTTTCTAGTGAGTCAACTCTTTGCATCAGGTGGCCAAGCTCTAGCAGGTGATGGAGCTTCAGCTTCAGCATCAGTCCTTCCAATGAATATTCAGGAATTGATTACCTTTAGGACTGACTGATCTCCTTGCAGGCCAAGGGACTGTACCAATCTACCTCAGACTTACTGACAGTTGGAAAACAATAGGTGTATTTTGGTCAATGGTTAAGTCCCACTATCAATGTCCCACCATCAAAAAAAAATTACAATTTTTAACCAAGATCATGCATGCATGCTAAGTCACTTCAATGACTTACAATTTTTTTTTAACCTCTGCTATTAATATTTCTTTTCTTCTTCTATCCTGTTACAACCATCAAGACACATTTATCCACAAATGGCAAGTGCCTTGAATTATAGCTTCCCTTGTCTTCCCAAGCGTTCATTTTCTGCTGTCTCATGTGGAGTAATCAACACGGGATTGATGGCTCCCTCACATAAATTTCCATGAGGACAAACATCTGTCCTGTTAGTTAACATCCTGTCCTGTTCACAGTGCTAAAAAGCACTTTAGTGCTTCTACTCTTGATGGTTAGTGTATCCTTCCTAGTGAAGGATATAATGTTCAGGGGTTCCTCTAGGTCAAATGATTGTTCTGTGGGGCCTTAAGAACTTGTGCAAAGCACTATTTTTTTCTCACAATGTAAGCATAACAATTTTTTTTTTCCTTTTCTGAGTGGTAAAGTCTCTATGTTCTGGCTACAGTCTTGCATACAAATCCCTTGTAAATTATTTTTCAAATTCTGAGGTTCATTAATTTAACTGAATCTGTTCCTAATTTTAATTAAATCTGCATTTCTCCCTACTGGGAGAAATAACTTTTGGAAAGACAGAAGCCACATTACCATATTGGAAAGAAAGGATCACAGAGCAAGACAGACATAAAAGAGAACCACAAAATCACAAGGCAGGTTTTCCTATAAATTTATTTTCATACCAAAAAAATAACATTCAAAGGCAAGGTTTTTATTGTATAGTATAAAATAACTTCCACTAAATTAAAAATGGAATTTCTTTGCCATAAGCCACTGATAACTTTTTCATTAAAAAAAATTTACAATTTGCAGCACTTGTAGGAAAAAAAACACCTGTTTAATAATTATATAAATACTCTTGACAGAGCCCAGTAGCCCATTATGTGTCTTTTTGGCAATGTCAGCTTTCTAAAGTCAATTAGCTTCTAAATTTGAAAGGCACCTGGTGGCCAACATTCTGCTTATTATTCAAGGGATCCATTTTAATTTTTTTGCACAGACTTGACAAGTCTGAAAAATCTATTAAGTTAAAAAGAATGGAGAAATATAATACAGTTGATATTAGCAAACAACATTTCTTCCCCTTAGCCGCAAGTTTTCCCCCAGGGGATTTACAAAGTGCACCAGTTAAATATGTCTGTACATTTAAAACATTAAATATCATCAACCGCAAGACAGTTTTAAATATTTTGAATCAAATACTATAGCACAAATATAATTTACAATACTTTGCACAGGAAACATTACATCTGAAATATAACTTTAGATATTATATAAAAATACATATATTCTTCTCTCCTCATTAGAAAAAGTATTTATTTGCAGGTTCCAGCAAGATGTAACAATTCAAAAGAATTTAACCCTTCAGATGGTCATCAGTTTGCAATTAGAAGACACCCTCTCCACTGCAACTACACTGGGGTATATAACCAACAGATTATAGAGCCGGAGAATTAGCTCCTCCCATTGCCCAAAGGCAGTTTTTCATAAAGGCAGCCATAACTGCTCCAATCTGCTTTAAATCTAGGAATTCATTACAAAATTTATGAACCATTATGTAAGAAAACCTTTAGATTTTTATACACCTTGAGTCCAACATCTCTTATTGGCTATAAATATATTTGCTCCCTACAGAGTCAAAGGCATGGGTAGGATTTTCTTGTACCCTGTGAGTCATAGCTCTGAGTAGTTTCACATACCTATATACATCTTTCTTGGCTTGTTTTGGAAGTTTTCTATACATCCTAGGAAACACGGGAAAACTCTCCCCGACATGGGGCTCAATCTATATCTCGAACTTTAAAAGCCCCAAAGTATGTTGCATCTTGATCTGGATCCAGTAGTGAAGGGTTGGAGACCTCAATGCTTATTTTCTCACCAGACCGTAGTTTAAAAAATCCTCCCACGTTTATGGAGTAAAAATGGAATTCAGAATTCCCCAACCAGTACTTGGTGCTTCCTCCTTTCATCAGAGTGTGAGAACTGGGGATTTTGATGCTGGTTTTGGTGACATATACCATCAGCTGAAGATAATTCGCACTGAGGTTTCCGGAAGTCTCATGATGTCGAAAGCAGATGTTGGCGTACAGGTAGTAGAAGCCGTCTTGGTTAACTATCAGTTTCCCGTTGCTGAAGGTCATGTTGGAGATCTTGGCCCAACCTCGGTCATGGTACCAGCAGGACAGAGTCACTTTGTGGGAACCTGAGGAAAGGAGAGGCAAGTGATTTGAAACTCACTCCTGCAACGAGAAGCATTTCTTCACAATTCTGTGAGGTTGCAGAAAGACGTACTGAGACGGTCATTGTTCCAATGGGAGAACGACCTCTCAAAATTTATTTTCTAAAAGGAAAGCACAAGTACATTAATATGTCCCTGTTTTGTCTGCTGGGCACCTGAGAGGAGTTCAAAGACACAATCTCACTTTTTCAAGGAGCCTACAGCACACAAAGGATAAGCATAATATATGTTCAGACAGGAAGCAAGGCACAGGCCCTGATAAGAAGGGTGCAGATGTTGCAAAAGGAATTCAAAGGAAAGAGATTACTTCCCTCCAAAAGGATCAAGAATGGTTTTGCTGGGCTTGTGTGCTCAGACGCTTCAGTCGAGTCCAACTCTTTGCAACCCATGGACTGTAGCCCTCCAGGCTCCTCTGTCCATGGGATTTTCCTGGCAAGAATACTGGAGTGGGTTGCCATTTCCTCCTCTGGGGGATCTTCCCAACCCACAGATTGAACCCGAGCCTCCTGCATTGCAGACAGATTCTTTACCACTGAGCCACAAGCTACTCAGCCTAATAAGCTAAAGAAGTAATAGGATTCAGCCTACAGAGCATAAAGGTCGAAGGAAGAGGATCAGCCAAAGGCGCAGCTGAATCAAGAAAGCAAAAAACAAGTATAGGAAGAGAATATCCAGATTTCACATAGCCCCACCTTCTCTTTTAATTCACAGAGAGAGGTATATAGAAGGAGCTGAAAATCTGGGTCATAGCAACTTTGACTAAAAAGTCAAACTCTTAAAGTATATTCTCATCACCATTGATTCTCCCCTCCTCCAACAGCCCAAATGCCTCCCAAGTTCACATGAATGAAAAGCTTCCCCTAGAGAAGTTCACAGAGAAAACATCCTTGGTATTGCCCTCCCCAGGTTCACAACGTCATGCAGTCTTTTGTGAAGACCAAAGGATGGTTGAAATGTCTTCTGAGAAACCAGAATTCTCCTTTAGCCCCTTCTCACACTTGAAATGTGACAACCGATCTTCATGCCACTGTTTTTGGAGTAGTGGAAGTTTCTAGAAGTAGTCTAAATGTGTCCAATGCTTTGAATATTTCAGGTCTTTTAGTGTATTTTACTAGGTCTTTAGAAATTGTTGTTGTTGCTGTTTAACTGCTGAGTTGTGTTCAACTGCTTTATGGCCCCATGAACTGTAATGTAGCCCACCAAGTTCCTGTCCATGGGATTTCCCAGGCAAGAATACTAGAGTGGGTTGACATTTTCTTCTCCACAGGATCTTCCCAACGCAAGGATCAAACCCATGTCTCCTGCATTGGCAGGCTGATTTTTTGCCACTGAGCCACCAGGGAAGCTCTCCTTTAAAAATTGTGACATGATAAATCCATGATAAACCCCATTAATCAAATATTTATATTTATGTGGATACCCATTATCCACCTGGAAAAGGTCTCATCTAGTGGAGAAAAAAGCTGTTACATTGTGGAAAATCCAAAGTTTTCCTCCAGAGGATTTTGTAAATACTTATGCTAAATCAAGGTTGTCATCTGCTAGAATTCCAACAAGGCGAAACAGAGCCGAGGAGTCTCAGAATGGGGTTAGAAGCAGTTTCTGCAGCCAGGGAGAAGTTCTTTGCTGCCTGCCAGCCAAGAGAAATCAGTCCATGGAACTTACACTTAAAGTAAATTCCATGGATCCATCAGAGCTGACAGCCCGTTGGTTAGAGTGGGTCCTTGGGTGAACCCTGTAGAATCAGAAACCCACACTAGCTACCTTTCAAGACTGGCCTGAATCCTGGGGAAACTTGAACAGCTACATCATCTTTTTCTAGAACACCTCCAGAGGGCCACTGGGCAGCTGGAATATGGTCTGGGGACCTCACACCAGGCTCTCCCTCCACCAGGAAGAAAAAAGACGCAGGAGGATCCAAGCTACAGTAGGGCCACTCATTCTTAGGCCTCAAAGGCAAAGAAGTCAATGCTTCCAATCCCTCTATTCAGAAATAGGACTTCCTGAACTGCACATCTTATCCACAGGAGGGCGCTGGAGTGAGTCTGAGAAGCCAGCCCAGGCACCGTGGCCTCCAGAACCAGCAGAGCACTCACCCTTTTTCATCCAAGGTCCTACTTCAGATCATCCCAGATGAAAGCACCCCATCATCCCATGGTCCCAACTGAGTCAGAAATGAGACTCTCAGATTCTACTCATCATATCCTCAAAAACACTAGACTAGCAAAGTTACTTCTCCGGGCTCGTAAACAGCCACCTAGTCCATTGACAAAGCTAATAAAACTCAAAGGTGTTTCCTATCTCAGGTCAACACATGGTTACCTCCTTCTTCCCCTACTCGTGTATTCAATCCTTTATCCAACCAATTATTGGCCTTATACTTCATCTTCCTTCCATGATGGTCCTTAACAGAGAGCGAAGGAATGTCTAAGGTGAGGTCTATCCTCTCAATGGGATGGATCAGCTAGCCTTAGACCAAGGGCTGGGAGACTGGTCTGGGAAGGCAGGGAAGAATGTAGAAACCTTGTCCGCCTGCCACTCTCACTGTTACCTCAAGTGGAAGGAGTATCCTAATTTCCTGCTTTACAGACTTACTTTTATCCATTCCCTGATAGATTCAGTCATTCAGCAAATATTTGATTGGTGCTTCCTATGGGCATTCACTCTACCCATAATTAAGAATTATATCAAGCAGAGTACCACGAGGTGCTTACAACCTAGAAGTGAAGAAAATAAGAAATGGGCACGCAAAATGAAAAATGTAACATTTTCATCTCTGCGTGTCACATAACACATGGTTGAACTTCAGTTAAAGCAACTTGCAAGTGGGAGCTGCAGAAATTAATGGCGATCAGGTGAGTTCAGCCCAGTGACAGAGAGCAGGGAGAACTTGGATCAAATGTGGGTGGGCTGAGAAGAGGCAGAGTATTGTGAGTGAGAGAAACTGTTCCAGCAAAGAATGGAATGCACACAGTATGCAGAGGAGAAAGGAGAAAAACCATCAGTGGGAACTGGAGGGGTCATGAATAGATGCCAGTGGGAGAAAAGACAAGAAGAGCGCCCCCATCAGGTTGGAGGACCTCACAACGCAAGCCTGAGCTTCTATAACTGGAGGACCTTCAACCTTCCCAGCCTCCCCAACCCCTAGAGTCACCGCTATTAGCTGTTAGAGAAGCCTCTCCAGATACTTAGCCTCAGCTCCCCTTTAAGAAAGCCATGAATCCCAACCTCACAAAATACTCCCCAATGAAAATTCAAGAAGCTTTGAAATATATCAGTATAAGGCAGATTCTGATTCCTTTCATATATGTAAATAAGTACAAATAAGTATGAAACGGCTCCTCTATCCACAGAATTCTCCAGGCCTCCTGCAATATAGGCACATTCTTTACCATCTGAGCCACCAGGGAAGTCCATGGCTCAGATGGTAAAGAATCCACCTGCAGTGTGGGAAACCAGGACTTGATCTCTGGGTTGGGAAGAGCCGCTGGAAGAGGAAATGGCAACCTACTACAGAATTCTTGCTGAAGAATCCCCATGGACAGAAGACTCTGGCGGGCTACAGTCCATGGGGTTGCAAAGATTAGGACACGACTAAGCAATCACAAGTATGAAAAAGAGACCCCAGATGAGCATGCAAACGTAAAGCCATCTTTCTCCAAAGTATCCAATCCTGGTCCAAACTAGGAGATAAATGAACTCAAGGAGTCACTGACCAAGCCAGAAGATCAAATTCTATTTTCTTAAACAGAAGCATACACTAGTTCATTTCACTCCGTCTCAAGCTCAATAACCATCAGAAAATGTCCAGGAGTTTTGCCTTATTTTTGGCAATGATTTGATGCTAGGTGCCTGGAGGGAGAGCTTTATAACTAAAACATGCTTGTCATTGCCAAATAGACTTTGGCACACAGTCTAACGCAATGTTTATCATGTGCCATCTAAATGAACTGAAAAGATATATGCAGAGTGCATTCACAACACACACAGATGATAGATCAGTATTAATTTGATTGCTTCTGCTAACATGCAAAATAGTTTTCCACTCAGAAAATTAGAACAGTTCCATAAGGCACATACACAGAGAGAAAGAGAGAGACAGAGAAAGAGTAAATTTGTTTACAAAGCAAATATCTGGGACAGGAGAGTTAGTTGAGGAAAATCTTCTGAAAATCAAACAGTTGGTTGCTCACTTTCTATGTCTGTAGTCAGGCAAAATTCCTTTGTGGTCCATACTATTAAATATAATAGTGGCTTCACAACTGTTTATTAAAATTTGGATTTTTTAAAAATTTAGCACTTCCCATATGGTCTTGATTCCTGGTTTTCATCCAGGCGGCCCAGGTTCAACTCTTGGTACGGGAGTGGTAACCTTTTGGGAAGGTTACCACCTGCTTCCCAGGTGGCTCAACGGGTAAAGAATCTGCCTGCAATGCAGGAGACTCAGGTTTAATCCCTGGGTTGGGAAGATGCTCTGGAGAAGAGAATGGCACCCCACTCCAGTATTCTTGCCTGGAGAATCCCATGGACAGAGGAGCCTGGCGCGCTACAGTCCATGGGGTCACAAAGAGTCGGACATGACTGAAGTGACTCAGCACAGCACAGCACAAGAAAAATCTGCCTTGAATAATTTTTTTGGAAGAAAAGAATATGTATAATTATTTAATTAAACTTTAAATAACAAATTACATGCACTGAGTGCTTACTCTATGCTCATTTCCACATAAGCATGTTAGTACATGAGCTGGCTAAATCTTCATAGCTGCTGCAGAAACTAGATACTACTACCATCCCCATGAAGAAGCTGACACAGAAAGAATTTCAATGATATGCACAAGGTCACCCAGTCGGGAAGCAGTGCAGTGGGGCCTCAGACCCAGGCAGTCAGACCTGAGACAGCTGCTATTAAAACTGCATTCATCTACTTCTTACAGGAAAAGAGGAACATAAGGACACTGAATGCATTTCCCTCTGACAAAGCCAACTGGCCACAAGATACTTATGTGATAATCTACAAAGTAAAAAGCACAGACTTGGGAATCAACTAGAGTGGAATTCAGTTTCTAAGCGTGCCATGCTGTAGCCTGGATCAGGTAGCTTATACTAGGTGCATCTTGGTTTCCCTGTTTGCAAAATCTGAATGATAATCGCTATTTTGCAGGGTTGTAGAATTAGAGATAATTAGAAGTAAAGATAATGAACACAAAGCAAAATGCTTGACATATAGTGTGTATTCAATAAATAGTATAACGATAGTAATATTCCTTGTTAACTCTACTGTTGACTTAAAAAATTTCACAATTGTGAGAGTTGCAAGTTAAGTTTTATGCAAGTTAAGCTTTATTTGGGGCAAAATAAGGACTGGAGCCTGGGAGACAGCACCTCAGTCAGCTTTGAAAAACTGCTCCAAAGAGGTAGGGGGAAGGTCAATATATATGATTTTGGTGAAGGGGGAGTTCAGTGCAATCAAGCACGTATCTTTGCAAAAGTTTTCTGTTAGTCACGAGGAGCTGAGGTCACCATGAAGGGATTTAGTGCTTTCCTAGATATGAGAAGATACAAGGATCGAGCTCATAAAATCAGATCCTGAAAATATCTATCTATCTAAAGACCTGTTCTGCCAGTTGCCCCAGAGCACAGAGCACCTCATTCCTGATCTCCACCCTGAACTCCCTTCAGGGGTGTTGAAGGCCAACAACTGTAACAGCACGTGATCTAATCCTTGTAGAGGCAGATGGCAAGTGCCAATATGGAGTCAAAACTGTCATAAGGTTCTCTGTAATCTTTTTTATGCTCACCTAGCCTGATGTGAAGTAACCATTGGGGATTATATGATGGACTACATTGGGTAGATGTAGATGCAGAGCTCTGAGTCTCCTCTTTCTAAAAGAAAATCAGATCTCCAGTCCACTAAGCTAAATACCTAGCCTGAAAAAAAGCAATAACCCCCTGGAGAAGGAGTGTGTCTCATTTTCTAGAGGGCTCCTGCCTCTGAAATATCACTCTGCTATTCAGAAAATGAAGATCATGGCATCTGGTCCCACCACTTCATGGGAAATAGATGGGGAAACAGTGGAAACAGTGTCAGACTTTATTTGGGGGGGCTCCAAAATCACTGCAGATGGTGATTGCAGCCATGAAATTAAAAGACGCTTACTCCTTGGAAGAAAAGTTATGATCAACCTAGACAGCATATTCAAAAGCAGAGACATTACTTTGCCAACTAAGGTCCATCTAGTCAAGGCTATGGTTTTTCCTGTGGTCATGTATGGATGTGAGAGTTGGACTGTGAAGAAAGCCGAGCGCCAAAGAATTGATGCTTTTGAACTGTGGTGTTGGAGAAGACTCTTGAGAGTCCCTTGGACAGCAAGGAGATCCAACCAGTCCATTCTGAAGGAGATCAGCCCTGGGATTTCTTTGGAAGGAATGATGCTAAAGCTGAAACTCCAGTACTCTGTCCACCTCATGCGAAAAGTTGACTCATTGGAAAAGACTTTGATGCAGGGAGGGATTGGGGGCAGGAGGAGAAGGGGACGACAGAGGATGAGATGGCTGGATGGCATCACTGACTTGATGGACGTGAGTCGGAGTGAACTCTGGGAGGCCTGGCGTGCTGCGATTCATGGGGTCACAAAGAGTCGGACACAACTGAGCGACTGAACTGAACTGAACTGAACTGAAGCTTAGATGTGTATAAGAGACAGGCTAAATACCTAGCCTGAAAAAAAGCAATAACCCCCTGGAGAAGGAGTGTGTCTCATTTTCTAGAGGGCTCCTGCCTCTGAAATATCACTCTGCTATTCAGAAAATGAAGATCATGGCATCTGGTCCCACCACTTCATGGGAAATAGATGGGGAAACAGTGGAAACAGTGTCAGACTTTATTTGGGGGGGCTCCAAAATCACTGCAGATGGTGATTGCAGCCATGAAATTAAAAGACGCTTACTCCTTGGAAGAAAAGTTATGATCAACCTAGACAGCATATTCAAAAGCAGAGACATTACTTTGCCAACTAAGGTCCATCTAGTCAAGGCTATGGTTTTTCCTGTGGTCATGTATGGATGTGAGAGTTGGACTGTGAAGAAAGCCGAGCGCCAAAGAATTGATGCTTTTGAACTGTGGTGTTGGAGAAGACTCTTGAGAGTCCCTTGGACAGCAAGGAGATCCAACCAGTCCATTCTGAAGGAGATCAGCCCTGGGATTTCTTTGGAAGGAATGATGCTAAAGCTGAAACTCCAGTACTCTGTCCACCTCATGCGAAAAGTTGACTCATTGGAAAAGACTTTGATGCAGGGAGGGATTGGGGGCAGGAGGAGAAGGGGACGACAGAGGATGAGATGGCTGGATGGCATCACTGACTTGATGGACGTGAGTCGGAGTGAACTCTGGGAGGCCTGGCGTGCTGCGATTCATGGGGTCACAAAGAGTCGGACACGACTGAGCGACTGAACTGAACTGAACTGAACTGAAGCTTCTACCTGGCACTCCACAGGAGACGGCTGAATATACGACTGTGTGTGTGCTCAGTCACTTGAGTCATGTTCAACTCTGCGACCCTGTGGACTGCAGCCCACCAGGCTCCTCTGTCATGGGATTCTCCAGGCAAGAATACTGGAGTGGGTTGCCCTGCTCTGCTCCAGGGGATCGTCCCAACCCAGGGATCAAACTCACATCTCCTACCTCTCCTGCATTACAGGTGGATTCTCTACCCACTGAGCCACCTGGGAAGCCCCGAATATATGACTACCTGGAGGAATTCATGCACCTCACAGGCCAGCCATGGGGATTTGTCAACTGTGGCCTGGATAAACAGAGACGAGTATTCCAAGAGACCATTCTTCTCAGCTATGGCACCTCACCTGGCAGTTGTTTAACATAAAGTCACTCTGATGGTCTGAAAATGAATACAGTGATGATGCGCATTCCTGCATGATTGAGAATCACTGTTGCCATGGTGTGGATGATGAACTAAAGACCAGATTGACTTTTCTTCTGGTCTAGAAGTTACGGGCTCTCAAAATTTTAGTAACAGGCTAAGAATAGGTCTGAGTATTCAGTTGGGCTGACAAATGACTCTTGAAATATCGTTCAGGCTGGATGCAAACGGAACTTACCTGATGGGATGTCAGTGGCGTTAATCGTGAGATGGGCAAAGGGCTGAATCTCAGGCTTGTTCCTTCTGGCCAGATCTAACCATGAACCTTCCACCATGGCTGGAGATAAGAGAAGCCACATTAGCCCACGGAGGAGTCGCCCTAGGGGTTTTCAAATATTTGTACAGGTCCACGCTTACCTTTTTCTGCTCTAATGTGCTGTGATTTAACAATATGTTGCATTTCCTGCAATAAAAAGAAAAAAATCTTATTTATACACTTACTCTGAATTCAGAATTCAGGACTGTTAGACATACAATAAATTAATCCTCTTTCCCTCAAAATATGCCAAAAATACATAGATAGTAAAAGTTCTTGACGTTCTAAGTAGCCATCAGGGAAGTTCATCTCCAAAGAATTATCGGATATGCTTAAAAAGTAGATTACACACATACTATCCAACAAAATACTTTGGACAGTAAGAGGAAATAAAAGACAGTGTAAATTATAAAACATGGAATCACCAACCATAATTAAACATTTGTAGCAGGTACACAAACGAAGATGAAGTTAACTAGGAAAATAACAATTACTACAGAATATATGACCCTCTTAAATCTTTAGGGAGGCTCTTTTTATGTCTATTTCATTAGTGAATTCGTGTTATAACGTTGAAGCTCAGCCCATAAGAAAGAGAAAGATGCCTGGCTCCCAGTGGTTAATTTTTTATTTTAAAAAGTCACAGTGTATTTAAAGTACTACATGGATGTCCAGGAGCTTTTAGATTACCAGTAATTAACTGAAAATATTGCCACAAATCGAGGTGTAGAAGCTCAAGGCAGAAACAAAGAGCTCAAGTACCTAAAAAGCATTGTCGTTCAGTCGCTAAGTCGTGTCTGACTCCTGGCAATGTCATGGACTACAGCCTGCCAGGCTCCTCTGTCCACGGGATTTCTCAGACAAGAATGCAGAGTGAGTTGCTATTCCCTTCTCCAGGGGATCTTCCCGACCCAGGGATCGAACTCACGTCTCCTGCACTGACAGGCAGATTCTTTATCGCTGGCTACTGGGGAAACCCCACACAAAGAGTATGCTGCTGCTGCTGCTAATTCGCTTCAATCGTGTCCAACTCTGTGTGACCCCATAGACGGCAGCCCACCAGGCTCCCCCGTCCCTGGGATTCTCCAGACAAGAACACTGGAGTGGGTTGCCATTTCCTTCTCCAATGCATGAAAGTGAAAAGTGAAAGTGAAGTCACTGAGTCATGTCCAACTCTCAGCGACCCCATGGACTGCAGCCCACCAGGCTCCTCTGTCCATGGGATTCTCCAGGCAAGAGTACTGGAGTGGGGTATAGGTAATTGCATATCTCTATTTGAGCCCTGACAGTGAAGGGTCCAATAGGTAACTGCAGGCCCACCTAAATCAAGATCTTATCTCCTATTAAATAGTAAAGTGATGTGGATGAAACTTCAGGCTTTGACTTCAGGTCAAGTCCCTTCCCAGGCCCCTGGATGTACTAACATACATATTAACAGCACCCCGATCACAGGGGGCCTCTATCATAGCTGGTTGTGAAGATTCAGTGAGCTCATACATGTAGGCACTTAGCAAAGGGACTGGTAAAGCCATACATGTAAATACTACTAGAGGGACTTGCCTGGTGGTTGGGTGGTTAAGAATCCGCCTTGCAATGCAGGGGACACAGGTTCGATCCCTAGTCGGGGAAGTAAGATCCCACATGCTGAGAGCAACTAAGGCCTTGTGCCACAACTATGCAGTCTGTTGCCACAAGGAAAGATCCCACATGGCACGATGACTAAGACCCACAGACAAACAAATAAATAGATATTCTTAAAATAAATAATTAGTAATATTAACACTAGAAACACTCTGGAGAGAATCTGAATTTCTGTGTTATTGGAGTGATGATCCATGCTAACTACCCCACCCTCCACAATGTTTAAAAGATGAGCCAGATCCTCAAGCTCTTTGAGTGTCTGGAAACAAGGGCTTTGAGACAGATGGGTGGGTAGACAGAGGCAGAAACACAGTTTCAACTGCTAATAGTTAGAAGTGATAAAATTACACTGATTCTTCTGTCTGCCTTCAGGACCCCCAAGAGAGAAGAGAATCTACGCTACTTTTTTTTTCTAATTTTTTTTTTTTAACTGGAGGATAATTGCTTTACAATAGTGTGTTGGCCTCTGCCACATATTAACATGAATCAGCCACAGGCATACACAGGTGCCCTCCCTCCTGAACACCCCACCCACCTCCCTCCCCATCGCATCCCTCTAGGTCATCGCAGAGCATGTATCTGGGTGGAGCTCGCTGTGTCACCCAGCACATTCCCTCTTGCGATCTGTTTTACATGTGGTCATGTATCTGTTTCCGTGCTATTCTCTCAATCCATCCCACTCCCTTCTTCCCCTGAGAGAAAGACAAATATCACATATTAACGCATGCATGTGGAATCTAGAAAGACGGTACTGATAAACCTATTTGCAGGACAGCAATGGAGACATGGAGAATCTTATTTTTAAAGGCCCTTGGAGGACACAGCAGAGCTGTCTTCAATTACCTGTTCTAACGGCCTAAAGAAGTTACACAGTGTGACTTTTTTTTTTTTGCACATTGGGATCATTTTTAAACATTTTATTGGCGTATAGCTGCTTTACGCTGCTGTGTTAATTTCTCATGTACGGCAAAATGAACACATATCCATATATCCCCTCCCTTTGGGACGTCCTCCCCTTCAGGTCACCGCAGAGCATTAAGTAGAGTCCCCTGCACTGAACAGTGGGTTCTCATTAGTTTTTTTATACACAGTACTGATAGTGTATATATGTCAGTCCCGGTCTCCCAATTCCTCCCATCTTCCCCTTTTCCCTTTGACATTCACAGATTTGTTCTCTTTTAGTGGAAACTTTTCAGCCTCATCCAGGACTACCTGCTGCCCTTATTGCTCAGGGCACTGCCCTGCACAGTTCTGGGGCAAATGGTGGCTGGTCCTTGGGGGTTGTGCAGTGGTCGTCACCAGGCCCTTTCCCTCTCCCCACTTCATCCAAGATTTATTTCTCTCCCCTGCTGACTGCCCATCCCTTGACTCTTTTCTCATGATCTCTGGGTTCCCAATGGGACCCTGATTTCTGGAATTTCCTAGCCTTCCCTACAATCTCAACAAAGATTTATATATGCACAACCTACCTATTTTACAGTGCGTGTATATTTATGCATTTATATATATACAATGATACATTGTATACATCTCTTACAAATGTGTAATATATTGCATACATAATGTATCTTTATTCATTATCTATATTTATACATATAAAATGAAGATACATATTGGGTAGGCCAAAAGGTTTGTTCAGATTTTTCTGTGCCATCTTATGGATGAACATTTTGGCCAACCCAATATATGAAATGTTTACTATATGGTGTATATAGCTTTATACATTTATGATTAAGTACATCTTTATACATTGTGCATCTCCTTATCTATTTATATAGGTGTCTATAACGTATCTCCATCTGATTACTCCCTCGGAAGATGGAACAGGAGTCGGAACCTGGATGACAGGAGTTCAGAGACTTCAAGCTGCCTCTCATTCTCCCTCTAGCCCTGATGGACCTCATCAGAAGGAAGAGGGGGGAACATGGTTCAAGATGCCGGAGTAGAAGGATGCGCACACATCTCCTGCCGGAGCCCCCAAATCCACAGCCAGCTGTTGAGAAGGAGGTGGGGGAGGGAAGAAGGAGGCAGTGCCCAGCGTAACACAGGCTGGCGAACGCCTGCTGGTCGCTTTCCTATCGAGAAGAGCACATTTGTTCTTGAGAAAGACAAGGAGAGAACAGTTGTGCCAGCTCCACGGTTCTCAGCCTTGAACGTGAAGCCTGCGTGACTTTCCAGGGGTGGAGTCTGAGAATACGCATTTCTCGCAGGTGAGCTGGCGTGGCTGACCTGGGGCCTCCATTTGAGAAGAGCAACCCCACTCCCATCTCCAAAGATTTCAGAGATGCGCACCTCTGAGAGTTTCTCAAAGCTTGAGACCAGGCCAGAGAAGCAGCAGACAGAAGTCACTGATTAAGTGGGCAGGGAAAGTGTGTTCTCTCCCACCTGGGGATGAACTTCTGTCCATTTAATCAGCAGCCGCTAGGTCAGAGCTGTCATAGAATCTCTTTATTACAAGAAAATGCAATAACCAGAGCCATTCAGAAGCACTTTCAGTGT
The DNA here is from genome assembly GCA_006410635.1 of Cephalophus harveyi. Classification (NCBI taxonomy): domain Eukaryota; kingdom Metazoa; phylum Chordata; class Mammalia; order Artiodactyla; family Bovidae; genus Cephalophus; species Cephalophus harveyi. The sequence goes on along the minus strand of SJYT01080556.1, from coordinate 1,011,242 downwards.
CTCTTTAAAAAAAAAAAAAAAAGTGTCATGACCCAGAATGAATTAAAACTCCAGCAAAAGACCCATGAGGCAATGCTGCTTTCATGCTATACAATTTTGGGTATCCAAGAATTGCAGTTTCTTCTCAAAAACCATCCACATGAAAAGCAAAGGACAAAAAATGTAGACTCAATGTCTGTTCTTATATTCTTACCCCACCTCCAATCTTTTGAACTCTAAGATCATTCTTATTTATATGCACACATATTAAATGAACATAACAAAAAGGCTACAGCTTTGGGGTGCCCTGGCCCAACTCCAGCCAGTCTCAGTCTGATATTGACTTGCTAGTTTTTTTTTTTTTACAATAATCTCTCCAGGTGATTCTAATATGTAGCAGGCATAGAGAAACATTACTATTTGAGCATTTCCGTGAATGGTGGTTTGGTGAGAGCTCTATTTAGGTATTTATTGTATTCTCACAATTTATCTGGGAAATCCCACAGACAGAGGAGCCTGCTGGGCTACAGTCCGTGGAGTCACAAAGACTCGGACATGACTGAGCACCTACATGCTCCTCCTTAGAAGACTATACTCTAGGAGGCTGGCAGGAAAGCATCAGTGGCCTGTGATGGAGTTCTGGACACGCAGTGTTGGACTTTATTTTTGGGGGCTCCAAAATCACTGCAGATGGTGACTGCAGCCATGAAATTAAAAGACGCTTACTCCTTGGAAGGAAAGCTATGACCAACCTACATGGCATATTCAAAAGCAGAGATATTACTTTGCCGACTAAGGTCCGTCTAGTCAAGGCTACGGTTTTTCCTGTGGTCATGTATGGATGTGAGAGTTGGACTGTGAAGAAGGCTGAGCGCCCAAGAATGGATGCTTTTGAACTGTGGTGTTGGAGAAGACTCTTGAGAGTGCCTTGGACTGCAAGGAGATCCAACCAGTCCATTCTGAAGGAGATCAACCCTGGGATTTCTTTGGAAGGAATGATGCTGAAGCTGAAACTCCAGTACTTTGGCCACCTCATGCGAAGAGTTGACTCATTGGAAAAGACTCGGATACTGGGAGGGATTGGGGGCAGGAGGAGAAGGGGACGACAGAGGATGAGATGGCTGGATGGCATCACTGACTCGATGGAAGCGAGTCTGAGTGAACTCCGTGAGTTGGTGATGGACAGGGAGGCCTGGCGGGCTGCAATTCATGGGGTCGCAAAGAGTTGGACACGACTGAGCGACTGAACTGAACTGAACTGAACTGCCCCCAAATATAGTGGTTTAGCAATGGCAGATGCAGGAAGAACTACCTGGCCTCCCTCTTCCCCCCTGAAGCAGGTCATAGACCCTCAGGTGAGAGGTACCTTCCCCATCTGGAAGAAAGGAGCCTCTCCATCTCTTAAGATGGGACGGCACCCAGAGGAAGCTGAAGGAGAATGGACACGTGTAGGTATGGCTGAGTCACTTTGCTGGTGATCTGAAACCATCACAATGTTGTCAGTTGGCTGGCTATGTGTGCATGCCTGTTACGTTGCTTCGGTCAGGTCTGACTTTTTGCAACCCCACGGACTGTAGCCCACCAGGCTCCTTCCAGGGGATTCTACAGGCAAGAACACTGGAGTGGGTTGCCATGCCCTCCTCACTAATCAACAACTATATGCCAATATAAAATAAAAAGTTCAAAGAAAAAAAAGGTTGTGCAATTAATTTTTGGATAAAGGAACATAGACTATGTGGGTAACAAATATTGGAAAAAATCATATTACAGAGCTGTGTCCAAAGTTGATTAACAAAAACATTATCCTATTTTTTTTCTATTTGGGGGAAAAAGTGATTGCTGCAAGATCTAGCTTAAATATGAAAAAAAAAAAAATGAAGGAACAGGCCTGGCTAAGTTTCCCCCAGTGTACCCTGCCTTCACTCAGACCCTGTCCTGTCCCATTTTTTTTCTACACCTTTCCACTCTTCATCAAACTGAGTATAAAACCCACTCAGCTTAACTATTCCTGTGGGTCTTCATTTCCTTATGAAGGCTCCTGGTCACATAAAACTTACATTAAGTAAATTGGGATGGCTTCTCTTATTAACTTGTCCTTTGTCAGTCTGATTTATAGGACCCCCACTGGTGAGCCTAAGTGGGGAGAGGGGAAAAGTTTTTTTTTTTTCCCCCTCTCTCCACCTGTCAAGAAATCTTTAGAGGGTGGTTCCCTCCCTGGAGTAGTCATTCTGAAAGGGGGCCCACCTGGACCAGGAAATCTGACAAAAAGGAAACTCAACATCAGGAAATAAGGTCTCAGAATTCCTGGGGTGGAGGAAGGGAGTCTTCAGAGAACAGCAGGCTCAGAACCTGCCCGACGAGTTCAGAGCTTGCCTGTCGGGTGGAGGAGCCCCCAGACTCAGCCAGGCGGGCCCTGGGCGTGGGGGCCTCACACCTCCAACAGAGACTCCATCAAGGCCCCGCCACACACCAGGGCCACCCTGGTCCCTTTTCTCAAAGCTCAGATACTTGACTATGTGCATACCATGCAGTTCTCTCTTGAATGGCCTCCTAATATTCTTAATTTTCAAGATTATAGGAGACTCTTCTGAAGGAGTATAATTCTGTTTATCTCCCACGCTTTGCATTTACATTTATTTTCATCCACAGTCATCCTCTCCTTTTGTCACATTAATTAGAGTGTTTTAAAATTCGCAGAGTTCTTTAGTCCTAAATCTTATCATTCCGACACCGATTCTGGTTTCTTTGAATTCAGAAAGATCTGATCTGTCTAATTTGGGGAAGACACTACAAAGCACATCCAAACCCCTTTCCTCTGAACAAATTATTCACATGAAAGAGACCTTTTAAAGAATGTTATATGGGTTTTATCTTATTTTAAACCCAGCTGTAAAAAAAATTTTTTTTAAGTTAACTCCCTGGATACACATTGAGAAATGGAATATTTCCTGCTGGATCAGTAAACAAGGATGATCACAGTCACGGGCGATCGCAGCCACCGCCGCTGGTGAGCGGATGCGCCCCGAGGGAGCTCAGGAAGGAAAGAACACCTGCCTGTGTCTGGCAGCCACGCCCTGTGGTGAGAAACTCAGGGCGGGAAAACAGGAGCGCGGCCCCAGAGAGCGGACAGGGTGAAAGGTGAAAAGCGTGAGCCTCTCAGTCGGGTCCCACTCTTTGCGATCCCATGGACGGTAGCCCACCAGGCTCCTCTGTCCATGTTATTCTCCAGGCAAGACAGCTGGAGTTGGTACCTTCCTTTGTGGCTCAGACGGTAAAGCGTCTGCCCGCAGTGTGGGAGACCCGGGTTCGATCCCTCGGTCGGGAAGTTCCCCTGGAGAAAGAAATAGCAACCCACTCCAGTATTCTTGCCTGGAAAATCCCATGGACAGAGGAGCCCTGTAGGCTACAGTTCATGGGGTCGCAAAGAGTCGGACACGACTGAGCCACTTCACCTCACATCTTTTCCAGGGGGTCTTCCCGACCTAGGGGTTGAAACTGAGTCTCCTGCACTGCAGGCAGATTCTTTAGCATCTGAGCCACCAGGGAAACCCCACAGCTGAGGGGCATATCAAGAGAATGATTTGAGTGAGCCCAGACTCATGCATCTTCTCGTACACAGGAAAGCGCTAAATGCCTCGGCTTCAGTTATCCGTCTCCTTTAATTAGCATTAATTTTTTGACGTGCAGACTCCCTGCCCTTTGTCACAAAACTTCTGTGTAACCTGGCTCTTCCCTTCGCCTCCTCAGGGCAGTTCTCTCACGGTCATGTGAGATGCTGTCTCCAGGCTTGAGCTTCTAAAAATTCCCACTGAATAAAACATAACTCTCAACTTCTAGGTTGTGAATAGTTTTTAAGTTGACACACACAATACAATCCTATGTTGTCTCCTTCCTGTCATCCAGAATGCCCACAGCTCTGCATAAAGAAGTATAGAGAGTTTTGACACGCCTCCCAGCAAACAGCCTCCAGCAGAAGCCAGAAACCGTCTCCAGGGTGAGAAAGCTGGGCAGATAGCCCTCGCTGCTATCTTCTGTTGGCCGAGAACTCCTAAAGAGAACCCAGCGTCCTGTTCCCCAGGAACACTGGCGATCTGCCTTCTCAGAAGAGAGCATGTTTAGCGTCTGTCACATTCAAGGACAAAGAGAACTACCCGCTGGCTTCCAAAATCTACTCAGGACCAGTAGGATCGTTACCTGGAAGTTCCTAGGAAAATCCTATGCATGAATGAACATATTTATGGTCACGCTATAACAAGCAGGCTTTTCAGCCAATTTATGCATTTTAAAATAAGCATAATTTGCGTCTAAATTGTGAGAGCTTCATTTAACCCTTCAAAACAGGACAAAAAAGAAAAACCGAACTACTGGTAGACAGCCAAAGAAATCACTGCCAATTCAAGGATAAAAGAAATCCTCTGACATGCTGCCCCCTAGTGGACACTGTCTAACATTGACAAGCTAGACTTGAGGTTTGAAACTGCCTTCTGCCCAAACTCCACGAAGTTCTAAAAACAATAGATGATGAGGAAATTACAAAATATTTTGAAAATCTTCTCCTTGTGGTATTTTCCTATTTAGACTGCACTGACTTTTTCATCTTTGCCGTCACAGTACATTTGAACACACAAGAAAACAACCGGTATGAGTTTTCCTTTTTCTTTAATTTCCACTTTTTTTTTCACTTATAGAAAAATGTTGGGATTTCACAATTTCTCCTTCAAGAAAGAGAGTACACAAGAGATCAATAGGATTGTGTAACTGTGGTCTCTAGGATGGTTTCTCTTCAACTTCCGCCTTTACTCAACATCTAAGTACGATTCCCGGGAGTGTGATGGGGAGACTGTTATGCCAGGCGCCCCTGAACATCTTACAATATTTTCGGATCATTTTGCCAAAGAGAAGTAGGGGAGAGACATCCCAGAACTGGCTCAATCTTTATATATCAGAGCCACTTAGGAGAGATCGTACTCCGTAAGAGTAAATATAAACACCTGTCAGCATTTTCAGCTCCTTTTGAGCAGTCATGGGAATTTTGCTCCAGGTTATTTAAACATTGACAACAAACGCTTAACCCAGCCTCTGCAAACTCAGCTGGATAACCGCCCCCAACAAGACTTTGAGAGCCTTCCAGTTCAAAAGTGAACGTTATTAATTTGGTCTTATAAAATCATATGGATAAACAGATACAAATCTTCACTAAGGATACTCCCAACTGTAAAGATAACCCTGAGAAAAGTCAAGTCGCTGGAGTCTGGTCTCATCAGACTAAAGAGCCCACCTGTGCATTGTGATGTGACTTGCACCATCCATTCGGTACCTGTCAGTCAGAGCGCAGGAGGAGCAATTTGTCTAGCCAGATGCTTCCGGAAGCCACTGGCACCAGCTCCTAGCTGGGGTCTCAGGTGGCTGCCTCCCTCTGCAATCCCTAAGGCAGCTGCAGGGACATCTGGCTGGTTGAACAAGGATTTAACACCCCGTTTGCCAGATATAATACAGGGTTCATACACTTGTTAACATATGTAATGCATTCATTTTAACATCTTAATGATACCCTTCCTGTAATTCTTCTCCAACCTAGTTACGAGAATAGTGTATTCATCAGCCGAGTTAGCACATGAATGCCACACAAGGGTTGTTTCTGAAAATGAATAGCCAGTTTCCTATTCCTGCAGAGAAATCCTGCAGACTTCCACCTGGTAAAGAGCTCAGAAATCCCTCCTCATCCCTCCAGCCAGAGGACCACTGCCTTCCTTCAAGCTGTTGTCATTTCTCATTACTGTTGCTAAGTCGCGCCAGTCGTGTCCACCTTTGTGCGACCCCACAGATGGCAGCCCACCAGGTTCCGCTGTCCCTGGGATTCTCCAGGCAAGAACACTGGAGTGGGTTGCCATTTCCTTCTCCTCCTTCCTTCAAGCTGTTGTCATTTCTCATTACTGTTGCTAAGTCGCGCCAGTCGTGTCCACCTTTGTGCGACCCCACAGATGGCAGCCCACCAGGTTCCGCTGTCCCTGGGATTCTCCAGGCAAGAACACTGGAGTGGGTTGCCATTTCCTTCTCCAATGCATGTAAGGGAAAAGGGAAAGTGAAGTAGCTCAGTCGAGTCTGACTCTTCGAGACCCCATGGACTGCAGCCCACCAGGCTCCTCTGCCCATGGGGCTTTCCAGGCAAGAGTACTGGAGTGGGGTGCCATTGCCTTCTCCAGAGTTACAATAATAGCCTCCTACCTACCCCCTCTTCTGGGCTCCTTCTTTCCTCAAACCAGCCCAATGCTGCTAGAGCGAGGGTCAGAAAGTCTGAAAGGGAGCAAGGCCCTTATCTTCTATTTTCTTAAAAAACATTTTTTTTTAATTTTATTGAAATACAGTTTATTTACAATGTTGTGTTAGTTTCAGGTGTGCAGCAAAATGATTCAGATACTATATATCTATACATAGATATATCTCTGTGTGTTTAGTTGCTAAGTCCTATCCTACGCTTTGTGACCCCAGGCTTCCCTGTCCTCCACTATTTCCCGGAGCTTGCTCAAACTCATGTCCATTGAGTCACTGATGCCATCCAACCATCTCATCCTCTGCTGCCCCCTTCTCCTCTTGCCTTCGACCTTCCCCAGCGTCAGGGTCTTTTCCAATGAGTTAGCTCTTTGCATCAGGTGTGGATAAACTTTTTCAGATTCTTTTCCACTATAGGTTATTACAAGATACTGAGTAACGTTCCCCAAGCTACACAGTAGGTCCTTGCTGGTCATCTTATATATAGTAGTGTGTATATGTTAATCCCAAACTCCTAACTTATCCCTCCCCCTTCTTTCCCAGTTGGTAACTGTGGTGACCCAAGGACAAAAGAGCAGATAAAACTAAGGAGGGTCTTGGAATGCAGGAACAGATAACCTGGACCCTTAGCATCCTTCCCTCCCTTGTGTTATAACTATTAATGGATTTCAGGTCCTCTTGAGTGGTATAACCTGTCTCTCCTCCTACCCATAGGGAGAAGGTATTTGCCTTACTCTTCCCCCAACCCAGTATACATGCCTCTGCTGCTGCTGCTGTTAAGTCGCTTCAGTTGTGTCCAACTCTGTGCAACCCCGTAGACGGCAGCCCACCAGGCTCCCCCGTTCCTGGGATTCTCCAGGCAAGAACACTGGAGTGTGTTGCCATTTCCTTCTCCAATGCATGAAAGTGAAAAGCGAAAGTGGAGTCGCTCAGTCGTATCCAACTCTTCGCGATCCCATGGACTGTAGCCCACCAGGCTCCTCCATCCATGGGATTTTCCAGGCAAGAGTACTGGAGTGGGGTGCCATTGCCTTCTGTTCATCCAGTAGCAAATGACCTACAAGACCCCTACCCCACTCCCTGTATCCCTGGTATAGGATCGGACTAAGGAACTCTGTTCAACATCGGCTCTCCCTTGAGCCAGCCTGCTGTTCTAACAGCGTCTCCCCCTCTAATAAACTTTATTTCTCTCTCATTCTGTCTCATGCCTGGAAATTCTTTTCCAACCCGCGCCCGGACCACTACAGTAACCATAAGTTAGTTTCCTATGTCTGTGAGTCTATTTCTGTTTGGCAAATAAATTCACTTGCATCTTTTTTTTAGATTCCACATATAAGCAATATCATATGGTATTTGTCTTCCTCTGTCTGACATTTCATTTAGTATGATAATCTCTGGGTCTACCTATCCATGTTGCTACAAATGGCATTATTTCATTCTTTTTATGGCCAATTAATATTATGGCCACATAATATATATTGCCCACCGCTGCCACTAAGTCGCTTCAGTCGTGTCCGACTCTGTGCAACCCCATAGATGGCAGCCCACCAGGCTCCCCCGTCCCTGGGATTCTCCAGGCAAGAGTACTGGAGTAGGTTGCCATTTCCTTCTCCAATGCATGAAAGTGAAAAGTGAAAGTGAAATCGCTCAGCCGTGTCCAACTCCTAGCGACCCCATGGACTGCAGCCTACCAGGCTCCTCCGTCCATAGGATTTTCCAGGCAAGAGTACTGGAGTGGGTTGCCATTGCCCAATTATATACAAATACATATTTGGACAATATAAATATTAATATTTATGGCCAAAGTAATATTCCGCTGTGTATATGTACCACATCTTCATCTGTTCCTCTATTGATGAAGTCACTTCTCTTCTGAAAACCCTCCAGGGGCTGCCTGCAGACTTCAGGAACAAGTCTAATTCTTAACCTGGGCTTATAAGGCCGCGCATGACTGGGCTGGTTACCACCCCAGGCTCTCCTGCCATTCCTCCCCTGCATGCCCAAAGCCCATCACCCTGGAGAACCTCTGTGCATTCAAGCCACATGGCACCACTGCAGAGTCATCTCCGGCAGGTCTCCTGTGCTTCCAGCCATGCAGACTTGGCACACAGCTCCTCCCCTGGAGAGAGATCTTACTATCTTATCGAGAGCTCATCTGTCGTTGCAAAGATTTTATTTCCATGGCATTCTTGGCTCACAAAGCACAGAAAGAATAACCACTAGATGCTATGGAACAGCAGAAGAGACAGGAGTGTTTTTTTTTAGGCCGAGCTACCTAGCATGTGGTGGCTCCGATGGCAAAGCGTCTGCCTACAATGCGGGATACCCGGGTTCAATCCCTGGGTCGGGAAGATCTCCTGGAGAAGGAAGTGGCACCCCACTCCAATATTCTTGCATGGAGAATCCCATGGACGGAGGAGCCTGGAGGGCTACAGTCCATGGGGTCACAAAGAGTCGGACACGACTGAGCGACTTCACTTCACCTGGCATGTGGGCTCTAGTTCCCTGATGAGGGATTGAACCCACACCCCCTAAACTGACAGTGCAGAGTCTTAACCACTGGACTGCCAGGGAAGTCCAAGAGACAAGGTTAGGGTTGATTCAGGATCGATGTCTCAGCCCCTCTTTGTCCCTCCGCTAATGCTCGCTTGGAATTTCTAATCCACAGGATGTCGGGGGACACCGTGTATGCACCTGGATGGAGCCGGAGACCTCCTGGCTTGTTGTGAAGAGTCAGTGGTTAACACTCTGAAAACACCTCAAGGCAATTCCCTGATGCTGGAAAAGATTGAAGGCAAAAGAAGAGGGCGGCAGAGGATGCGATGGTTGGATGGCATCACTGACTCAACAGACATGAATTTGAGCAAACTCTGGGAGATGGTGAAGGACCGTGAGGCCTGGCGTGCTGCCCTCCATGGGGTCGCAAAGAGCCAGACACGACTTGGGTAATGGCACACCACCACCTACACATCTGTTATTCAGGCCCAGAGGCTCTGGGGGTACCGGGTACCAGGATAGTCCCTCTGTCCCCCACTGTCCCCCTCTGTCCCCTCTGTCCCCCACTGTCCCTGTCTCTTATACACATCTAGATGTGTATAAGAGACAGGGGGAGGGGTCCAGGGCCCGGTCTGGGTTGGGGAGGGGGCAGGAGATACCACAGACGCCCCACTAACCCTGAAGGTAAGAGCCATCTCAGACCTGAATTTGTAATTTTACCCTTTGTTCCCTAAAATTCTTTATTTTTAACCAAACACTATTGTTTTTAAAACATTCTCTCTCCTAGACGGTTAGGGTGAGGGGGTGGGAGGCAGGCTCAACAGGGAAGGGATGTTACCTATACATATAACTGATTTACTTTGCAGTACAGCAGAAACTAACACTTGGAGAAGGCAATGGCACCCCACTCCAGTACTCTTGCCTGGAAAATCCCATGGATGGAGGAGCCTGGTGGGCTGCAGTCCATGGGGTCGCTAGAAGTCGGACTCAACTGAGCGACTTCACTTTCACTTTTCACTTTCATGCACTGGAGAAGGAAATGGCACCGCACTCCAGTGTTCTTGTCTGGAGAATCCCAGGGACGGGGGAGCCTGGTGGGCTGCCGTCTATGGGGTCACACAAAGTCAGACACAACTGAAGTGACTTAGCAGCAGCAGCAGCAGAAACTAACATGAGTTCAAAAAGCAATTGTTGTTGTTCAGTTCCCAGCCATGTCCAACTCTGAGACCCCATGGACTGCAGCACGCCAGGCCCCCCCTGTCCTGCACCGTCTCCTGAAGCTTGCCCAAGTTCACGTCCCTTGCATCAGGGATGCCATCCAGCCATCTCATCCTCTGACACCCTCTTTTTCTGTGCTCAATCTTTCCTAGCATCAGGGGCTTTTCCAATGAGTTGTCTGTTGACATAAGATGACCAAAATACTGGAGTTTCAGCCTCAGCATCAGTCTTTCCAACTATAAAGCAACTATCCTCCAATTAAAAAAAAAAAATTCCTCAAAGCCAAACAAGGGTTCTACCTCTCCGCCCTCACGCACCCCGTTCTGAACCTCCTCATCTCTGTCTCGTCACTGAATCACCCACCCCAGCCATGACCATCCCTGGAAATTCTCACAGAAGAGCTTTACCAAGATGGGAACCAGTCTCCTCCTCCCCCACTAAGTACAGCTGGCGAGCGGGGGCTCATTTCTCCCAGAAGAGCCTGCTGATTGGAAAAGACATGTCTTTGCACACAGATAATGGACTCTATCCACCGAAGGGCTGAAGAATACAGTGCCCTTGTTTTCCTAAAGCAGAGTGATGCCTTCCTGGCCGGGCGATGGCTATACTGGGAATAGAAAATTAGTTTTTATTGTTTAACCTTCATGGTTTAAATGAGGAAGTTTCTGCTACAGTTAAAGGTCCCCTCGAGTTTTCATAAAGTAGCCTTATGACAGCAATATTAGTCTTCATAAAGAGCTCGATTTTAAAATGTCTTGCGCTCGGGTACTTGTTACAAAGTTTCATCTAAGGGCTTAGCCGACTAACTGCAGTGGAGCATCTTGGGCCAACGGTGCTATTTACTGCATCTCTGCTCTCTTTTGCCACTTTTATTTTTTTGATTAATTAATTCATGATTTCCTTCTGGCCATCCTGGGCCTTTGTTGCTATGCTCAAACTTGTCTCCAGCTGCAGCGCACGGGGGCTACTCTTCATTGCGGCGCGAGGGCGTCTCACTGCGGTGGCTTCTCCTGTTGCAGAGCATGGGTTCTGTTGCACACAGGCTCCAGGAGCCGTGCCTCCTGGGCTCTAGAGCACAGGTTCAACCGTTGCAGCGCATGGCTTAGTTGCCCCATGGCATGCAGAATCTTCCAGGACCAGGGATCGAACCTGTGTCCCTCGCATCGGCAGGTGGGTTCTCAAGCACCGGACCGCCAGAGAAGTCCTCTTTTGCCACTTTTCAACATAATCATGCCACCTCGCACTGGCAGAGTTTCTGACATCCACAAAGACTCATCCCCACTCCCCCTACCGCCCCCAAGAAGGTTATTTGCATAGTTTTTCCCCACAGTATCTCTGACTGCTAGGAACAGAGCTCAAAGTGGGACAGAGGTACCAGGCCAGCCACTGTGGACCAGTGAGGCCAGGGAGGGAGGGGAGAGGTTGGCCGTGAGGGTTCTCCAGCCTCACAATCCCTGTCATGTTCATGCTTTAAAGAACCACGCTTGGGAACGCGCTCCAGCCCTTAAGGAGAATCTTCCGGGCACTGATAATGTGGCCAGCTTCTGGCAATATTAAACCATCATCTACTTGATGACATCAAGACCAGGGCTGACCACAGATCACTCATAAATTCATTAAGCTGGTTCTTTAAACATTCCTTGAGCACCAACTGCGTACCTGTCACTGGGTAGAGAAACAAAACATCACAGAGTCTCTGCCCTTGGAAAGCTTGCATTTAGGCGTGTCAGGCCAGCACCAGGCCCCTGGCGTCGATGCTATGCTGGGGTGGATACAAGATGCCCCAGGTGTGCACCACAGGGGTTCCTACCCCAAAGGCGGCCAGGCAGGCATCACTGGGGGCTTCCCTACTGGCTCAGGTGGTAAAGAATCTGCCTGTCAATGCAGGAGACCCAGGTTCGATTCCTGGATGGGGAAGATCCCCCGGAGAAGGAAATGGCAACCCATTCCAGTATTCTTGTCTGGAGACTCCCATAGACAGAGGAGCCTGGTGGGTTACAGTCCATGGAATCACAGAGTCGGCCACGACTGAGCGATGAACACTTTCACCTTTTTGTGTGTGAAGAAATGGCTGAGCTAAATTTTGAAAGACAAATGAAAACTGTGCACAAAGAGAAGCCTGGAATGGCACATACGGAACACGCACAAAGACCTATACTTCATCCACCCACCCAGCCGTCCACTCCGCAGAGCGCGCCGATGGCTGCAAGAGCAGGGTGTCCGCAGGAGGCCAAGACGCTGCGCATCCAGGACAAGCATCCTCTCTGCCCTCACTGTGCTTACAGCACAGCAAGGAGGTAGGAAGTGGCGGATGGGGACAGGCACAGCCAGGTTAGGGAACTTCCAACCCTTTACTGAGGCGGGGCCGCTGAGCACAGCCGAGGAGGGGGAGGAGATGGAGCCAGAGGATAATGAGGCTGGAGAGGCGGAGGTTGGAAGGAGCCCAGAACACAGAAGACTTGGTGTTCCATCTTCAGCAGCTCAGACTTTATCCTGAGGACTACAAGAGTCCACTGAGGGATTTTCGTAAGCAGGAAAGCCAGTGACATGTTCCAACTGGCATCTGAGAAATCGCTGAGTTGTAGAGAGGGTGGGCTAGGGGCAGTGTGATAGGGCAGGGCGGCCGCCTGGCAGTGGTCCCGGTGAACAGTGATGATGGGGATGCTGACGCCTGTACTGAGGGGCCAACGGTCGTGACACAGCGCAGAGAGAAGTGCTTGAAAGTTTAGGAAGGAGGTAGAACCCACAAGGTGAGGGTGATGTAAGAAAGTTAGAGGAAGCCTATAAGACCATCTTCTGGCTTCTGGTTTGGGGTGATGGAGATGACAGCTCTGTCCTTCACCACGAAAGGGTCGATCAGATGAGATGCAGATATATGCGTGGAGGAGAAAAGGTTCTGAGTTCATCAAGTTTCTGATGAATATGAGCATTACGGTTTATAATTATCATAATTATTTTTACTGCTGCTTCTGCTACAATACCACCACCATCACCACCACCACCCAGCGCTCTCAAAGAGCAAAACCTGAGAACTGAGGGAGCACGCTAGTGATAAGGAGGCTATGTGAGGATGAACCTCTCAGACCTTGAATCTTGAAAAGTTCAAGCAAATATTTGCTGCCTGGTCATCTCAGATATGGGCTTCCCAGGTAGAGCAGTGGTCAAGAGTCTACCTGCCAATGCAGGAGCTGCAGGAGACCTGGGTTTGATCCCTGGGTGGGGAAGATCACCGGAGGAGGTTATGAGAACCCTGAAAAATCCCGTGGACAGAGGAGCCTGGCAGGCTACAGTCCATGGGGTTGCAGAGTCGGACAGGACTGAGCTAGACATAGCAAGTTCTGTGCAACTTCCAAGACCCATCTTCTCTGTACCACACAGGCTGAATCCTGCTTCTCGAATATAGTCATGTCATTCACCAGTGGCTTCCCGGTTCCCCACTGGCTCTCACCTCTTCCTAAGACGCTTGGTGGTGGTTTAGTCACTAAGTCGTGCCCAACTCTTGAGATCCCACGAACTACAGCCCGCCAGGCTCCTCTGTCCGTGGGATCCTCCAGGCAAGAATACTGGAGTGGGTTGCCGTGTCCTTCTCTATAAGATGCTTAGAACACCTCTTTGGTCAGTATTTACCCTGCAGCCTTCCTGAAAACAGACCAGCCCTTCTAAGAAAGATTTCCCAAATCATAGAGTCTACTCCCGAACTACCAAATCAGAATCTTTGTAGCATATCTGGGAACTTTTCATTTTTGTTTGAAACAAGCTCCCCAGGTGATTTTTAAGATCAAGTCAAGTTTGGGAAATGCTGCTCAAGGGCACATCATTCTCTCCAGCTCCGCAGGGTGGCCCTCTCCGAGGACAAGCCACTCCTGGTGGAGCAATCGAACCCTCCTTCACCAGGTCCCCTCCCACTGAGGACCCTCAGTCTTACTGACTTCTGGAATTGCAGCCCAGGAGCCTGTGTCACATAATGAGATGCTCCTCTTTTAGGCATGCCCTTGGTCTTCCGTTTTCTTTTTTAATGTCAAGCCAGAATAGCTTTTCTTCCACCCTGGAGTACTTCCGGCATGAAGATAAGCCCACCTCCTACAACACCACTCACTGGCTATTTCCCTTTTGCAAACTCTCCTGCCTTTTGCCCTGGGTCTCCCCTGTGACTGAGCCCATCACAGCTAATGGGTCGTTATTGGACAAAAACCAGTAGATGGCTTGGTTTTGTAGGAAAATTCTGTGGGTGGTGCTTTGGCTTTCCCATAAAGGCAGCTTTTATAAATGCTAGATATGATTGGGGTTGATTGAATTGCAGTTCCCAAAACTGTTATGGCAGAGATGAAATCCCATTGGAAAACCACTACATGACTAACATCTTGACTTGGGAACGTCAGTGCCCCCAAACCCCAAGCTGCCTTGTGGGTTTACAAGAAACTTTCTTGGGACACATACTCTTATATACAAAGGCAAAGAGATAATGAATGGGGTTTAATTTTTCCCCTTGTTTTTGTCATGTGAATTTAACTAAAAAGCAAATGAAAAATAATGTCTATACAACAACTGCAATGCTTATAATTTCATAAGTAGTTAGGATCTACTCAGTTTTACTTGCTTTTTTATGGACTTTAGTTTTAAAAGTAGAAATATGTTTCCTGTAATAATTGACATTGGAATTCTAAGGAATAAGCTTTACAGATGGAAAAAAAAAACCACTCAGTCTGATGAACTTTCTGGTAAACCTACCAAAAACTGGGAAAGTGAGAATCAAAATTTATTCAAAGATCTCAGATGCATAAGATTAAACAAACTTTTGGAAGTTCCTCAGAAAGATGCATGCTGTTAACTCTACTTTCAAATTTCTCTCTCTTTGGAATCTAAGTAATCCTAAAGTACTTTAACTTTTACAAAATAAAATCTTGACTGTTCCAATTTTTTGTATATTTGGATATACATAGTACTCTTGCCTGGCAAATCCCATGGACGGAGGAGCCTGGTGGGCTGCAGTCCATGGGGTCAGACACAACTGAGCGTCTTTACTTTCACTTTTCACTTTCATGCACTGGAGAAGGAAATGGCAACCCACTCCAGTGTTCTTGCCTGGAGAATCCCAGGGATGGGGGAGCCTGGTGGGCTGCCGTCTCTGGGGTCGCACAGAGTTGGACACGACTGAAGCGACTTAGCAGCAGCAGCAGCAGCATATACATAGAGTTAACTCTTGTTCACATAGTGAGCCCACTTTCCTGCCTCAATAGGATTTAGTGAATATTGGAGACCAGTCATCGTCCTCTTAGAATCCATCCTTTCCTCTTTGCAACTAGTAACAGGCAACCTTCTTTTGTCCAGCTTTGGTGCCAACAGCTGCTAAACCAGAAACAACAATGTGCAGCCCGCCTTGCATCCAAGTGTCTGCTTATGAGTAAGTTCCAGACAACAAGACACTACTGGAAATGATGATGTCTCAGCTTCCAAGTACCGCCTCGACCCTTTCTTTCTTCCTTTCCACTTTCTGCGAATGACAATGTATGGAGACGACAACTTGGATCCAGAGATGAGAGTACTGTTGAGGATGGAGGTGCCTTCATGCCAGCCCTGAACTTGCACCTTTAGATTTCTGCACATAAGAGAAAAAACTTCTATCTTGTTTCTTCCACTGAGTGATGGAAGATGTAACTGCTGCTCTCTGTTACAGCAGCACAGACCGTATTAAAGAACAGTGAACGTATAACCAAGGATCAAAAGACTGCAAATCTCTGGCTACATCATTCTCAGTATCAGGAGATAGTTTAACATTGTGAACCCTGAAGGAGATCAACTAATGTGCTGATTCCTGGGGAAGAAAATAAGAATTCCAGGTAAGAATCAATTGTCCGATGATTATGACTCTGGTCTGACTCCCCATTTTTGGTAAATCTTTTGAGGCTCAGTGACCTACTGACTCCATGAAATGGTTAGTTAGGAATGTGCTAACAACATAATTTATTGGTAGTCATCGCCATTGGCTTTTAAATTCTGGGGTGAAATAGAGAGTTTTGTGAGAGCATATAAGAAGCCAGAGCCATGTTTTCAGTTCCCATCATAGCCCTGCCTCTGTATAGGTTACAAGCCATGAAGGGGCCAAAAACATGATTAAAGCAAGAAGTTCAGCTGAAGATAACCTTCAACAAAATATGATTGCATAGAGGCAAAAGGAGAAGAGGGCGGCAGAAGATGAGACGGTTAGACAGCATCATCAACTCAATGGACATGTATCTGAGCACAGTCCGGGAGATAGTGGAGGACAGGGAAGCCTGGTGTGCTGCAGTTCACGGGGGCACAAAGAGCTGGACTTAGCAACTGAACAGCAGCAACCATAGAGGCATCATTGCTTCAGGCTATAATAGTAACAACTACCAACTATACCATTGGTAAGACAACCAATGAATGAAAGTCAGGCTTATAACTTTATGAATGGCTTTATGAATTGATCAATGACCCGTGTTTAATTAAAAAACTAGTTTACAGAATTTAAGGAGTCATCAGTCCTTTTTTTCCTTCCATCTCGAGTCTAAGTCAGATGTGATATATTCAAATGTGAGCAAAAAGGCTACAGCTCTTGTCCTGATGGAGCTGCAGTTTTGTTCCAAGACCTCTAAACATTTCTGATTGTGCAGTTTCTTGAGAGAAGGAAAAAATTCGATGCTCCCAAACTTACATATTTTTTACTTAAGTATTAAGACATTGTTGAATATTAGATACATTATAAAATATTCACAAAAATATTCTAAAGCTAACATTAAAAAATACATATACATATAAGAGCTTCCCCAGGTGGAGCTAGTAGTAAAGAACCCGCCTACCAATGCAGGTAGACGTAAGAGATGCCAGTTCGATTCCTGGGTCAGGAAGATCCCCTAGAGAAGGGCATGGCAACCTACTCCAGTATTCTTACCTAGAGAATCCCATGGACAGAGGAGCCTGGCAGGCTACAGTCCACAGGGTCACAAAGACTGGGACACCACCAAAGCCACTTAGCATGCAGCACACATACATGTAAGTCACCATCCTTTCTTCCCACATCCTAGAGGGTCACCTTGAATGCACTGAGCCCTTCACACTGGAGAACAAGGTGATTGATATGATTTGTATATGGATTCTCTGCCCCGTATCACCCTTTCAGATACATTTCAAAATAAGTTTCCGGAAGTTTTTCACAAACAGGCACCCAACGTGAAATTAGCAAGCAAGCATAGAAACATCAGAGCTTCCCAGGTGGCGCTAGTGGTAAAGAACCAGCCTGTCAATGTAGGAGACGTATCAGACATGGGTTCAATCCCTGGGTCAGGAAGACCCCCTGGAGGAGGGCATAGCAACCCACTCCAGTAATCTTGCCTGGAGAATCCCACGGACAGAGGAGCCTGGGGGGCTATGGTCCATTGGGTCGAAAAGAGTCAGACACGACTGAGCAACTAAAACTTAACAGTAACATCAAGTAGAATTACCTCCCAGGTCTCAGGATATATAAATAGTGTATAAACTGAGCCTGGCCGGGAGGTCTGAGGGCCATGCACCCCTGCTCAGGCCTGAGTGCCCACATCGCTCTTCAGCCTGGCAGAGGCCAGGGAGGCCACCAAAGCCGGAACAAGAACTGCTTTATAAATTGGACACCGTATTTGTGCTAGCGTTTTCTTTATTGTCATAGACTGTTATGACAGACTTCGTAAATTGTGGTTGGTGGAGCTGGATCACTAAGAGGCTTTCAGAGTTCTGTGCTAAAGGGGAAAAAAAAGCCAAGAAAACCCAGCCACAAAGAAAAAAAGGGAGAAAAACAGCATTACTAGTCTGACCAAAGACAGGCTGGGTAAACACCCGTTTTTGCACACACAGAATGTGATACTGTGCTTATGTCTAGCATTTGTTACCACTGGATGGGGTGAGCTCTCAGTAATGACTGCAGCCGCCAATGTCATTTTGTCTCACGGGTTCACCCAATATCTACATTAGAACTGAAACTAAGAGTCCCACCTACCTATGCATGCCTGCTGTTCTATTTTTAGCATCAGCCAGAGCAATGAGAAGTCTGATTATTCTGGCAAGATGTGCAGGCTGTCACATTAACCAATAATCCTTATTATAGGATAACACATTTGGCAAATCACTATTTGGCCAAAGTAATGTGGCTCAGCTGGTAAAGAATCTGCCTGCAATGCAGGGAACCTGGATTACATCCCTGGGTTGGGAAGATCCCCTGGAGAAGGGAAAGGCTACCCACTCTGGTATTCTGGCCTGGAGAATTCCATGGACTGTATAGTCCATGAGGTCGCAAAGAGTAGGGCACGACTGAGCATCTTCCACTTCACTTCAAGGGAAAGGTAAATCCTTGGTTATTGGAGAAGTTATAGCAAAGTGCCTAGCACAGCAGCACCCTTCATGAACACTGCTTGACTCAAATGATAAGATATGAACGGCACGCACCTTTTGCCTAAAGGGTCTCTTGTCGGGGAAAAAATGGCATCTTCTATTTTCAAACACACAATGGTATATTATGACAGCTTCTTATTCTTTAAAAAGGATTACCTGTGTGTAACATTGTTACCCATGAATAACATGTAAAATACTATAGCACAACAAAAATAAATGTGAAATTAATAAAAAGTTCTACTCATCCCGCGGGCTTCCCCGGTGGCTCAAATGGTAAAGAATCTGCCTGCAGTGCAGGAGACCTGGGTTCGAGCACTGAGTTGGGAAGATCCCCTGGAGAAGGGAATGGCAACCCACTCCAGTATTCTTGCCTGGAGAATCCCATGAACAGAGGAGCTGGTGGGTTACAGTCCATGGGGTCTCAAAGAGTTGACCACTATTTAAGTGACTTAGCATGCATGCAAGACATGAGGTAACACTATCACTTTTTAAAAACAGCAAACAAACTGTCCTAATTCCATTTTTTAATAACCTGAACTATACCCACTTATACAAAATAATTTATATTATATTAAATTATATATATATACACAATCATATTCACACACACGCAATGAGGTCTACTTTAAGGCATTTGTTCTCTTTTATGGATTATGACTTTGCGCAGTTCCATCTTTACATTATCCAATCCTATTTTAAATGTCTCTGTAGAGTTTTCTAGTTTTATTTTCATAAGCTTTGTATATTCCTTGTTAAATGAATTTTTAGGGCTTTTTAAAAATTATGAATGAGAGCTTTCATTCATGTTTTCTAATTATTGTTTGAAATGGGGACAGCTATTATTTCCTATTACTGTTGTAAACTGATTTATTTTTCTTGTAGCCTCTCAGTTCCTTTGAATTTTCCCAAGTATACACGCACATCACATTCAAATTCTACCTTCTCTATATTTTATTTCATTCCCATATGTAACTGCATTTGCTAGCACATTCTGAACAGTGTTAAATAACATGGGGACAGTGGATATCTTTGTTGTGTCCCTGATGTGAGAGAAATGCTCCTATTTTTCATCATTAGCTAACTTTTAGTTTGAGCTATTTAGGATAACATCAAGAATCTAACTAGTTCTACTTTCTAATGGATTTTAAACATCAGAAATATGTGCAACATTTTGTAACTCACTTCTCAGTATCTAGCCAATGATAATGTTTTTCTTCTTTGACCTGTTAAAATGAATCATCCTTGCATTCCCATAAGTAAACATTAATGGTATCTGTTCTTAATATTACTTATTTTCTAAATTATCGTGGCTGATTTTGGACACTCATTTTCCCAGAAGAAACCCAAAGTATAATTTTTAAGAACCAGGGTACCAATGAAATCAAAAGTTCGTCTTCTTTCCATTGTAAGGAGGTTCAATATATGTTGATCTAAATAGAAAATTAGGAAGCAATCATTTACATAACCAAAATTACCTTAATTAAGAGTTCAGTTTTGAACTAATACATTACCTCTAGTACACGTAATTGTTGTTTATGGATAGGTTACTCAATATCTCAGAGGC
This sequence comes from Cephalophus harveyi, assembly GCA_006410635.1. Taxonomy (NCBI): domain Eukaryota; kingdom Metazoa; phylum Chordata; class Mammalia; order Artiodactyla; family Bovidae; genus Cephalophus; species Cephalophus harveyi. The sequence continues at coordinate 991,333 of SJYT01080556.1, read as the reverse complement.
AGGATTAAAAGCAGACTAACAAAAATGAAACATAGAACAAAATAATAAAAATGAATTAGAATTTGTCTTTCTCTGTCTGACTTACTTCACTATATATATTCTCTAAGCCCATCCATCTTGCTACAAATGGCAGTATTTCATTTCTCTCTTAATATTATATCACTTATACATGGAATCTAGAAAATAATACAAATAAATCTATAAACAAACAGAAATAAACTCACAGATAGAAAATAAACTTATAGTTACCAAAGGGATGAAAGAAAGGAGGAGCAAATTAGGAGTACTGGATTAACAGATACACTACTATACATAATAGCAATTGCATTAAAACCATGCAAACACTGAAGTAGGTTGCAGAAAGCCACTGTGATGTTTTGATTACTAGCAACACTAAATGTGTTAAGTACATATTATCCTTAGGAAACTTCCAGGTCTATTTAAGACTTAGACTTGATTTAATAGAGCACGTTTGATCATTTTTCTAAAATTGCATTAAAACAATGCAAACACTGAAGTAGGTTGCAGAAAGCCACTGTGATGTTTTGATTACTAGCAACACTAAATGTGTTAAGAACATATTATCCTTAGGAAACTTCCAGGTCTATTTAAGACTTAGATTTGATTTAAATAATGCAGTAATTTAGAATACAGAGAGCCTGTTCTTAAGACGTTTATAAGCTGTGTTGTGAAGGACAGTATATTAGGGGAGGAAAGACATAACATTTGCAAGACCCTTAATTTAAAATTATCTTCAAAATTTCTGATCCCATTGGCTACAGTGTGGGAAAAATAACTAAACCACATCACTGTATATCCAAAACTAACATCATATTCTAAATCAACAACAGCAAATTGCGTGTTAGATTTCACAGTGTACAGCTCAGTAAGTCCCCTTTTCCCAGTGTGGATCAGAATTTTTGAAGATAATTTTAAATTAAGGGTCTTGCAAATGTTATGTCTTTCCTCCCCTAATATACTGTCCTTCACAACACAGCTTATAAATGTCTTAAGAACAGGCTCTCTGTATTCTAAATTACTGCATTATTTAAATCAAATCTAAGTCTTAAATAGACCTGGAAGTTTCCTAAGGATAATATGTTCTTAACACATTTAGTGTTGCTAGTAATCAAAACATCACAGTGGCTTTCTGCAACCTACTTCAGTGTTTGCATTGTTTTAATGCAATTTTAGAAAAATGATCAAACGTGCTCTATCATCTAAACTTTAAAAAGTATGTCTTTGATGAAATCATCAACAATTACAATGAATTAGTAATACTGGTCGTAAAGTAATATATAAACATTTAATGAGTGCATACTCTGTTTCCAGGACTGTGCTTAGGCCTTTTACATCTTTTATTCAAATCAACCACAATCCTATTACAGAGGGATTGTGAACTCTAGTTTTTAAAGATGAGGAAGCCAGAGTGAAGAAATATTAAGTGCTTTCCCAAGATCACATTTATTCAAACATAAGTCTGACTTCACAATTTCACGTCTTACTTCACATGCTGCAATTTCTCCCACAAATATACATGATTAAAAAGATAAGACAGTGTGCTAAGTCGCTTCAGTCGTGTTTGACACTTTGCAACCTTATAGACTGTAGCCCGCCAGGCTCCCCTGTCCATGGGATTCTCCAGGCAAGATAGCTAGAGTGGGTTGCCATGCCCTCCTCCAGGGGAATCTTTCTGACCCAGGGATCGAACCCGTATCTCTCACATTTCCTGCATTGGCAGGCGGGTTCTTTACCACTAGCACTACTTGGAAAGACCTGAAAGTGAGAGTGAAAATGTTGGTTGCTCAGTCATGTCTGACTCTTGGGAACCCATGGACTGTAGCCCTCCAGGCTCCTCTGTCCATGAAATTCTCCAGGCAAGAATACCAGAGTAGGTAGCCATTTCCTTCTCCAGGGGATCTTCCCATCCCATGGATTGAACCATGTCTCCTGCATTGGCAGGAGGATTCTTTATCTCTGTGCCACCTAACTGAAGATGAGGTAAATACAGTATAGTAGTCATTCAATTTCCAATTGCTTCCAATAGTGAAAAATCAGAAGTTATTCATTTTTCTCTTGTTTTTAGTAGTTTAATTTTTTGCAAAAGCAGAAAAAGAAAAATGCTATAGAACATTTAAAAATAAATTAGACTAATGGAATTACTGTTACTATATAGCTCAAAAATTACAATAGAAGATCAAAAGATCAAATTTAAACCTACATTTTAAAATAGGTACCTACTGCATAAGGCTAAGCAACTACACACTAAATATAATGAAAATGCAATTTCTCTGAACTGGATGCAACTAGAATCTATAATGATTATGTTTAATTCTTTAGTCAATTTTTTTTCTCTCTTTGTGATGCATGAAATAATAAAGTAAGTTGAAAATTCGTGGTATCTTAAATTTGTTGAAATATAGCAAATACCAGCCTGAAGGGTTATACAAAACAGTTTTCTCTCTCCCTACCTCTATATCCAATACATATCCTCTTTTTTAAAAATGCAATTACTACTTGTGAATTTTTTAAAAAGAAACTCAAATTTCAACTTAGGTTTGAGGTATTTGAGAAATTTAGAATTTACTGTGAGATGATCAGAGATAGCCCGGGGAGCTGCAAGCTAGAGGTTGGGATGTCTGAGCAGATGCAAGAACCCATCAGATGTGTTATGCGAGGCAGCAGTATGGATGCATGCGCACGCCCTGGAGTCAGGGGGCTCTACCCAGTTCTTGCTGGAGTCAGTAAAATAATGCCAAGGCTGCAGAATTCTCAAGGGACCGTATCCCGGAAAACAAAACAGGCAGTTATTCCAGCGTTTCTCCACTGAGGCTGTCAGCGTAGAGAAGTCATTTGTCTTCTGTGTCCCCATCCCCTCCCTTTTCACTCAGCCCTCCTGGAAAATCAGAAAAGGACCAGAGAATTTCCTCTCCCCCAACATCAGCTCCTGCTCTACTTCGCTTCCCCCCGCAAGTCAGATGACAACAGAGGACCAGCTAATATTTATTCTCCACAGAACCCTGGATCCACACACAGATGGGGAAAGGGGGTCTTCCCATCCCCAAACCCAACTTAAAGGAAGTAGCCAGTAGAGAATCCTTGAGCAGAGAGAATGGTTTCTAAGGCAGGGATTTCAAACTACCACACTGACTCACTGACTACCACAAACCATCCCTGTCCTTCTTTCAAGAGTGAATTTAAATGCCTCCTCCAAAATAAGAGAAAGAGAGAGAGAGAGGAAGGGAGAGAAAGAGAGAAAGGAAAGAATATTTGCATGAACACCGCTGGTCACTATAATTAACCACACGGTCATGTCCAACTCTTTGCAACCCCATGGACTGTAGCCCTCCAGGCTCCTCTGTCCATGGGATTCTCCAGGCAAGAATACTAGAGTGGGTTGCCATTCCCTTCTCCAGAGGATCTGCCTGACCCAGGGATGGAACCCAGGTCTCCTGCATTATAGGCAGATTCTTTACCATCTGAGCCACCAGGGAAGCCCAATTAATCACTACCAACTGCAAAATGATTCTGCTAATCCCTCAAAAAAAATTCTCTTTAGCTCTCTTACAAATTATCAAAATAAAAAAGAACAAAGTCAACAGCACTTAGCCAATTTTAATTTTCAGCATTAGTAGTCGGTGAGGGCCCTTGACTTATCATCTCAATGTGGACTCACCTTCTGCACAGCTGCTTGAAAAGCCTGTTTAATTCTCTTACACGAATCAGGTATTAATTTTGAGTCTTGACTCTCCAGGGTTGTGTCTTGCAAATCCGTGTTTTCATGGAGCTTGAAAATTCTATTAATGCAGTGAGTGTCATCTTCTGATATTCTGTTAGGATCCATCTGAGAGGGGAAAAAAGTGTGAGGACGTAAGAGTGGTTATCACTGATCACTCTGCTGTTGAGTCAAGTGTGACTAAGACAACAGAATTCATTCTTGGAAGAATGAATGCAGGTCCCCAACAACTAACAGTTAATACAATTACCCTCCAGTTGGTGCAAACATTGACTTCTAATTTGTTTTTATGAGTATCTGACTATCATCCACAACACACGTGTACTCTTGTAATTCATGGGGAAATTATCAAAATTGTCTGACGTTATCCAAGTCCTCACTGAGGGGAAGGGCATCAATGAAATTACCGGTGTTCAGTACAGGAAGAACAGGCCTTTAAGTCCTAAGGAGCATGCCAGGTGGGATTATGAAGCCACTTGGATATTCAAAGCATGAAACCTATATAAATCAGGTGAAATTAACATCATGTTCAGCTGCCATGTTTGCCTAGCCTTTTCCCTTAATCAATGTATGTCTTAATCAGCCAAAGAAATCCATTTCCTAGCCCCAAAGAAAACCTGCAGCCAGAAGCAGTTTCCCTTTTTTTTGAACCTCTCACCAATTTTCTTAGACGGGAGAGCTACATCTGTCAGAAGGGTACTGAAAACGTGTTTGGTGATGCTTGGCATCAGCTGGGGTGAAGGGGACTCATGAGCAACCTATACATATTCATGCTGAGGGAATGCTAAAATTGTTGAAGTGTGGGGGATAGTCCCACCCAAAATATCCCCACAGAGTTATCAGCTGGTTGCCTAGTTACAACAGGTACCGGCACAAGCATTTCTTTATGTATTACTCTTAAAATTGTCTGCCAGCTCCTCCTGGGGCTCTGATGAGTCTTTGTAGTGGTTTCAACTGCCAAGTAAAGGGGAGCGGTAATTAGCTATCTAATTGTTTTAATAATAGTGGCTTAATTTATCATTCTCTTCTTTCAAAAACTTCAAGGTACTTCACGTGCATTTGCTTTTTAGGTACAGGCTAGATTTTAAAAAAAAAGGAGTGGGGGGAATTACATAAGTCTGCCATAACCAAGGAGAAGGCAATAGCCAGCCACTCCAGTACTCTGGCCTAGAAAATCCCATGGATGGAGGAGCCTGGTAGGCTGCAGTCCATGGGGTCGCTAGAAGTCGGATGCGACTGAGCGACTTCACTTTCACTTTTCGCTTTCACACAATGGAGAAGGAAATGGCAACCCACTCCAGTGTTCTTGCCTGGAGAATCCCAGGGACAGGGGAGCCTGTTGGGCTCCTGTCTATGGGGTCGCACAGAGTCGGACACGACTGAAGCGACTTAGCAGCAGCAGCAGCAGCAGCCATAACCAAAGCACAGTCAATTAATACCAGGTCTCTCAATCCCTGGTTTAATTATCTTTCTAAAAGTCAATGTAAGATGTGCAGATTTATTAACCAGCTATTAGAAGTAAACTAAGTACCCTATCCATATCCAAAACTCTCAAAATGGTAGCCTTTCAACAAATGTGCACCCACAATGCAAATTTTATCATTCCACTCTTATAAATTAAAGGATTGGTAACGTCTATAATCAAGGGAGAGGTGTCACTCAGGACTCAAAACTACTTGCAACCCATATTTATCTTTGATGTCTTTACGACAATGAGTACGAATCATAATATCTGAGATTTCATATAAGGCAAGCTTTCCATTCCACAGTTCTGTTAAAAAGCTCACTTACACTAGTAAGTTTCCCACAAAACCAGAGAGGCTTGGGCAACTGATATGAAGGGTCACTGGGTTTAGACCTCAAGAAAGATTCCTGTGAAGGCCTCAGTTGGCTCACTACCAGAAGGCCGCTGAGCTAAAGGGACAGTGTGGTATTAGTGGGGAAACGCCTGGGGACCCTAACATTGGTTAAGCTCCAACCCCGCTGACAAGCTGAGCGCCACCAACAGAAACAGTCGTCCCCATGACTCTTGCTATGGGAAGTATAGTCCTGTCATCTTCAGGGTTACAAGCTCAGCCAGATTTTGTCAGAAATGCAGATGCCCAGGCCCCACCCTGGGCAGTGCCTGTGAATCTGCATTCTAACTCAGATTCAAGGTGATTCTCATGCACGTTAAGGTTTGAGAAGTGAAGCTTTCAAATACCAAAGGTACAAATATCAATTGTCTACTATTAAAATGTCTCCAAATTTCCTTGGACACCCACTTTTAAAGTTTTTTCACAAGTAATACCAGCCAGCACAAAAATACTGATATGGTCAATGATGACTAAAGGTTTAATGAAGAGAAATATGATGCAAAGATTTTAGTCTCTTCTCTCTTAAAAAACAGCCCTGCCCAGGTCCCACCCTGGGCCAATTTATTCAATATCCCTAAGAGTTGAGGTCAACGGAATCTCTCTCCCCGAGTGTATCTAATGTGTAAGTGAGAACCACTGCTTCAGATGGTCCTATTAGGGCTTTTTTGTTGTTTAGTCGTTAAGTCATATCTAACTCTTTGCAGCCCCATGGACTGTAGCCCACCATCTACTGTCCATGGGATTCTCCAGGCAAGAATGCTGGAGTGGGTTGCCATTTTCTTCTCCAGGGGATCTCCCCAACCCAAGGATCAAACCCGCGTCTCCTGGATTGGCAGGTGGATTCTTTACCACTGAGTCATCTGGAAAGCACATTTACAGCTAAACATATATAAATGTTACCAATTATTTTCCCAAATGAAAGTGTGACATCATTAAGTTTGATATTATACTCACTTATTTTGTTTACTTGAGGGTCATGCATTAGAAATTTATTTTTAAATTTTATTTTATTGAATGAATTTGCAATGTTGTATTATTTTCTAATGTAGAGCAAAGTGATTCAGTTATACATATATGTGTGTGTGTGTGTGTGTGTGTAGCAGTTTGCATCTGCTAATCCCAAACTCCCAATCTGTCCCTCCTATACCTTCTGTCTTGACAACCAGAAGCCTGTTTTCTATGTCTGAGTCTATTTCTGTTTCACAGATAAGTTCCTTTGTGTCCTAGTTTAGATTCCACATATAGGTGATACCATATGGTATTTGTCTTTATCTTATTTACTTCAGTTAGAATGACCCATCCATGTTGCTGTAAATGCCATCGTTTCATTCTTTTTATGGCTGAGTACTATTCCGTTATCTATGTGTATCCTATCTTGTTAATCTAGTCATCTGTCAGTGGGCATGTGTTTCCCTGTCTCGGCTGATGTGAACATGCCGCGGTGAACACAGTGGTGCAAGTGTCTTAGGAACTTATTTTTCATCTACAACCAAATGTCTCTGATAGTCCACTGCCCTTGCGACTCTCCGTGCCTGCAAATGGAGACCAGGAGAAAGGGTGGAGCAGAGGTGCAGGGGTGCAGGCCAGCCATGTGCGTGCATGCTAAGTTGCTTCAGTCATGTCTGACTCTCTGCACCCCATGGACTGTGGTCCACCAGGCTCCCCTGTCCATAGCATTCTCCATGCAAGTATACTGGAGTAAGTTGCCATGCCCTTCTCCAGGGGGTCTTGCCCACCCAGAGATCGAACCGAGATCTCCTGCCCGGCCTGCAGATTCTTCACTGTCTGAGCCACCAGGGAATCCCCAAATCACAGTAAACTGACTTACAAATGAATTCACTGTACCTAGAAATGACTGAAAATATTAAGTGAATCTTGAATATCTGATTTAAACTGGATTTCAAAAATACATTTATCAGATGGTGTGGTTCACATGAAAGTAACTCAGTCTGAAAGCTTCGTTGAAACTTCATCGCTTGTAGGGTTAAACGAGGCAGGATGCTTGCCATCTGTGCTACTTCATTTTCTGTTTTTTCAAGCTGACAGCCCACACACCTCCACATCAGATTTTTGGTAGTGACGGCTCTCCTTCTTGGGTAAAGAACAGCCCAGGGAGGTGGGTGTGCATGCTGGGGGTTTGGGGAAAGAGTTAAAGGGGAAGAGAGATGGAGTTTTCTGAAACACTTATCTTATAGCTAAGTTCTAAACTTGATCATGGTTATATGGATGTTGTGTGTATGTGTGTTTAAATACACACCAATATTTAAAAGCAACTTTTTGGAAGGGATTTTTTTCTTTGTAAACCAAAGTATGAATACTATGTGGTAAATATATAGCACAAACCACATGCTATTTTTTCTTTGGCAAGGTTGGTGGGGGAAAAGCCAATCTACACTGGATCTAGTACTTTCATTTTTTTTTTTTCTTAACCTAGGCACAAGCAATCTGCAAACATTCGGGAGACAGATTCATTTTTAACTATTCAAACATGAGTTAAGAAAGGGAAACTTGTTTTAAGTCACTATACTTTTTTTTTTTTACATTATTTGGGGATATTTTTCTAAATGCATTTAAAACTAAATTGAACTGTTTTTCCTTTAAACTTTTTAAATGGGGTATAGCCAATTAAAATGCTGTGATTCTTGAGGATTTTCAGGACTTCCCTCTCTCACTTTTAAACAAAAACAATAAAACTGGCTCCATTTTCTTTTCTTTTTTACTATAAACTGCAAACATGTTACCTGATATTAGATGATTTCATTCTAACTCAAATGCATTCAGAAATCCCAGGTAAGTGATGCACAAACTAAGTAGAAATCAAAAATCTATCTCTTATTTGGTACCAAGTTCTCATCCAAAGGAACTGATGTAAGTGAAAATGTTCAACTCGTGTCAGGTCAAACTGGGTCTATTCTCTCAGCTAGAACTTTCAAAGAAGGCTTCCAGCAAGTGCAAAAGTGTAAAGAACTGTAGACTGAACCTACAGGTACTGACCACAGGGTTTCAACAGTTACCAGTCCATCTGGTTTCATCTACAAGCATCCATGTTATTATTTTGAAACAAATTCCATACATTCTATATCACCTGTAACTTCTTCTGAATATATCTCCTTTAGATATCATCCTCAGCAAAACCTAACTACATATAGTGGGGTATTCCTATGAAAACATTGCTCCAAATATTACTTCTTTACTGAAGAAGTCCACTTAAAAAAAAAATGCAGCCCAAAGCTGGGTTCAGCATAATGGCTAATACATTTTGCATAAATTTTGGAGAATCCCAATCTTCATGACATCTAGGAAAACTGTACACAGAAATTGGATGACATTAAATTCTCCAAATGAAATTTTTTTAGCCAGACTTACTAACTTACATGTGGACTTTGGAAAAAATTGTTGAAAGTTTTCACTGTTATCCATGTGACGTCAAGACTGCTAAACGATCATGAGAAGGCTAGACTTCTCAGCCCACCAGACCGTTAATACTGGGACTCCCTACAAAGAAGTCAACAATTTCTTCAACAGCCCAGCAAGTCATTCTTTTTGAGATGGTCACATTTCCATGGTTCCTGTCAATGTTAGCTGTTCCTGGTCCCTACAATCCATTCATCCCCTAGCTCTTTCAGTGCTGAATACTCACTTCACAATTCCTGCTATGAAAATGCCATTAATGCTAAGGTGTTAGAAGAGATAAAAGAGGGAGATGTACCGGGGCTTCCCTGGTGGTCTAGTGGTTAAGATACCCCCCCTTCCAATGCAAGGGAGTTGGGTTTGATCCCCGGTGAGGGAACTAAGAACTCACAGGCCCCAGGACCAAGAAGTAAAAAGTAATTAATTAGTTAAATTTAAAAAGAGGGAACGACTGCCTCTTTTCTCAGTGCTTTTCTCTTATTTGACTAGGAATTTAAAGTCTTTTGTTATAGTCCCCATCATTACCTGGCATCATGCATGCAGTACAGTAGGTGGGCACTGTATGTTGACTAAATGATTCTTAACTTGTATTCCGCACCATTGAATAGTGCCATGTGCAGCGCAGGCACTCAGTATACAAGTATTAAATGGGGGAGGGGGCAGGACCATATACCGGATGAGAAAATGGATAAATCAGTCATTCTTGGCTGCAGCACAGCCCAATGAAAGAAACATGTTTCATCACTTTCATATAGATTTGTGTAATCTAAGAGACCCTGATGCTGGGAAAGATTGAGGGCACGAGGAGAAGGGGGGGTGACAGAGGATGAGATGGTTGGATGGCGTCACCGACTTGATGGACATGAGCTTGAGCTAACTCCGGGAGGGAGACAGTGAAGGACAGGGAAGCCTGGCCTGCTGCAGTCCATGGGGTTGCAAAGAGTGGGACAGGACTGAGCAACTGAACAACGTTGCAAGTAAACTACTTAAAAGTTGTAGTTTTTGAAAAACTTTCTCAATAGGAAAATATTTTTATTAATATACAAATACAAATTTTCTAAAATACTGTGCATAGTATGTCTACTTCTGTCTCAGTTCACAAACTAGTTCTACAAAATGCAAATTAGTGGATACTGAATACTTAGCAAAAAGTCTGTGATGACAAGTTCGGGACTCTGGCACATGTCAAAAACCTGTACAACCCAGGCAATGCCATGTCTCATGCATCCATTTTGGTTTAGTAATCACCTTTGAATCTGAAAACCAATGAAGTCCAAACCCAACTCTCTTTTCCCATAAAAAAAAAAAATGCACAGTCAGCCCCCCACTTCCTTTGAGAAAGAGTTCACAGCACCAGACAAGAATATTTGAATGAATCCAAGCAACTGCACAGCAATTTCCAAGAAAACACAAACCACCAGAAAGCATAATGTTACAAATTTACCCCTTCCTTTCTACTATCTCTCCCCAGTCCCTAGCCGGTTTCCCTATCTTTGAAAATTTTGGTTATTTGCTAGATCGTCGCCAGGCTGTGCCAGGGCAGAGAACTTCACCACCTCCACACACGTCTCGCTTCCTTCCTCCGCCCACCTTCATGGGCAGGCACGTGGGCCCTTCTCTCTTCTTTCACCCCGAGCCAGAGGAGCCCGGCTTCTAAGACTAGGCGTCCCTGGCCGCGCTGTGTCTTTTGGTCCATCTGGTGCCTTGGGCATCGCCACGCGATGCTCCAGAGGCTGCGGGCAGCGCACGCACTGCGACCTTCGGCTCCGCGCGCGCCCCGGCACGGTGCAAAGCAACCAGCCCCAGGACCCCACAATCTCCGGGGGGTGGGTGGGAAGGGAAACGGTCGGTTACGCCTAACTGGAGACGCTCCATTTTGTTCCTAAGTGAACATCAATAAGTTCATTCTTTGCGCCACGGAGGATACAGAAGGGGAGAAAAGTGCGTAATCGTTTCCAAAAGAGGTGAGCGACCAATGCGGTCTCGCCGGGGGAAATTCAAACGCACCACGCTGGGCGAGCCCAGCCTCAGTGCATCAGCCGGGCCGGGCTGCGCGCGCGGGGACCGAGGCCAGCGCTCCGGGGCCCGCGCCCGGCTGCCCCGCAGTCACACAGCTCTTTTTTTTTGAGTCCCTTTCCCCTCCGGAATATGCAAGATCCGGGAAAACCCGGCTTGGGGGGACCAAACATTCCTACCGCTGCCAAGTGCTGCCCCCGCCTGCCAAGTGCTGGCGGGTCGAGGTGGGCGCGCCCCACCCGCACGCCCCTGTGGGGCGAGCACTCACCTGCGCTCGGAAGTAGAGGAACAGGGCGACGCTGCACACGACCTGGCCCAGCCCCAGCCCCAGGAGGGCCACGAACGTGGAGCGGGAGGCGGCGGCGGCCGCGGGGGCTGCGGGCGGCGGCGGGGCGTGCAGCGGGCCCTCGTGCGGGGCGCCCGCGCCGCCCATCTCCTCCGAGCCGCGCAGGTACTTGGTGTAGTCTCGGCTGGCGCGGCGCATGGCGCTCGGCCCCCTGGCTCGGCGCTCGCCTCCCTCCCGGGCTGGGCTGCCGCGCGCTCAAGTCCGAAGGCGGCGCGGAGCCGGCGCGCGGCCAGGCGGGCCTCGACGCGGGGCGCTCAGAACCGGGCGCTGCTCCGGGGGCGCGCGGACCAGCGGGGAGGGCTCCCGGCCGCCCCAACTCTTATAAACCGCCTCGGGAGGGCTGGCCCCGCGAGCCTACCCGCCCCGGGCGAAGCTGCCTCTTCCACTCCCACCCCGGGCTCCCCTTCCTTCCTTTCGCCCTCCCTCCCTGCCTCTCTCACTCAAAGGCCTCCTCCCTCCCCGTCGGGGCCCTCGGGGGTGGAGGCTGTGGGTTGGTCCAGCGGTTCCCAGACACCACTTGCCCGCCAACTGAATAAAAAAAAAAAAAAAAAAGGAAGAAGAAGAAAGAAATGGTACAGAGGGAGGATCCAGTAAGGTGACATATAGGAACATAGATGTTAAGAGAGTTGGGTCATATGGCATTCCTACCGCTTGGCAGTTATTTTCTGTCCTAAAAATAAGAGTATACACTCGGAGTTGGGCCACCCAGGAGGGCCCATCCTGCTGCCAATCAGGAAAGGAGAAGGCTACACAAAGCTGAGGTGGCCTTAAATGTTGGGTTTCCTTGCTAAGGAAAACTTTCTAGGGCTTTTCAAAAGTCTCTCTTCAGAATTGTACCCTTGGCGAGAAAATGAAAATATGAACATTGCTCACAGAATTTGATACTTTTTCAGTAGGAGAGAATAGAGGTGCTGGCCAACGAAAACACAGCTAAGAAGTTCGGATGTTTTCGCTTTGTGTCCGTATGTTTTCAGTGTGTGTCCCCTTTTTGCATAGTTCTTGAAAGGATGTTTCCAAGAGGGAAGATTTTTCACAACGGCACATCTCTGCGTCACCAAAGTTTGTGTTCTCGGTTGAACACTTAGAACTCATCATGCTTTGAAGAAGAGCAACCAGGATGGGTAAAAAAGGACCCAAACAAATGAAATGATCTGTTCCGATTCAGATCAAACCCAGGGCTCTGTGACAACCTAGAGGGGTGGGACGGGGTGGGAAGTGGGAGGGAGGTTCCAGAGGGAGGGGACGTATGTATAACCATGGCTGATTCATCTTGATGTATGGCAGAGACCAAGACAATGTTATAAAGTAATTGTCCTCCAATTAAAAATAAGTAAATTTTAAAAATTGCATTTAGCATGCATACGTGTATGCATCTCAAGTTTGTTGGGGGAAACGGGAGAAGAGCTTTCACACTCCAGTAGAGAAACAGCAAACATGGGTCTCCTTCGCGAGGTCCTGGGTTTCTTCCTACTTTTTGTTCGTTCACTTTGGGAAATCAGGGTTGTTTTCTCTCTCTTCCGCTTCATTATTTTTCTTCTTTGGGGAGACAATTCTATATTTCATCCTTTTTACAAATCTTTATTGAGTTCAAAGATTTTTTAAATGTATGATAACTACTAAACCCACAGTGATTTTCATATATAGCCCTAGTCATTCTTTTTCAGTGCTTTCTAAAATGTTTCTTTCTTTCTTTTTGGCTGCCTCAGGGCTGTCAGTTGGGGCATGTGAGATTTTTCATTGTCGTGCTGGCTCGGTAGTTACGTATGCAGGCTTAGATGCCCCGGATGTGTGGGATCTTAGGATCCGGGCCGGGGATGGAACCTGTGTCCGCTGCAGTGGAAGGCAGATTCTTAACCACTGGACACCAGGGAAGTCCCATTTTCCAATGCTTTATACAAGTCTTTTATTCCTTGGCATCTTGCTCTTCAGATTACAAGGAGTTCCCTCAACTCTCTGAATCGCGTTTGGCCCAAACTTCTCTGGTGGCTCAGCGGTAAGGAATTTGCCTACCAATGCAGGAGACTCGGGTTCAATCCCTGGGTTGGCAAGATCCCCTGGAGGAGGAATGGAGGAGGAAATGGCAACCCACTCCGGTAATCTGGCATGGGAGATCCCATGGAGAGAGGAGTCTGGCGGGCTGCAGTCCATGGGGTCACAAAAGAGTTGGACATGATTGAGCGACTAAACAGCAACAACAACAAATGCTTGACCCAGTAGCTTCATGCATAGGCCCATAAATTACATTCCTACCGAATTCTTCATGTGACTCTCTTACCTGCATGGCAGTTATTTTCCTTTCTTACCCCAAAGATGCCATCCCACAGTGTTCCCACATCCATAGGCTGGACTGGAAACCCCACTGTCAGTCCATGTGTTGCTTCTTCAATGATAATGAAACTTTCTGACCTATTATTTGTTCATTTGGCAACAATCTACTCCCTAATTATTTGACATTCGTCTAATAAATGGGGTGGTCCCATGGTTGGCTTCGTTTGGAAAATTCTGCATTAAACAAAATTACGGTAGTTGCTTTTTGTTTAACACAGATCTTATCGGTGACATTAATGTACACATGTATTTTGTAAATCTCCAATAAAGGAATTTGGAATTCTCTGTTTTCCAAAGAGTTCTCATCTTTTTTCGAGGGGGAGGGAGGCTTCACATACCAAAGGTTTAAGAAAGTTGGGAAAAAAAAAAAAAAAACAGATGAGAAGCATCTATAGGACATGAATGGACAGTGAAACAAAAATGGCCTGAGTGTCAATAAAATAGTCAGTAGCGGGGGGAACTGAGAGGGACTAAAGGAACAGGAGGGACCTGAACAAGACCACGGAGGATACTAAAGATTGTGTCTAACTGGAGAAAAGCATTCAGATCCATTTATTTTTATTAATTCTATATTGGAGTATAGTTGATTGACAATGTTGTGTTAGTTTCAAGTGTACAACAAAATGATTCAGTTATACATCCATACGTCTCTGTTCTTTTTCAAATTCTTTTCCCACTTAGGTTATTGCAGAGTATCAAGCAGAGTTCTTTGTGCTGTACAGTACAAATCCTTCTTAAAGCATCATGCTGGCTGTCCAAGTTATTGCCACGGACCTGCAGTTTCCTGTTCTTGCCAGGGCCTCTTGGAGCGCCCTTAAGTCCCACTGGCCCATCAGTGAACTCTCACGCTGCTTACCGTGTCTCAGGTCATCTTCTGGTTTCTGCTTCCTTCCTGCTGCATGTTTTCCCCTCCGGCCTCACATTTTATGCCCCAGCAACACAGGACTGCTTGCACCCTCGCATGTTCTTGCCTTTATGCATGCTCAGTCACTCAGTCAAGCCTGACTCTTTGCAACCCCATGGACTTCAGCCCGCCAGGCTCCTCTGACCTTGGTCATCATGCTTTGAAGAAGAGCAACCAGGATGGATGCCATCCCACGGTGTTCCCACATCCACAGGCTGGACTGGAAACCCCACTGTCAGTCCACGTGTTGCTTCTTCAATGGTTATTGCAGAGTATCAAGCAGAGTTCTTTGTGCTGTACAGTACAAATCCTTCTTAAAGCATCATGCTGGCAGTCCAAGTTATTGCCACAGACCTGCAGTTTCCTGTTCTTGCCAGGGCCTCTTGGAGTGCCCTTAAGTCCCACTGCAGTGAACTCTCACGCTGCTTACCGTGTCTCAGGGAATCTTCCCGACCCAGGGATCCAACCTGCATCTCCTGCACTGGCAGGCGAATTCTGTACCACTGAGCCACGTGGAAAGCCCCTCATACCTTTATACCCTTTGCTCTTTCGAAGTCGTCTGCCAGGATTGATCTGCCCTGACTTTTTCACCTGATTATTGCCTTATTTTCAAGCATTCAGTTAAGGTCCCTTGTCCTTATGAAGCTTTTCCTGCTAGCCCCCCACCCCCAGGCTGAGCGCTACTTCTGATTCTTTATGACACAGTGTGAATATGGTTATCATAGTTGTGAAACTGCTTTTTATGATCTTTCGTTTTCTTCTCTGTCTGTGTCACCCACTAGACTGCAAGCTGCCTGAGGGAAGTCACGACCTTTGTATTCCTTCTGCCTTCCCACAGTGCTTCATGAAGCTTTGTGGAATGAATGAATAAGTAAAAGAACACAATATGTTTCTGGCATTCTATAACAGAGGGCTGAACTAGGGAGAACACTAAGTGTTAAACAGGAAACTGCCCAAATAACATCACTCTCTATACCGAAAACCTCATTTAACTGGGGAAACACACAGCAAACGTAAGGGTCTATCATACCTGGACAATAAGGAGGCATACACATAGAAACTGTAATGCTGATTTTGTAAAATGTTAATATCAAGCTTGTAGAACTTAAGAAAATTTGAACTTGGGTGACTTTCAGTTTTATGTAATTATCTATACTGTAGTAGCTTTCAAACTTTTTGGTCTCAGATTTTGTTTACTTTCTTACAATGGAAACTTCCAAAAGCATTTTTTTTTTATTGTGGGCTGTAGCTGTCAATATTTACCATATTAAAAATTCAAAGAAGTGTCTACTCATTTGTGGTAACAATATATAACATTATTTATGAAATATGTATCACTTTCAAAATAAAAATAAAGGTGAAAAGGATTGTTTATGCTTGCAGATCTCTTTAATAGAAGACAACTGTATTTTCTTAAGTGCTTCTATACTCTGATGTGGCATGTTTTTTTCCTCAATGTGTATGAAGAAAATACAGCCTCACACAAACATATAGTTCGAAAAAAGAGGAAAATTTTAGTTGCTTTTCCTGATACAGTTATACAAGGTGTTTTCCTTTTCTACTACCACCAAACTCAACAACTGGTCACTTCTTAGCCATTATCTGTACTATGGAAACTAAAACCTTCAGTGAAATGTTCCTCCTCTGTTTCAAGGCTATCTTTATTTCTATTTTTATTTGAATAAATCTTTTACCCAGGAATGATTTTGTAACATCAGGCACTGGTCATTTGGAAAATATTCATTCACTGAGTTCCACAGATTTTCTAAGTATTGACCTATTTCATTTACAATATAAAAAACCTGCATTCACTAATATCACCACTGGTTTTATCAGAAAAGTCTTTAGTATTGGGAAGCTGTTAAGTTCAGAGAGGCAAATAGGAGCTTTTTGAAATTCTAATTTGTCCTTGAAAGCTTGCATTATCTTGGCAAAAAATACTGCCAATTGCTTTTCTTAGATTGACAGGCTCACTTTGTTCATTTTTCAGACAATATCTGCCAGATACCCAAGTCTGAAAAGCATAATGTTTGCCATTAATTCATCTGGCAACTCGAACCAATCACTTGAGTGCTTTCTCATGACAGTCATACTTAGTTATGTAGCAGAAGTGCTTAACGGCATACATCCCATTTTGTTCCATGTAATATAAAAAGGGTATTCAAGTATTAGCACAGTAAAAAATAGTAGTTTTTACTCCATCAAGGATATTCTTAAATGAAACTTAAGTCAAAAAAAAAAAAAACAAAACTCTGAAGTGTGTACCAGTGAAGAACACGTGATTGCTAACCCACTTTCACATCAACTGTACTGATTTATACTATAGCTCCATCATCTTACCCATCAGTGCAAATGCCTACAGAGTAGAAAAGCAAATTGTGATCTTAGTAATACTATAAAGATAGCTTAGATCTTGAGGAGCCCTTCAAAAGGTCTCGGAGACCTCAGAGGTCTGAGGACCACACTTAGAGAACCACTAATCTGCTGGATGGAGACACACCTTGGCACTTTGTACACAGTACAGCCTAGTTGTGTTAGATATGGCAAACCCTTGATCAAAGGTCTTGGAGACACTTTTTAAATATGTAAGACAGAAAATAGAACTTGATGACTGAACGTGGAAGGTGGCTTGCAGGAGTATTGGCTGGGGTAGCAGGGTGGATGTACCCTAAACCCAGAATATAAAGAATATAAAAAGTTTTAATGATGAAGTCAGACATTGTGAATCTCTTCTTTTTTTTTTTTTTTTTTTTTGTTGTTGTTGCAATGTGCGGACCAGGGATTGAACCTGGGCTAAGGCAGTAAAAGTCCAGAATCCTAACTGCTGGGCCACCAGGGAACTCCCAAGTCACTGTGAATCTTAAAGAAAGAGAACACAAGAGAAAAATTAGGTGTTAGGTAGATTGGGGCAAAAAGAAATAGTGAGTTTTATTTTGGACGAGCTCTTCTTTTCCCCTGAGCATCCCTGCCTCTTCTGATCTCAGGTCCAAGCTGTTTCAATGGTTCTCTGAGGACCTATTGAAATCCCCTATCTGGGTCTGACCTCCCTAAAAATCTAACCTATCATTTCCATTACCCTTTATAAGCAATCTGTTCTCATCACGTTCCCTTGTGATAACAAATGAACTAATAAACTGTAACAAGTTAACATTGATGTGTGTCGAAAGGCGGTTGAATTAAGCTTTTATGTTTTCATTCAGTGGTGAAATTTACTGCTATATCCCTAAAGGGGTGCATTTCTTTCTTTTTTTTTTTTTTTGGCTGCACTGGGTGTATCGTTGCTGTGCGTGGGCTTTCTCTAATTGCGAGGAGCGGCCCTACTCTCTACTTGCGGTGCACAGGCTTCTCATTGCGGGGGCTTCTCTTGCTGCCGAGCCCGGGCTCTCGAGTCTGCAGCGTTCAGTAGTTGTGGCTGACTTGGCTTAGTTTTCTCTCGGCAGGTGGAATCTTCCCGGACCAGGAATCAAACCCGTGTCCCCTGCATCGGCAGGTGAATTCCCATCCGCTGCGCCACCAGGAAAGTCCAGGAGTGCATTATGAGACTCTAGGGAATCTTGAATGGTAAAGTGGAGGTGAAAAAAAATCTTGACCATGTACGAAGGAAGTATACCTGCCTGCAGCGGTGTGTCTACTTGATGCACAATGCTGGAAGTATCTATAGAAATTTTACCTCCAGCTCTTTAGGAAGCAATAGTGTTTGATAGGGCTTTTTAAAACAAGTTTTTATTGAAGACTTTCTTCTCTATAACAAAGTGACTGAGATCTATCTATCTATCTGTTCTTTTTCATATTCTTCTCCATTAAGATTTCTCACAGGATACTGAATACATTTCCCTGTGCTGTGCAATGGGAACTTGTTGTTTGTGTTTGATAGGTTTTTTACTAATTAACATCATCTCAGGCTTATTCTTAAGATGAAATCATCTGAAGTATTAGACTTCTTAACTAAAGTTTTGGGAAATACAAGAATCAATCAAAAGGATTGTAGCTGTTTCTGAAAACATCATCAAATGAGATTAATGATAGTGAAGAACCTTACTGTATTTATCTCCTAAATGTTTTCTGAATCTTTCCCCTCTTCAGTTTTGCTCAGAAAGTAATTATTATTTCTCCTTTCCTTTGGAGATCCTATTTTCACTATATTGGGTCTCTCAGGTGAATGTCTGATGACCACTTGTAATGATCTCATGATCATTTAACTTGTAATATTCTTTTGTTTTATTTTTACTTTTCATCATGAATATGTACTTTCATTTGCTCTTCTAGGTCTTTGTTTTCATTTTTCAGCTGTTTCAATTCTATTCTTCAGGTCATCTGTTGGATTTTAAAATTCAGAATCAAATTTTATTTTAAGAAGTCTTTTCTCCCTCTCTGATTGATCTTTTGCAATACTTTCTTGTGTCTCTTTAAGAATTCTCTTTACAACCATTTTTACATTCATCTCTACTCTGCACAGCGGTTCTTTTGTTTACTTGGGCTGGCTCCTCTATCAAGCTCCTGAGGCCCTTTCAGTGACATTTTGACCTGTGTGTATCGGTTACTGGAGGCGTCTTAGGCAATGGTGGACACACGGGAAGTGGGGATGAAAGGGCAGCTGTATACCACAGGGAGCTCAGCTCAGTGCTCTGTGCTAACCTGAAGGGCTGAAACAGGCCAGGCCGGAAGGGAGGTTCAAGGGGGAGGGGATATCTGTATACATATGGCTGATTCCCTTTGTTGTACAGCAGAAACCAACACAACATTGTCAAGCAATTATAGTCCATTTTTTTTTTTTTTTTTTTTAAGGTGTTTTCTCACCAGGAGGCTGAGTTAGGAAAGGCTGATGGGATTCAAGTAGTTCCCAGCGTGTTTCAGGATGCATGGGTATCACTTGGCCAGAGTCTCTCAGTAAGCTATGGGATTTTTTTTTTAAGATTTTATAGAATCTATTAATTCTTAGATCTACACATTGCCATAAGTAATTTCATCCAGAAATTAGCCCATGCTTTTCTGCTTCTCTACTGAGTCCTCAGGATGTGAAATTTCAGGTAAACCTCCTGCATATTATCTGTTTTCTTGAGAATCAGAGGGTGACAAAAGTATTTGCTGATGCTGACATCTTCCCATAATTATTGCTCCCTGCTATTTGTCTCTGAATCAGCCTTTTGTCATTTCTTGCCTCTCATACTAAACTGGCTTCCCTGCTGTCCCTTTGCCACCAACCTTCTGCTACTTAAGCCTGTTTCCAGAAGAATCTGATTACCATGTGCAGCTGCCTGTGTCATTCTCCCATCTGAAACTGGTCAGTGGCCTATGATCACTTCAGATAAAATCTAAGCTCTTTACAAACGTCTTCTTCATTTTTTTCCCACTTGTACCCTTAGCCTCATCTCCCATCACTCTCTGCCTTAAAGTTCTAGTTTTAGAACATAAAGGATAAGTTATAATTTCCCTATACACTGTGCTATGTATTTCAAACCCCTGCAGTTTTTGTTCATGCTGATAATTATTTCTGCAACAACCACTTACTGAACACCAGCGATGAGTCTGGCACTGTGGTAGGCGTAGGAGGTATGATGTTGTCCCCATAGAGCTTACATTCTAAGACAGATGTCACAGTTACAGTGAAAGAACAGAAACCTAATAAATGCACAAAGAAAAAAAAAGTGCATTATCCCCCCTTCACTGCCTCCATTGTTCCCCCTCCTCTGGCTAAATATTTATAATTCTCCTCCTCAGTTTCTACAACTAATAAGTACATCCTGCTGTCTGCTAACCACGGTCTGTCTCTGGCTGAAAGCCCTTTTTCAGATGGAGTCCTTTTATTTGTTTAATTTTTTTAATGCTATTTTTTTTTAACTTTACTTTTAAAAGATATTTATTTATTTTTAATTGATTGATGATGGGTTTATAATATCAGTTTGATTTCTGTCATACATCAACATGAATTAACCATAGATGTACATATGTCCTCTTCCTCTTGAGTCTCCCTCCCACCTCCCATTCATTCCCACCCCTCTAGGTTATTACAGGCTCCAGTGTGAGTTCCCTGAATCATGCAGCAAATTCCCATTGGCTGTCTGGTTACATATGGTGATGCAGATGCATCCATGCTGCTCTCTCCATTTATCTCACCCTTTCTCTCCTCTCCCCTGCCTTTGTCCACAAGTGTGTTCTCTATATCATTTAATATCATCTTCAGTTAGTCTCCTCTCTGATCGCCCACCTGGGTACACAGGTGATGGCAAGAGCAGTAGAGAGAAGCGATGGGTTCCTGAGTCATTTAAGAAATGGAATGCATTGGATTTGGTGACTGGCTGGCTGTGGACGGTGAGGAATAGGGACCAAGTCAAAGATACCCGTAGGTTTCTGCCTCCTGCAAGTGAGTGGTGCCATGCGTGTTGCTGTTTTTCTCATTCTTCCTCTTCTTTCCTCCTGCCCTCCCCATCATCCCCCCTGCCCTCCCCCTCCTCTTCTCTTTTTGATATTATTCCTGTGAGTGCTATGCAGCATCATTTATCAGCCAGGGAGATTTTCTGTCATCATCAGTCAGGACTGGAAGTAAGAGGACAGGCACGAAGAAAAAGAGCTGTCCCAAAGCCTATGTCCTGTATTTAGCGGCGGTAATTAGGAATCTTAGAAGAATCGTTGTTTCAGGTTCTTATCTTCAAACATAAATTCTGTGCATGTGAAAAGAAACAGAAGCGTTGAAACAAGAAAATCTCCCTTGTAGTACAGGATGGCCAACCGCAGTTAGAAATGATTGGTGAGAGCTGTGCAAGAGTTGGAAGAATGACTGAACACGTGAGGATTGCACAGCAGAGTGGCTGCAGAGCTGCACAGCTGGTGAGCCTCGGGGGTCTGATGACCCGGGTCAGTACTCCAGGGCTGAGGGCAAGACCCTCATGGAAAGTTGGCTGTGTCAGTATGCCCTGCTTAATTAAGCTTAGACATTCTATGGAAATATTTCCATCAAGCTTGAATTTTTCATTCTGATGATGTGGGAGCTGTAAAAAGAAAACTTATTAACTTTTTATCTGGAAAATTCCTTCATTTTTCAATGGTGAAATATTTTTGAGAAAGAAAATCATTGAGAAATGTGTAAGATCAGTATTAGTAGTAAGTCATCTGTTTGGTCGTTCGTGTTAGTATGTCCAAACCTAATTTTAAGTTGTTGTAAGCATACCATAGGACACAGAGCAGACAATTGCATAACCTAATTTAAAAAAAAAAAAACTTTTTATTTTGTATAGGAGAATAGCCAATTAACAAACAATGTTGTCACAGAGTCAGGTGAACAGGGAAAGGATCAGCCATGCATACACATGTATCCATTCTCCCCCAAACTCCCCTCCCATCCAGGCTGCCACATAACATTGAACAGATTTCCATGTGCTATACAGTAGGTCCTTGTTGATGCATAATCTCATTTTATTATTGACGTTTGTATTCGCATTTGACATTTATTCTTTCTGTACACTATTGTAATAAAATTGTGTGAGGCATCTATAAAAGGTATTAATAAGAATATGGACTTCTTTAATACTTTCAAAGAAAAAAAAGTAACATTGATAAGGGCCTTGCACTGAATTATACCAGCCATTTTGGACTAGGGGAAATTCACAGAATAAAATCCAATGGCTTGTAAAGCAATTGTCTATTCTTAGAATTTTCAAGCCCAAAACAGACAGAGGATTGTTGCAGAGTGGATTAATCATCAGCTAGGTAGATGATCTAAGTCATCTTTAAAGTTGTTTCCAGTCTTGAGATATAAATGTAAAATCTTACCTGGCTTTTCTAGATGTCATAGGCTGTAGTTGGCAAAATGTTTTGAAGTGATAAATATTCCATATGAATCTGTATTTCTTTGTTCATTGTCTATACCAGTGCTGCCCAACAGAGCATTCTACCAGGATGAAATGTTCTTGATTTGTGTCATCCAATCTGGTAGCCATTAGGCAAGCATAGCTAGGGAGCGTTTGAAGTGTGGCTAGTGCAACTGAGGAAATTAGTTTCCTCAGCCCTCATCAGCCACTGAGATAGGTGGCTACCATATTGGAAAGTACACATCTATATTCACTTTTCTTTAACACTGACTTAGAAATGCTTCTTAGTATTTTGCATTTAAAACATCATTTCACAGAAACTCAGGATCGCTATGACCCAATAACTCTAGAGCCAGCCCACGTGAGTAGAGTTCTTGACGGAGTTGAGAAGAAAATTCAACTTGACTCCAGTTCCATATGCTAGCACGGTGCCTGACACAGGGTATCTGTCAAAAAACATCACGCAAATTTTCTTTGAATTCCTTGAGTCTCTGAATTCGAACATCTCATTCACTCCATCCCATACGTTTCTTTTAAAGAAAAGCACTAGTTTCTTATTTCATTTTTACTGCACCAAAAGTCCAAGGATAATAAAAGTTCAAGAACTTCATGAACCAACTCAGCCCATGAACTCAGAGATTAGTCAACAGCTTAAACAAACAAGTCTGGCCACCAGCTGGTCCTTGCTCTCTTTTACCGCAGTCTGGGTCAGGGACAAAAGGCATTTTAGGAAAGGATTTGTGTTCCTTTCACCTCGTCACCCAACCCCCTGGCTCAGAACCCATCACTTTTGCTCGCAAAGCATTTGACTGATGATAAACAAGATGGCAGCTGGTCTTGGCGACCACTCCGGGCAGCCCACCACGGCCCTCAGGAACGTCTCTCTCCAGGGGACCCTGGACTTCTGTCACCCAGGGCCCCAGCCCAGTGAGATGCGGCGTGCCTTCCCGCGCCTCCCCACCAAGACCTGCAGCCTCAGGCGGACAGCTATCGCTACACGGGCTCTCACTTTCTTGTTGCTTAATGCCTAAGTGGGGCGCTTCTGCCACACCGAGAAGAGTTTAGACAAATAAACAGGATCAGGACACTCTATAATTAATGGGCTCCACCACACAGCCAAGCTGCCCAGCTTCATAGTTTCAGACTATTTTGGATTCACCATAGAACTTTGCTTTTTCTGCAACTGCTCCATTTAGAAGGAGAGCAGGTCCCCAGTCTAGGCTGGGGTTGAGTGGGTGGTTCACGCAGTGCCCTGTTGTAAGAGTGAAGTTTTGCATGCGATGTGCTTGCTGGTTGGTTTTCTCCACCCCTCTCCCACTAGTATAAAGAGCGGAGAACCCCAGACCTGTAGACTCTAAAGACTGAGAAATACTTCTCTGCCAGAGTCTACCACAGCCAGAAATGAACGGGCTTTGTTAAGGCTCGAATTGTATATCCTCCCAAATTTAGATTTTTTTGAGATTAGAGCAGTAATGTTATTCAATTTGGACAACTCTTGTGTCTTGGGATAAATAAAGATGTTTTTATTTTTTAAAAAAATCAGTATTTCTAGGGCACTGTGCATCTATTCTAGCAAATTTACAAGTTGTTGGTCAGTCGCTGAGTCATGTCCCACTCTTTGCGACCCCATAGATTGTAGTATACCAGACTTCCCTGTCCCTCACCACCTCTTGGAGTCTGTTCAAACTCATGTCCATCAAGTCGGTGATGCCATCCAACCATCTCATCCCCTGTCGCCCCCTTCTCCTCCTGCCCTCAATCTTTCCCAGAATCAGGATATTTTCCAATGAGTCCCTTATACATAAAAGCACCTTCCTTAGAATGGAAGAGAATGCCACAGAAACCAAATCAAAATTCGTATTTTTTGAAGCTCTAACCCCCAGTACTTCAAAATGTGCTCATATGTAGAGATCAGGTCTGAAGAGAGGTAATTAAGTTAAAATGAGATTATTAGTGTGGGCCCTAATCTGATGTAACTGGGGTCCTTGTAAGATGAGGCAATTTGGATGCAAATACATACAAAGGGCAGATGGTGTGAAGCCAAAGCCGGAGGCCTGAAACAGATCCTTCCCTCACTGCCCTCAGGAGGAACCAACCCTCCTGACACCTTGATCTCAGACTTCTGGCCTCTGTAACTGTGAGAAAATGGATTTCTGTTGTTTAAGCCCCTAGTCCATGGTACCTTGCTACGCCGCCCCAGTAAATGATCACAGACGTCTTCCAGCTCCATCTCTATACAGGGCCATAGACTTCTTGGGAGGGATATGACCTCTTTACTGCTGTCTTCCTTTTACTACCATGAACACACAGCCAGAAAAAACACAAAGGCACTCCTCTGCCTGAGATGAGAGCTGTTTTTCCTCCCCTGGAAACCTTTACCCAAAATGTCACAAATCAGTTACAGCAATTCATTTGCTTCTTCTCTCCCTTGGCTCCCTCTTTTCCCATTGCCCGGAATAAATTAGGAAGCATCTTCAGGATCCAGAGTGTCCCTGGAGAGGCCAGGGAAGCTCTGAGGGGTCCCCAGCATCCAGGCCAATTCTCCCAAAGTTGGCTTTAGGAAAATGAAGACTGATACGGGCTGCTTCTGGTCCAAGTGGTATTTTGTCAGGATCCATGGGAATAAAACTCCTGCTCCATAACACACCCTCTTCCATGTCCTGCCTCCAAATAATTGAAATTATTAATGAAATGAATGATATTGCCTTTAACTTTATTCAGGAGATATGTATTTTCTTGCCTGAGTTTGTGATTCCATTTGTTATTTAGTGTTGCCATATTGGGCTTCCCTGGTGGTTCAGATGGTAAAGAATCTGCCTGCAGTGTGGGAGACCCAGGTTCCATCCCTGGGCCAGGAAGACCCCCTGGAGGAGGGAATGGCTACCCACTCCAGTATTCTTGCCTAGAGAATCCCATGGACAGAGAAGCTTGGTGGGTTACAGTCCACAGGGTCACAAAGAGAGCTGGACATATTTTGAGAACCTCAAAGGCAACTGAAAACTTAGGAGATTCTCCAGTCCTCTTCTGATGTCTACCTATCCTAGTCTGGGTCTATATCCCTGAGAAAGCTGGACCTCAGGGTTTGAGAATAGATGTCATAGCCAATTGCAAGGTAAAAAAAAACCATTCAGCTTAAGCAGCTTCTGGCTTTGTATTCTAAAGCTGTCATCTAATCTGTTAGCACCTGGCACTGCACAATGCATAGGAAGCCTTGGGAGAAGTAGATGAACTCAGTCCTCAAGGGTTCCACCATCTGTCAGTTCAGTTCAGTTCAGTTCAGTCGCTCAGTGGTGTTCAACTCTTTGCGACCCCACGAATCGCAGCACGCCAGGCCTCCCTGTCCATCACCAACTCCCAGAGTTCACCCAAACTTACGTCCATCGAGTCAGTGATGCCATCCAGCCATCTCATCCTCTGTCGTCCCCTTCTCCTCCTGCCCCCAATCCCTCCCAGCATCAGAGTCTTTTCCAATGAGTCAACTCTTTGCATGAGGTGGCCAAAGTACTGGAGTTTCAGCTTTAGCATCAGTCCTTCCAAAGAACACCCAGGACTGACCTCCTTTAGAATGGACTGATTGGATCTCCTTGCAATCCAAGGGACTCTCAAGAGTCTTCTCCAACACCACAGTTCAAAAGCATCAGTTCTTTGGCTCACAGGGGCTTATACTGAAAGGGGACTTGAATGTAGAAAAGTGGTAAACAGTAGAGAACTTACCAACAGAGCTATGTCCTTGGGATAAATTTTCAAGCCATGTCGGTAGTAAAGCACTTGCCAGAAAAACCATCGTCAAGAGAAAAAACATGATCATTGCATGCTGCAACTTAACAGATATTTAGAACACAAGAGCTATCAGTGACCTAGATTGCCCACACCTCAGATTCACTACACTTTCAGGGAGAAAAGTGGGCATCCTTTTTCCATAACTTTCGGGAGCAAGTAGCCACACATTTTACCCAAGAATCTCATTTCAAGTATTTAGAAGCATTTTCCATCAATATGTTCTCCTTGGTAGTTATCCCAACCCAGCACACTGTCATTTTAATACTTTTATTATAAGTTTTTAATTTAAAATGCTATATGCCCTTGTATGAAAAAATATATTAAAATATTAAGAAGAAAGTAATCACTCATCATATCTCACTGGTGAAATTCATGTAAATAATTTGACATGTGACTATCTGTATATTCGTATCAATATGTTCATATTATTTAGATTGCATTGTATGTGCATATGTGTGTCTTTTTTTTTTCTTGATATTATTTTAAGTATTCCTTTTCACAAATAAATACATGCATGCTTTATTGCTCAGTCATATCCAACTCTGCAACCCCATGGACTGATTGTAACCCACCAGGCTCCTCTGTCCATGGGATTTCCCAGGTGAGAATACTGGAGTGGGTTGCCATTTCCTTCTCCAGCGGACCTTCCTAATTCAGGGATTGAACCCATGTCTTCTGCGTCTCCTGAATTGGCAGGCAGATTCTTTACCACTGAGCCTCTTGAAAGTGAAAGTGTTAGTCTCTAAGTTGTGTCCCACTCTTTGAGACTCCATGAACTGTAGCCCGTCAGGCTCCTCCGTCCGAGGAATTTTCTGGACAAGTATACCGGAATGGGTTGCCATTTCCTTCCCCAGGGGATCTTCCCAACCCAGGGATCAAACCCAGGTCTCCGGCATTTCAGGCTGATTCTTTACTATCTGAGCTACCAGGGACGCCCTTGGGATACTTGGGAAGCCCAAATAAATACTCTTCATAAATAAATATTACTATGATAAGTAAAAGTTGGACCCTATTTTTTTTGGCTGTCATGTTTAACATCCACAGTTATTTGGTGACACTAAAAATAAATCCTTAAGCTTTTGAATTTAAATTACAGATTATTTGTGCATCAAACAGACTCATCCCATCTCTAAAATCCACTTAATCCCTAAAGTCCTGGGGTTAGGGTCAGAGTAGGAAGTAGTGTTCCAGAGATGGAATACATGTTAAGTATATCACTTTTTTTTTTAATTATGAATTGAGTAGTTTGTTCTTTAGGGACAGAAAATATCCATGGCCACAAAGAAGCGCTCTATCATCCACTTTAATGATTACACCCCATAATTTACATAGCCATTGCCCCTTGCTGGACTTTAAAATTGTTTCCAGCTTTTGGCTCTCGTAAGTCATGATGTCATGAACTTTACTGGGTATGGATCTTTTGCTGATTTCCGTGTTATATCTTTAGGCTATATTCCTAGAAGAATTCTTAGATGAAAAGATAAAATTTTAAGGTTCTTTAAACTATAATTTATACTCTTGCAGCCAACATCATTTTCAAAGAGCATGATCTTTCATAATCTTAAAGTGTGCCATTCAGTTTCCCCCCACCAGATCCAGTGACTTCAGTTTCTTTAAACATTAATCCCCTCTCAAAGGAGTGATAAGATTCCAGACTCCCAAGGAATATATAGTCTATCTATCTTAGACGCAGAAGCCTGCACACTTCAAGACTTTTCAACTATGTTGGAAAGCCTTTGGAGTCCATTCTCCCAAGAAATCATGAGATGCTCTCAAACATCTTCTCTCCCCAGCCCTTGGAATGTTGCCATCCCCATTTCAACAATAAAAAAGATAAAACAGACACACTGACTATACTGACTAAACGAAAAATCTAGCATGATTGTATATAAATGTACATATGAAGACAGCGGGACTGGATATTTTAAGTCTAGACTGTATCGATTGGTGTGTTTGTGTCTATTCAGTTCAGTTCAGTTCAGTCACTCAGTCATGTCCAACTCTTTGCAACCCCATGAACCGCAGCACACCAGGCCTCTCTGTCCATCACCAACTCCCAGAGTTTACTCAAACTCATGTCCATTGAGTTGGTGATGCCATCCAACCATCTCATCCTCTGTCGTCCCCTTCTCCTCCTGCCTTCAATCTTTCCCAGCATCAGGGTCTTTTCCAATGAGTCAGTTCTTCACAGCAGATGGCCAAATTGTGTCTATTAGTAGATATCTATTCAACATGAGTGGACCTAGAGATTGTCATACTGAGTGAAGTAAGTCAGACAGAGAGAAATATTGCATGATATTGCTATCAATATCACTTTTAAGTAGAATCTAAAAATAAATGATACAAATGAATTTACAGAAAGAGACTCACAGACTTAGAGAAGAACTTGCTTACCAAAGGGGAAGGGACAGTTAGAGAATTGGGGATTGACATGTACACACCTCTATATTTAAAGTGGATAACCCACAAGGACTTAGTGTATAGCACAGGGAACTCGGCTCAGTATTATGTGACCACCTAAATAGGAAAAGATTTTGAAAAAGAATAGATACATGTACATGTATAACTGAATCACTTTGCTGCTGCTGCTGCTGCTGCTGCTAAATCGCTTCAGTCGTGTCCGACTCTGTGCGACCCCATAGATGGCAGCCCACCGGGCTCCCCCATCCCTGGGATTCTCCAGGCAAGAACACTGGAGTGGGTTGCCATTTCCTTCTCCAATGCATGAAAGCGAAAAGTGAAAGTGAAGTCGCTCAGTCGTGTCCGACTCCCAGCGACCCCATGGACTGCAGCCCACCAGGCCCCTCCGTCCATGGGATTTTCCAGGCAAGAGTACTGGGGTGGGGTGCCATTGCCTTCCCCGAATCACTTTGCTGGATACCTGAAATTATCACCACATTGTCAACCAACTATATTTCAATATGAAATAAAAAGTTAAAAAATAGACACTCATTTATTATTCAACAAGCATGCATGAAGAATCTGATACACATCAGGCACATATGTGGTAGATGTTGGGATTGCAAATGGCAAAGAACATAGACACAGCCTCCACCTACGTGGATTTAGTTTCTGTGGCTGAGGGAGTTTGTGTAAGAGGCGCCAAGAAGTCAGATGGGGAAGCCTTCCTGCTCAGCTGGGAGAACCGTGGACGACACAGTGCAGCCTGGCCTTTCAGCTGCCAGCCTGACCAGCCCGACTCTCAAGCCCTCCCACATCCTCAGAAGAGAAGTCACTGTGAGTTTAACTTCTCTGTGTTCAACATGCTGTTGAGGAGAGGCGATGCAGAGAGCAAAGAGGCAACGGCTGGGATTTAATTGAAACCCCAGTCTGGAAACGAAGAGAGCTGGCCCCTCCCAGACCCTCCCCAGGCCCTGCATTTAATAATTCTGTGAAGGTGGAAGGTAAACAGGAAAACTCACCACCCCCCAGACCCTGCTATCTGCAGGGCCAGAGTGGCAAGTTTCCTAGGCACATAGAGCCTCCTCTGTGTGTGTCTAGGGCAGGTTTTATTTGCAAAGCCACTGACAAAGCCCTGGGGCTCTGGTGAGAGCCCAGACCGTCACGGACCCCAGATATGCACTTAGTGCGTGTCCGTCAAGGGTGTCTTCTGTCTCTTGCTTTGCTGGTTCGTCTGTCTGTTTGTCTTCTCTCCAAATCTTTAGCAATTCAATAATAAACACCAGAAACCTAACTCCACTCAAAACATTCACGAAGGCACTGCAACCATACTTAATGGCACTGGAGCGAAGGAAGTGGGGCTGGGGGAAGCAGGGTGTTGGTGGGTGTTCCCAGTTCCTACGGTCACGGTCGTGGCCACAGCCCTGAAACACACAGTGTCGGGTTCTCAGCTAGCCCCCTTGGTGGCAAGAGCTGGGGGTTTCTGACCTCCTTTGGGGTTACGGATGCTGGTCTCCGTCTGCGTAAGCGAGTGGTCAGAGTCCTTAATTGCTGAGGGGAAGTGGTCAGAAAACACACTCTGTCCTGGTGAGATTGATAACTTGTAAGATACCTTGGAAGCACGCCAGGAAGTAACAATGAGGTTGTATGTGAAACTAAATATACATGCATCACTTGCATGTTTGCTTACAGTTTCCAACATATTCTGAAAAGGGAAAAAAAAAAGCAGAAGGAAAGAAGTTTGAGATGGCATCCATAACAGAAGCCAATAATATTCTCTGCTGCTTCCTGTCTCTGGTGAAGGGAACATTTTGAAATCATCACAGTGACCATTAAACCCAACACTGACTATGTTCTGGCTACTAGTCATTGTACTTTCTCTTTATTGACTCAGTTAATAGGCTGTCATACTTTCCCTTAAAACAGTCCTGTGACTCCATTTTACAGATAATGAAACTGAGGCCCAGAAAGTCAAAGATCCCTAAGAGTGAGTTAGCGCTACCACCAGGATTTGTTCCCATGCAATTAACAATTATACCCAGCTACCGCTGAGAGCTTCCCAGGTGGTGCAGGCGGTGAAGAACCTGCCTGCTGAAGCAGAAGACACAGGAGATGTGGGTTCGATCCCTGGGTCGAGAAGATCCCCTGGAGGAGGGCACGGCAACCCACTTCGGTATTCTTGCCTGGAGAATCCCTATGGACAGAGGAGCCTGGTGGGCTACAGTCAATGGGGTCACCAAGAGTCAGACACGACTGAGCAACTGAACACGCACAAGCGCCATTGAGAACTGAATACTTGCCGTCAAGTTCAAAAGCAACATATTGCAGGAAAAAGAGACTTAAGTTTTCGGTCATGCTGCTCATGAAATTGTTGCAGTTGTAATTGGTGTGATTTTGAACTGGACAGTCAGCCTCAATGAGGCCTGTGAGCTGGGAAGCAGATTTATTCTGTGCTCTCTTCACATTTCTTAAGAAGGAAGCAACCTAGAGAAATGACATAGACTTTGACCATATGCAGCTCCCACTCTGACATTGCATGTCATTTCTGTTTAGGGCCACCACGTTACCTGAGTTGTCATTTTGCCACCTGACCTAAATGGAAGGAATTGTTGGGTGCATTGTACTACCAACTCCTGGAGTTCGAAGTAGTTAAGTCTAGGAACAAAATAAAATGTTGTGAGTTGGTAGACAACGAGCTTGAGACCGCAAAGCATACTTAGTGATCACAGGCCCATACTTTGTCTTCCAGGAAAAACACGAGAAAGAGTTCCTCTGCCCTTATGAGCTGGCTCTGTTTAAAATGAAAGCCAAGGGCAAGACTCCAGGGTTTTGCTTTTTGTTCCTGAAGGTTGGTGAAGTTTTTGGAGCTAGTTTAGAAGTCTTATGGAGATAACCTAGGAGACTACAGTAAATCCAGCAAAAATTAATTGAGAACCTACTGTGTAAAGACGTCCTTTCTAGGTATTGTGGACACAAAAAAAAACAACAAAGTCTCTCTCCCCTAAGATTTCATGGAATTACAAACTCATAATTATCCCCATTTGAAGACAGACTGGGAAATAGGCCTGGGACTTTGAATTAGAGGGGAAATAATTCTGTTTGAAAGGATAGAAGAAACGTCTTTGGCGAATGTGAGGTTTGAACCAGACTTTGCAAGGCATGAGCAGAGTGTCAACAGATGAACAAAGGAAAAGAAGGAAATTTCAGATCAAGAAGGTACCTGGATTGAGAGCCCAAGTGTGAGAGACTGCATGGAGAGTCCTGGATGAAGGGGATGGGCCAACGTGACTGTGGGCCCAGATGTGTCTCTGTGTGTGTACCCACACCTGCACATGCCTACATGTGGGAAGGAAAGGGGTCAGTGCTCTAATGAGGTCTGGAAACATAGGCCAGGGTAATGCCTATATGAGCTGGAAGATTAGCGATTTTATTCCACACAGCCTGGCAGTAGATGGTCATCTGGGTTTCATCCAGTTGAATGACCCGATCAGAACTTCCGAGATTTGATATATCTTCAGGCAGTGTCCCTGAGTTGCAGACCCTAGCTATCAGACTCAGGAGATGACTTGGACAAGAGTGTCCCTGAAGACAGTTTCTGGCCCCACTGTCAGACTGTAGGACAGATGGATGGGATCAGTTTGGCTCTCATTTTTCCCTGGGGAGTAATAATGTAACTCATGTCCATCAAGTCAGTGATGCCAGTATTTCACCAGTAGTATGGCATGGCAGGTCAATAATGGCTGTGTGACATTAAAAGTTTTACAGGAACCACCAGCCTCTCGCTGATGGGCTCATCCATTTTTGCAGAGCATGAAGCCCAGGGAAGAGAGTCCACTCTCCCCAGTAGAGGCTGTAGGGAGTGATGTTAAGGGGAGCCCAGGACTCAGGAAGGGAAATGCAAGTGTGAGCTACAGACCCCATTCTCTGGGCCATCTTTGGCAAATTGCATTGCCTCCATTAGTTTGGTTTGACTAGTTTGCTAGGGTTGCCATACCATGAATTTGGCTTAAACAACAGAAATTTATTGTTTCAAGGTTTGGGAGGCTGAAACTCTAGAATCAAGGTGTCTGCAGGGTTGGTTCCTTCTGAGGGTTGTGAGGGAAGGGTCTATTTCAGGCCTCTCTCCTTGGATTGGAGATGGCTGTCTTCAAATTGGGGCTCTCCCTGCATGCCTGTCTCTGAGTCCAAATTTCCTTTCTCATGAGGACACCAGGTTATTGGACTAGGCACCAACCACCCTTAGAGGTCCCATTTTAACCTGATTACCTCTTCCCAGATGACACAGTTGGTTAATAATCCACCTGCAATGCAAGAGTCATGGGTTTCATCCCTGGGTTGGGAAAATCCCCTGGAGAAGGAAATGGCAACCCACTCCGTTATTCTTGCTTGGGAAATCCAACAGACAGAAGAACCTGGCAGGCTACAGCCCACGGGGTTGAAAAGTTGGACATGCATGCACTGTTGTGTTCAGTTCAGTCACTCAGTCATATCCGACTCTTTGCGATCCCATAGGCTGCAGCACACCAGGCTTCCCTGTCTATCACCAACTCCCAGAGCTTGTTCAAACTCATGCCCATCAAGTCAGTGATGCCATCCAGCCATCTCATCCTCTGTCATCCCCTTCTCCTCCCGCCTTCAATCTTTCCCATCGTCAGAGTCTTTTCCAATGAGTCAGTTCTTCACATCAGGTGGCCAAAGTATTGGAGTTTCAGCTTCAGCATCACTCCTTCCAATGAACACCCAGGACTGATCTCCTTTAGGATGGACTGGTTGGATCTCCTTGCAGTCCAAGGGACTCTCAAGAGTCTTCTCCAACACCACAGTTCAAAAGCATCAATTCTTCAGCGCTCAGCTTTCTTTATAGTCCAACTCTCACATCCATACATGACCACTTAAAACCATAGCCTTGACCAGATGGACGTTTGCTGACAAAGTAATGTCTCTGCTTTTCAATATGCTGTCTGTGTTGGCCATAACTTTCCTTCCAAAGAGTAAGCGCCTTTTAACTTCATGGCTGCAATCACCATCTGCAGTGATTTTGGAGCCCAGAAAAATAAAGTCAGCCACTGTTTCCACTGTTTCCCCATCTATTTCCCATGAAGTGATGGGACCAGATGCCATGATCTTTGTTTTCTGAATGTTGAGCTTTAAGCCAACTTTTTCACTCTCCTCTTTCACTTTCATCAAGAGGCTTTTGAGTTCTTCTTCACTTTCTGCCATAAGGGTGGTGTCATCTGCATATCTGAGGTTATTAATATTTCTCCCGGCAATCTTGATTCCAGCTTGTGTTTCTTCCAGTCCAGTGTTTCTCATGATGTACTCTGCATATAAGTTAAATAAGCAGGGTGACAATATACAGCCTTGACGGACTCCTTTTCCTATTTGGAACCAGTCTGTTGTTCCATGTCCAGTTCTAACTGCTGCTTCCTGACCTGCATGCAGGTTTCTCAAGAGGCAGGTTAGGTGGTCTGGTATTCCCATCTCTTTCAGAATTTTCCACAGTTTATTGTGATCCACACAGTTAAAGGCTTTGGCAAAGTCTATAGAGCAGAAGTAGATGTTTTTCTGAAACTTTCTTGCTTTTTTAATGATCTAGCAGATGTTGGCAATCTGATCTCTGGTTCCTCTGCCTTTTCTAAACCCAGCTTGAACATCTGGAAGTTCACAGTTCACATACTGTTGAAGCCTGGCTTGGAGAATTTTGAGTATTACTTTCCTAGCACGTGAGATGAGTGCAATTGTGTGGTAGTTTGAACATTTTTTGGCCTTGCTTTTCTTTGGGGTTGGAAATTAGGATTGGAATGCATGCACTGTACTGCACCTCTTTAAAGACTGTCGCTAAGTATGGTCATACCATGGGTTTGGACTTCAACATATGAATTTTGAAGGGGTGCAAATCGATATACAACATTCCATTTCTTTCTTTGTGAGATATCCCTTATAGCATCACCTAACTCTTATGCGTGTTAAAAGAAATAAGTCACCAGAGCTTATTAATTTCCTTTCAGCAGTGCTTGGCACATAGTAAGTACTTAGAAAACCATAGCTAGTGTTGCACATATTAACAAAGGAATAGAGAATGTTCTCTAACCCCTCCCATCTGTCTTGATCACTCTTGCCTTGCTTTCAAAGAAGCATTGGACTGATTGACATGTAAGCAGACCAACACAATTGTATCACGGTTCACTATGAAGATGGTCACGGTGGCTCCTGAGTCACCTTTTGCAGCTTTGAATGTGTATATTCTTCACTGAGCAAAGATTGGTATTATAAAATGAAAAAAGGATGAGGCAACACATTTAGATTTTTCTCTTGGAAGGTATAAACCTCCCAATACTTTTTCCATGCAACAGTCTGATTGATGAGCTTGTACAACCGAGGCCAACTGGAGTCACAGCGCTGTGGCGCAGGCTGTCTCAGCATCCCCCTGCTGGATGGGAGAGCCGACACAGCCCTGGGAAACAGGCTGTGTTTAGCTGCCAGCGCCGAGTCAGCAGCAAGCGTGCAAGGATGGTTATTTGTGGGAGGCACCAAAGAGTGGCTATTATTTTAAAAGAGATTCTCAGAGAAAGAATGTTGGATTTAAAATAAATAAATGGGTCATAGAAGCTGAATAAAACTGTAACGTAAGTCAAATACTGAGCATTAGACGGTGTCCATCCACTGCCCGTGAAAACAGCTCTCACAAGTTCTGTGCTTTCAGTTCTTTCAGGATTCACATGACAATAATTGTAGTTTTTTTAAAAAAAAAAAAAGGCTTCTAAAATAAAAACACACATAGTCGATAATGCCTACTTTATAATTTTTGAAATGTAGCCTGGGTTGGGCATGGCATACCACTGACTCTAATGGTATAAGCCAAACATGCATGTTTTGTCAATTTTTTTCACGCTTTAACATCTTCAACATTGATACATGTCTTAAAACTGACGTTTTAAGAAAACATGTGTCATGGTTCAGTTGACAACATTTCTTGCTCTTTCTTTCTGTGCTGTGCTTAGTTGCTCGGTAGTGTCTGACTCTTTGTGACCCCTGGACTGTAGCCCACCAGGCTCCTCTGTCCATGGGGCTTCTTCAGGTAAGAATACTGAGTAGGTTGCCATGCCCTCCTCCAGGGGACCTTCCCAACCCAGGGATCGAATCCGGGTCTCCCGTATTGCAGGCAGACTCTTTACCATCTGCTCCACCAGGGAAGCCCAAGAATACTGGAGTGGGTAGCCTATCCCTTCTCCAGGGGATCTTCCCCCAGGAATCAAATCAGGGTCTCCTGCATTGCAGGTGAATTCTTTACCAGCTGAGCTACCAGGGAAGCCCTGTTTTTTCTTAGTGATACAGAAATACTGCTCAGCTAAACATTAAGGGAAGCAGATTCAAAGAAATACCGTAGCGATTGAAAAGTTATTTGGATTTCCTTTGGGAATAGAAACATGACTTGCTTCAGACTTGCTTCATCCTCTTTATATCTCCTTGTATTTCTTCCTCTAGACCCACATGTGTGTGCCTAGTTGTTCAGTCATGCCCGACCCTTTGTGACCCATGGACTATAGCCCACAGGCTCCTTTGTCCATGGGATTCTCCAGGCAAGAATACTGGAGTGGGTAGCCATTATCCGGGAGATCTTCCAAACGCAGGAATCAAACCCCGGTCTCCTGCACTGCAGGCAGATTGTTTACCATCTGAGCCACCAGGGAAGCCTTCTAGACCTATACTATGGGGTAAATAATAACATTCTCAAGGTGCAAATGTAAAAAAATGGACACAGAGAAATTAATGATCCAAATGATATCACCCTGCAAATTCACAATGAGTGATTCAGACTCAAAAATAGTGTAATAACTACTGCTAGGTCATGCAATAAAAAATGTGAGATCTTAAAAGAATAGCCATGGAATTTCTTGTGTGATGGGGAGTCTGTATCTTCAGGGCCATGACATAGACTGGGAATTGGAAAAGAGAAGGAAGTGGAAGCAATGTAAGTGACAGAAATAAGAAGCTTAAGTGGCAGAGACCATCAGCAAGACTCTGAGTAGGCAGAAAGTACAAGCCTCAACATTGTTATTATGCAAATATCCTGTTCCCAACTAGGTACTTAACTTCATGTCCACACTTCAGCTCCACAATGGAACTATACATTTACAATTCTTTATATCCTGGGCATCCAGCTAGTTGCTTCCTTCTTTTTTTTTTTCAAACACCTTCCTTCTCTTTTTTTCCATTAAACTATAATTGATGCTTTTGAACTATGGTGTGGAGAAGACTCTTGAGAGTCCCTTGGACTGCAAGGAGATCCAACCAGTCCATTCTGAAGGAGATCAGTCCTGGGTGTTCATTGGAAGGACTGATGCTAAAGCTGAAACTCCAATACTTTGGCCACCTCATGCGAAGAGTTGACTCATTGGAAAAGACCCTGATGCTGGGAGGGATTGAAGGTAGGAGGAGAAGGGGACGACAGAGGATGAGATGGATGGGTGGCATCACTGACTCGATGGACATGAGTTTGGGTGGACTCCGGGAGTTGGTGATGGATAGGGAGGCCTGGCGTGCTGCGATTCATGGGGCTGCAAAGAGTCGGACACGACTGAGCGACTGAACTGAACTGACAGTTGATTTACAATGTTGTGTTCATTTTTGGTCCACAGGAGCATGATTCGGTTACATACATGCACACGTACACACATATATCTATTTCAGACTATTTTTCCTTATAGATTAGTGTAAGATATCGAGTGTAGTTCTGTGTGCTATGTAGTAAGTCCTTGTTGTTTATATGTAGTAGTGAATATAATTGCAAACTTAGCTTCCCACCTTCCCCTTTGGTGACCATCAGTTCATTTTCTATGTCGAGTCTATTTCTATTTTGTAAATAAGCTCCTTTGTATCGTTAGATTCCACATATAAGTGATATCCTATCATAGCTGTCTTTGTCTCACCTCCTTTCTTTTCTTAAATAATTTTATTTCTTTTGGGCTGTGCTGGGTCTTTGGTGCTGCACATGGGCTTTCTCAAGTTACCGTGAGTGGGGGCTCCTCTTCCTTGCAGTACGGGGGCTTCTCATCGAGGCAGGTTCTTCTGTTGTGGAGCACAGGCTCTAAGGCATGTTGGGCTTCAGTAGTCATGGTACGTGGGCTCCAGAGCATAGGCTCAATAGTTGTGGCACACGGCCATTGGTGGTCCGTGGCCGTTGGTGGCACACAGCCATTGGTGGTCCGCAGCATGTGAGATCTTCTTGGACCTGGGATCAAACCCGTGTCTCCTGCCATGGCAGGTGGATTCTTCACTAAGCGACCAGGAAAGCCCCTCACCTCCTTTCTTAAGAAACACCTTACAGCATATTCCTGTTATGATGTCTACCATATGCTGGGGAAAAGGAAAACAAAAGGTGGATAAACTTTCATCCCCAAACTTCTGGAAAATTCTCCCAGCAGAACGAGGGCCTCTGATGTCACAAAAAAGCAAAAAGAGAATTTTAACTTGTTCACACAAGTTGAGAAATGACCACTCTTGTAATCATAGCTGCCTCTTTAATGCAAATAACTCTTGACTCTTCTTAAATCTAAGTAACCTTGTGGTACATGAGACTAGACTAAACTTTTCAGTAGCACGGTTTTTGTCCCTGTCTCACAACACAAATAATTTTAGACAGACATGAACCTACTTAAAATCAACCGGGAAACAAGCATATTTTAAAACAGAAAAAGAATTAAATAGATTCACCACATGACCCAAGGGAATCTACACTTGTGTTTTTCCTTCTCAGGCTATTAAAAAAAAAAGGAAATACTAACCGTCATATAAGAAGGCATCTTAAAGACGTTCTCAGGAAAATATAACAGTAGAAGAAATATTTTTAAAGAAAATAAAGCTTACACAAATATAAGCTTATTTGTTGTCATTTCCCTCTTTCTCCACATTTTCTCCTTCCCTACTTCCCATAAACACCAGAAACTTCCCACCCATCTCCCTGTTGTGTTACAGACACAGAAGATCGACAGGTATTTGCTGGAAACATGAACTCTGCTAGGCTCTAGGGATATGATGTTGAAGAAAACAGACAGTCGCTGCAGTTATGGAGCTTAAACCAATTACCAGGACAGCAGCCCAATTCTCCCCTCTAGCTCTTCTGTGGATTTTCTCAGTGAGCATTTCTCCTGGAGTTTATAAAGCAAACGTTGACTGTGGCCCAGGTGTTTACAGTAGAAATCCTAGTAAGACAGAATTTCCGACTGAGGTGAACAAGTCTCCTGTCTCTGCCTGGGGCCTTGAGTTTTCTCTTAGGATCCCGCCAGTGCCATTGCAATGCAATAACGGACATGAAAAGTGCCTCCTCCCTGTCGAGACCTGTAACAGTCCCCATTGATATCCCTGCCTTATGATTACTAGATATCCAGCACTGTCTTGTTAAGACTGGAAGAGGTCACAGCCTCATTTCAACAGCCTAAAGAGACCGAGGAAAGATGAAAGGGAAGTAAGGAAAGCTTGCTTCGAGCAGAACCACGTGGAGGAAATAGGTTTAAGTTCAACATGAGGTGTGATGTCCTCATTCAGTAGCAACCTGTTGAATGATGCACATGCTTAGCGACAAGTTCACATCCTGGAAATTCCATGTACTGCCTTCAGACATGTGATTTGCGATGAAGGAGAAGGACGAGGATAAGCAGTCTATTATTTTATATGTCATTACAGACTTGGGATAGAACCACAAACCAGAAACAGAGGAGCCAGGCAAGTTCACGACCCATCGCTATACTGCTATCAGTCATTGCCATTAACTATGCTTTCTCTTGCCTACTGTCAAAAGCCCGGCTAAAGCAGAGTTCGCCTGACAACTGCAGTCAGTCC
Source organism: Cephalophus harveyi (assembly GCA_006410635.1). Lineage (NCBI taxonomy): Eukaryota > Metazoa > Chordata > Mammalia > Artiodactyla > Bovidae > Cephalophus > Cephalophus harveyi. The sequence continues at coordinate 951,912 of SJYT01080556.1, read as the reverse complement.
TTTTTCTGCCTGTCTCTGATTTTCAAGAAAACATTTTTATTATCAGCTGCATAGGCTAGAAGCTTGGGCAGCACTATGGCTGAGACATGGCTGGAAGGCTCAGGATTCCTTTTGCTTTGAACAAAAGACTGGGGGGCTCCTTGGAGGGGACCCACAAAGAGAGCTTGAGCGGCATCTTTTCAGCACCTTAATATTCCTTCAGAAAACTTAGCCCACAAAAAAGGCAGAGAGTTGATGGTAGGTTGCTAGAAATTGGTCGAAACACAAATAACAGAAAAAACAGACGTAGTATTCTAGAGAGTTCAGTGTGGGAGGTACAGACTGGAGCTCAGTAGACCCATATGGACTTGTGTCCACAAAAAGTGAAGGGAGATGCAAAGAAGGGAAGATGGTGAGAGGGAGGCAGGAAGGAATTCAGTTAGCACTAGCTTCCTACATCTTGCAGCTCTGAGGAGGAGATAGGATTAACGAGGTTACAGCCCTCTAGTATAAAATCACAACTGTGACAACTGCTATGGAGCGGTGTTCCATACCGATACGAGGACGTTTGGCAGAAGGAGCCTGATTCCTTCTGAGCATTCCCAGAGGCTTCTCCAAGGAAGTGATGCTTGAGCTGATAGAGAAACACTGCCTGCTAATCAGGCTACACTGAGGAAGAGGGTCTCAGGCAGAAGAGCAGAAGAGCAGGATGTGCAAAGGCCCTGTGGTTGAATGAATCATGGTCCATCTGAACAGTGAAAGAGCAGGGTTGTTGAAGCCCAGATGACGATGGAGTGAGGCGTCTGTAAAGCATCCTGATCGCGTGGACTCAGGTCAAATGGCAAAGGCTTTGATCTTCATCCTAAGGAAGCTAAGGAGTTGGGAAGACCCACAGGGCTTTAAGCACAGAACAGGGATTTTTTTTTTTTTTTTTAAATCACCATGGCTTCAGGGTGGACACTGATTTTTGGAGAGTGAAGGGGATACAGAAAACTAGTTAGGATGGAAGCTATAGCAGCTGTGCAGGCTGAACGAGACTGCATCTTAGACTAAGGTAGTGGAGATGGAGAGGAGGTGGGGAGGGAAGGACAGGAGGAGAGAAAGAGACAGAGAGCAAGAGAGAAAAAAAGAAAGGGAGAATGAAGAGAAAGAATTTGGTATCGTATATTAACACATGTAGGTAGAATCTAGAAAAATGGTCCAGATGAACTTAGTTCTAGGGCAGGAATAGCAATGCAGGCCTAGAGAACAGGCGTGTAGACACGGGGGAAAGGGCAGGGTTGAATGAACTTGGGAGATGAGGTTCAACATGAATACACCACCATGTGTAAAACAGATAGCTAGTGGGAAGAGGCTGCGCAGCAGAGGCAGCTCAGCTCTGTGCACTGAGCTCACCTAGAGGCGTGGGCTGGGGAGCGTAAAGGGAGCGCCAAGAGGGAGGGGGCGTATGTTTACACATCGGTGATTCATGTTGTTGTACAGCAGAGATGAACGCAACGTTGTAAAGCCATTAAACTCCAGGTTTCTAAAAAAGAAACTTATACTTTAAAAAAAAAATATATATATATATATACCATGGCGGTTCAGAGGGAGATTTCAGACTGGTTCAGTGGCAACCAGGGTTCTCAGCTGGCAGCCACTGATGCCCTCCAGTGAACACTGGACAATATCTAGCAATATGTAAGGTTATTTCCCCTGAAATTAGGGATGCAACTGGCATCTAGAGGGTAGAATTCTGATGCATTGTTAAATATCCTACAATGCACAGAACAATGGTACAACAAAAATTTACTCAACCCCGAATTTGTGTAATACCAAAATCTAGAAGGAAAGCTATGACCAACCTAGACAGCATATTCAAAAGCAGAGAGATTACTTTGCCAACAAAAGTCCGTCTAGTCAAGGCTATGGTTTTTCCAGCAGTCATGTGTGGATGTGAGAGTTGGACTATAAAGAAAGCTGAGTACCGAAAAATTGATACTTTTGCACTGTGGTGTTGGAGAAGACTCTTGAGAGTCCCTTGGACTACAAGAAGATCCAACCAGTCCATCCTAAAGGAGATCAGTCCTGGGTGTTCATTGGAAGGACTGATGTTGAAGATGAAACTCCAGTACTTTGGCCACATGATGCGAAGAGCTGACTCATTTGAAAAGACCCTGATGCTGGGAAAGATTGAGGGCAGGAGGAGAAGGGGATGACAGAGGATGAGATGGTTGGATGGCATCACCAACTCAATGGAGATGAGTTTGAGTAGACTCCAGGAGTTGGTAATGGACAGGGAGGGCTGTCATGCTGTGGTCAGTGGGGTCGTGAAGAGACGGACACAACTGAGCGACAGAATCGAACTGAACTGAACTGAACTGAAAATTTAGAAAGCCTCGTCTAGATTCGCCTTGTCCCTTCTCAGTCCCACTAAAGATAGACCGTCCCCCCCTTCACATCACCCTGAGGATAACTGAGTCACGGGAAGAGCATCGTCCTTTGGAGAGCAGCGGGAAGGCCGTGCAGCATCCAGCAAGCTCCCAGTTGGCTCAAAGGAAGCTCCTTGTTGCGGGTGAGGGCGAGCTGCACCATCCTCCCGCCTTCCCCTCCCTCCCTCTCTTCTCTTCTCCTCCCCTTCCTGATTGCAGGCATCTGTCCCGAAGTCTGTGAGAGCTGGGGAGACTCATCCTGCCCTTGGCTTCCGAACACACGTCTCTCTTTAGCTTCTGCCCAGTGTGTATAGAATCATTTCTGCTGCCCCCACGGGCGGCCCATGAATGACTCTATCTTCAGGCTTGGGGAGCATTCAGGAGATAAGCTAGGGATTTTTGAAGTGCAGAAATACAGGAGAAACTTACTAATCAGTCCTTTGCATAATTATCCCAGTGTATTATTTTGAATCAATGGTTCATCTTTCATATTATTTCTAATCAAACCACAGTTACTCTTTCTTTATGGGCCTCATGGCACTTGGTGATACCCTACACATCCCCCTCGAAGCAGGTTGAGGACCAGACCCCCAGTCCTTTTACACTTTTCCCTTTTGCTCCTACTTCACCTCTCCCTTACCAACATTTACCTTCTCCCAGTGGCTTCCAGACAAGTTACCTCCCAGTCAGCTCTAGGGTTAGTCAAGGCTTTGCAAAAAAAGTTAACTTCTCCAAAAAGTTAACTCTTAAGCACCTCTAGGGTAAGGGTGACTTGAGTCACGGTCCCAAGGCTGTAAACCTTCCTTAATATTTCTCTACCCCTTGTTTCTCTTTTGCAGACTTTCTCATTCTCATAGAGAAGGTTACCTGCTTTACTTGTTTTGAGATAAGATTCACCACCTTGTCTTCTTAGAGAATGGGAGATCCCTGATCTCACAAGGCAGACCAGAAACTGGAGGAGAGAGCAGGCAAGCGGGCAAGAATGGGTGAGGATAAGTGATTGTCAAAACACCAACCATAAAAAAGAAATATGGTCACTGTGTTCTATCAGTGAATACCAATTTTCTACATTTTCATGCTGAGGAAGCATCATCGCCATAATAATGGTCTGCATTGTAGAAACCAGAAGCATTTGATATTTTATCACATCACAGGTTCGTTTCTTTTCCAAAGTCCACCTTGCCCTTACATTATCATTGTTCTGCCATTTCTGAAAGTGTGTGATATTACCTTTGTAAGAACAATGACGCCTCTGGAAGATTTATTGATGAGTCTTCCACATGAAAAACTAAAATTGAAAAGGACTTGGATTTGGCACTGATTGATTTTTCTGCCTTAATGTAATGGGTAGAAGATTGACTTTCCTCCAAGAAATTTGAGAGAAATATTTGTTTCTTTTCCACTCTTAAGGAGACAGTGATTCATGTTTACTTTGCTGTTATGATTATGATAAATAGGTGAATTACACCGACGTTCACAGCAGATGCACAAAGCAATAGGAAGACTTTTTATTTATAGATGATTTCCAAATATTAACCCAGACTAAAATAAATGTATGTGGTATGTGTCTATAGCTAAAGTCATTTCTACATAGTCCAGGCATAGCTTCAGAGGAGAAGGAAATAAATCCATTTATGGACTAGCCCAGGCCCATCTCAAGAATAGGCTGCCACCTGTATGAAGTGATTTCAAAGTCACTGGGAAGGACCTCCATACCCTCTACTTGCTCTTCAACAGTACTTAGCAATGTTCACAATTCCTCACTTTTTAAATCTGAGCCCTTGTTAAAATGCAAATGTTAGTGAGGAAGCAGAGACATTTAGCCATTACACACATCAATAATTGTATTGGCTGGGGTTCTTTAGAGAAATAGAACCAATAGGAGGTGTGTGTGTATATATATAGAGAGAGACGGGGAGAGGGGGGAGAGAGAGAGAGAGAAAGAAAAAGAGATTTATTTTTAGGGAATTGACTCATGTAATTGTGGAGGTTGACAGGTCTGAAATCTACAGAACAGGCCAACAGTATGGGAGCTTCAGCAGGAGTCAATGGTGTCATCTTGAGTCCAAAAGCAATCTGGAGGCAGAATTCCTCGCTTCTTAAGAAGATCTCAGTCTTTTCTCTTGAGGCCTTTGACTGATTGGATGAGACCCACCCCCATTACAGACAGTAATCTGCTTTTACTCAAAATCTACTGATTTAATGTTAATCATATTTTAAAAAGGCTTCCCAGGTGGTTCAGTGGTAAAAATCTGCCTTCAATGCAGGAGACATGAGTTCCATTGCTGGGTTGGCAAGATACCCTGGAGAAGGAAATGGCTACCCACTCCAGTGTTCTTGCCTGGAGAATGCCATGGACAGAGGAGCCTGGCGGGCTACAGTCCACAGGGTCACAAAGAATCAGACACAAATGAGAGACTGAGCATGCACACACATATCTGAAAAAATACCTTCACAGCAACATCCAGACTAGTGTTTGATGGACAGCTGGGCACCGTATCTTAGCCAAATTGACATAAAATTAACCATTACTAGCTTGGATTAGTCCATCACATTTATATGTCAGTTTCCTGAGGGGCCAGTACTTGGAACAGGCTAGTAAAAAAGAAGAGGAAAAAAGAACAACAGGACGGGAATACCTGACAATAGGGGGTATAAGTCAAACACTGCAGAGGGGAGCCCAAGGCCAGGGTGAGGACAGTGGGAACACAGGGTATGGGATTTGGCCGAGGGGAAGGAGAAGGCAGGCTCTGGAAGGAAAGTTTTCCCAGAAGATGGAGGATGACTATGGAAATAATCTCAGACAGAATTAGCCTAGAGCTTTAGAAAGCTCATCTGTAGAGGCTCTTGGACCACTCTTGAACTAGCACTTTGTGGTACTTGGAAACAGTGGCAGACTCTTTTTTTTGGGAGGGGGGGGAAGGGAGCTCCAAAATCACTGCAGATGGTGACTGCAGCCATGAAATAAAAAGACGCTTACTCCTTGTAAGGAAAGTTATGACCAATCTAGAAGCATATTAAAAACCAGAGACTTTACTTTGCCAACAAAGGTCCGTCTAGTCAAGGCTATGGTTTTTCCAGTGGTCGTGTATGGATGTGAGAGTTGGACTATAAAGAAAGCTGAGCGCCAAAGAATTGATGCTTTTGAACTGTGGTGTTGGAGAAGACTCTTGAGAGTCCCTTGGATGGCAAGGAGATCCAACCACTCCATCCTAAAGGAGATCGGTCCTGAATGTTCATTGGAAGGACTGATGTTGAAGCTGAAACTCCAATACTTTGGCCACCTGATGCAATGAACTGACTCATTTGAAAAGACCCTGATGCTGGGAAAGATTGAAGCTGGGAAGAGAAGGGGACAACAGAGGATGAGATGGCTGGATGGCATCACTGACTCAATAGACATGAATTTGGGTGGACTCTGGAAGTTGGTGATGAACAGGGAGGCCTGGTGTGCTGCAGTCCATGGGGTCGCAAAGAGTCGGACACGACTGACTGAACTGAACTGAACTGAACTGAACTGAGTATTTAGTATTAGTATGAGAAATAGCAAGAAGAGGAAGACATTGATTGGTGTTCACCATGAGCCAGATTCTATCCTAGTTTCGTTATTTGTTAATTCATTTAATCTCCTCGTAATGAAATGAAAATGGCCCTATTGTTGTCCTCATTTTACAAATAAGAAAACAGACCTAAAGTGGCTAAGCCACTTGCCCAGAGTCACACAGGTGGCAGTCAGCAGAGCTGGGATTTGAACCTGTGCAGTCTATGAGGGTAGGACATGACTTAGCAACTGAGCACGCACAATCCATCATCAGACCCGGGCTCATTCTGTTGTCTCCAAAACTGCACTTGAAGATGTTGTTCAATAAGTGGCTTTGTGTTCTGTGTGTTAGAACATGTACATACACAATATGTTCCTTTTAGTACCAGGAAATGATTGCATCTCCCAAGGAACTGGTTTACTTAGATGTATCAGATAAACTAACCCATTTGGCTTTCTCCTTCTGCGTAGTTTGTAATTCTCTTTTTCCATTTCAGTAGACTCTGTTTATGAATACTCATTTTTCAGATTATGCCAAGCCCTGCTTGACAGTAAGAAAGATAGAAACCCTAAACAATTTGTAACATTTTATACATGATTTTGTTGCTTAAAATAATCCAATAACTATGGGCAGTGAGAAATTTCATATTTCTGAATTCCTATTATCCCAGAAAATGAAGCTTTCAAAGTGATTTCTCTGACAGAAACAGCTGAGGCTCAAACACACACCAATATTTCAAGAAATCACGTTCCAAGGTTAAGTGGGTGTAGATAGGAATAGTCTACTGGAAATTTCAGGCTTCAGAAGGACCAGACCATTCTCACCTATGATATGCAGAGGAGCCAAACTTCCCATATCCAACCTCTAGGGGTCCAGTTAAGAGAACACTAAATAGCAAACAAAATTCTTGAAGAAAAATGAGGCATAAAGTTAGAACCTTACACTTCTAAGGCCCAGAACAATTCTAGAAGGGGAATAAAGGAAAATAAAAATCTGCAGCTGGCTACAGGGTCCCAGCAAAGCAACACGTCTGCTCATTGGAGTTGGTCCCTGGTTTTGCTTCGGATCATGCTTCTGTTTCTGCTGCCTCTCCAGCCCAGATTTCTCTCCGTGACCAAGGCTGGTCTATACTGTCCATGCCCTGGCCTTGATTTGAGTAGAACCCAGCCTCCAATGTCTATAGAGCCCAGCCTCCATATCCTGTCAGGGGCCTCCATTCACACCAAGCCTTCACTTCACTTTCACTTCTAACTCCCGCTTCCCAACATCCTGCCTTCTCTCTGCTCCAGCCCACAGTGCCTCAACCTACTGACACCACAGCTGAAACACTGCCTTTAGCCCACTCCTTCACGTGGAATGGCATTGCCCAAGCTGTCTGTGATATGGGGCAGAAGACCAAGGACACAAACCGGGTACATCACCTGATCCTGCATGGTCAGTGCTTTTAGGACCATCAGACCAAGGTGGCATAGCCCCAGGTCCAGAAAAGTCTCAGCTTCCTTTCTACAAGTGTCCGAGTCAGATGCAATAGGACACGGCATGCTCAGCTCGTTTCCTGGCACAGGCAGAAGTGTTCATGGAGCTGTAGACAAGGCTTCTTTTTCCTCCATATGGAGTGAGCCTTCCTATGAGTCAGCTAACTGGGCAGAGTTGCCAGTGGGTTACATCCTCAAATGCTCTGAACCAGCAACTGCAGGAAAAACCAGGTCAGAAACACTAAGGCCAAGGTTATGAGACAATCGGGAAAGTCCAGAAGATTTCATAGAGGTATACCTCACAAACCACACACACATCCTCAGCAAGAAAAATCCAGTCACGTGGTGATAATTGCAATAGCCTGAAGGATACTTGGGACACAGTAGTCTTAGAAGCTTCCAGTGACCACTGGTAACCAATGGTCTCATGACTGGTTGACAGTCCCTTCCAGGCTTCAATCAATCCCCTTTTCCTTCATAGTCCTTGGGATCCAGTGTCCAGGAGTCTCACCATGAGCTTGGACATGCTATGGTCTCAACTGCAATTTTGACTGCTGAGCCATCCTTCAGGACTGCTGGGCCCACCTACACCAGAGCTGTCCATTTGAAAGCATCTTTCAGACCATCTCTAAGAAGTGTTTAGCTTTGGACGATTCTGCCCATCATCCCCATTATCATGCTATCAGCCTAGTCCTAGGTTAACCCATGCTGTCTCCCTGCGCTCTCATCCAGAGAGCATGACCTTTATGTACTTGAGGAAAAAAATGTATAGTAAGTACATTTATATTGGCTTCCCTGGTGTCTTCGATGGTAAAGAGTCTTCCTGCAATGCGGGAGACCTGGGTTTGATCCCTGGGTCAGGGAGATCCCTAGAGAAGGGAATGGCTACCCACTCCAGTATTCTTGCCTGGAGAATTCCATGGACAGGGGTGCCTGGTGGGCTACAGTCCTTTGTAGCCCTTTGCCACAGGGTTACAAAGAGTGAGACATGACTGAGAGACTTTCACCATCATCAATGGCATTTATATGGTGTCTGAGCCACCCTGGCTAAAAGCTGTGCATGGATAGAGAATTTTCCAAAAGAGACAGACTGTTGAATTCTGTATCAACAAATGATCCACCCCATTGCAAATGATAGAAGACCCAACACCAACTAGCTTAAACAAAAATGGGATTCACTGACCTGCATAACAGAGGTATCCAATGATAGAGCTTGACAGCTCCAGGTTCAGCAGGATTCAGGTCCCAAACAATGTCATTCGGATCTGGTTTTTCTTTTTTCCTGCAGTTTCACAGTTTTGTCTTCTTCTATGTTGACTTTAGATACAGGGTACAAATGGTATTAAAATATTGGCAGCAAATTCAGCGCTTACATCTTCTGGGGGTTTAGGTCCAACCAGAAATACTGAGTCCACTTTCTCAACCACTTAGTCATTTCAGAATTCATTACCTTTGTTCTGATTGACCTAATTTAGGTCAAGTGCTATTCTTGGACCTGACTGCTATGTAGAAAAAAAGTGTATATGTGTAAGGTAAGATTCTGGTGTGTATCAGTTAAAATTCTAGCTGAAAAGAAGAAAACCAATTCATAATAATTCATTTAAAAAGTTTAAATGAGGCCTTTCTGAATCTCTTTCTCTCTAAACGTAAGCTCTGCTATCAACTGTGTTGACATCATTGTTAGACACACTCTTCCCAGTAGGGGAAAGATGGTCACAAGTAGCTCCAGACACATACCAAACCAACTTAGCACTCCAGTAAAATATATATATATATATATATATATATATCTTTCCTGGTATCTCCAGTCTAAGTCCCAGAGAAGGTTCTCATTAGCCAAGACTGAATCACATGCCCACATGTCAACCAATTACCATTGGTCAAGAATAAGAAATACTGTAACTGGCCTGGCCTAAGGCATTTTAACATATGATTAAAAGCATGGTGCACTGGGCTTCCCTGGTAGCTCAGTGGTAAAGAATCCACCTGCCAATGCAGAAGACACAGGTTTGATCCCTGGTCCGGGAAGATCCCACATGCCACATGGCAACAAAGCCCGTGAACCACAACAACTGAACTTGTGCTCTAGGGCCCGGGAGCTGCAACTTCTGAGCCCATGTGCCCTTGAACCTGTGCCCCACAGCAAGAGAAGCCACTGCAATGAGAAGTCTGTGCATTGCGACAAAGAGTAACCCCAGCTCACGAGGCTAGAGAAAGCCTACGTGCAGCAGTGAAGACCCAGCACAGCCAAAATAAATAAATATATATTTTTTTAAGTATGGGGCTCCAAAACTAAATGGAAAAAAATAATGAAAGTGTTGGTCAGCCAGTTTTGTTCAACTCTTTGTGACCCCATGGACTGTAACCAGGCTCCTCTGCCCATGGGATTTTTCAGGCAAGAATATCGGAGTGGGTTGCCACTTCCCTCTCCAGGGGATCTTCTCGACCAAGGGATCTAACCTGGATCTCCTGTATCTCCTGCATTGCAGGTGGATTCTTTACCCACTGAACCATTGAGGAAGCCCCCAAAACTAAATGGCCTGGAGTCAAATCTCACTTCCTCTTTATATCAGTTATATGCTCTTTAAATCATCGTTTTCTTCATTTGTAAAATGGAGAGAATAGTTCAACCTTGTAGGAAATCAAAAAAGCTAATAAGTGCAAAGTGATGATAGGTGTAAAGTGCTTAGAACAAATCTGGTATATCGTACACATCAAATAAATTAGATTCTTTGCTTATTGCCATAACAACGATGAGGATGAGGATAGCTCGTCCTTCCCTGGATGGGGGGAGTGTGGTGAGCCACACAAAAAGCATTTCTGAGAGTGAGAGAGAGAGAATTTCTGAGAGTGAGAGAGAGAGAATTTCTGAGAGTGAGAGAGGGTTCCTGTATGACGCCATAGCATATATGTAAATGACTGACATTCATATGTGATCTGGGGTATGGGTATGGGTGTGTGTGAGTGATGTGTATTGGCATATGGGAAGAGGGCTTGGAGACAAAGTGCTCCCTATAATTATTTTTAAACCTGTCAGTGGTGTCTCCTGATCCCTTTAATGAGGAGACAGAGGAAAGCTCTGAGTTTGCTGTGGTGGGACCTGATTTGAATTGACTTGACTTGACTGTATCCATTGTGGTCCCTAAATGGGTAGTCCAGCATTATTGCAGTGATACACTGGTGTTTCCAGTGGTGGTCTGGCTAATGCTGAGAGAAAATCTGAATAATGACAAAGCAACTTTTTGCCTGTATTCAACAAGAAGGTTTTTATCCCCCCCCCAAAATCTCATGAATTCACCTCATAAAATTTCCTGAGTACATATCATGTACCCAGCACCCTCTTAAGGCCCAGAGCTGAAGTACAGGGGGAGAAAAAAAAAAGAATTAGAGATGAAGATAATAAAGCCTAGGGCTAAAGGCATGCTCAGGAGGAGCCAGAAAACTGTGTTTGTTTTAAGCAAAAGTGTTATCCTTTTGAAATGATTTCCTATATTTATCTTCTAAGAGCAGAGTCCACATTAGATAGACCATAAATCTAACTGAGTTCTGAGAAATAATATATTCTCAGACTTGCCTGAGGTGGGGTTTGCATGGCTGTATGTTTTTCTTGGTTTCATTTGCATGAGAGAAAAAGAAAAAAAGAATAGAAAAAAAGCTTAGCAAGCACAGTTCTAAGGCTTTCGTTTCAGCTGGCTATTCAAATGACTTAGCTCAAAAGGTAAATTTTGATTTTTCTTGAGCAGGTCTTTCACAAAAAGGTAGCCCTCCAATTTTCTTCTAAATTTAGATTATTTTGTAGGTTGTCCGTCTGTCTTTCATTTAGTCAGTCATCTAAAATGCTTCCATACAATCATGAGTAAAGGAGAAGGAAGCTGAGGTTTGTGTGTTTGGGGTTTTTTTCCCAAGCCTTTAAGGAAAAGTGTTGAATTGATCACCTCAGATGTGATTCTTCAACTAACTTCGCTGAAATAGAGAAGGCTTGCAAATACATGCTCAAATACTTTTTTTGTCTAATGTTTTTTTGTTTATAGTCCTCCTCCAGTAAGTGATTGAAATCATTGGCTACTTCCTCGTTCACCATTCTTTGCTCTGAGTTGAGAAGGCTGTTTGTCACAGGATGTAATAAAACATTTTAATCAACTTGATGAAACAGGCGAATTATGCCTTGAGCAGTGGGACCCTGTGCTTGGAAAGAATTGGCCTGACCTCTTGCATGTCTAACCTGTGGGGCAATGAGTGTCTTCTGAAGTGGAAGAGTGGTCACCCATGGGGAAGTGAAAGCTGGTGTTTCATTGGAAGATGCTCTTGCTGATACCTTGCTTGCCAAGCACACAAAATTGGCTTGAAAGCAAAATCAGTTGCAACACACAGTGTTTGGAGAGATTTTTGAAGTGGAACAAATTTCCCCCTTTCTAAAATCATAATAATTTGCTGAACAAAAACTGTGGTCTAGGAAGAATCCATTTGAAAAGAGTTGGGTATTAAAAATAGCTACTAATCACTCCCTGTCTAGTCTCATGGAGCCAAGTTTAGACCCAATAAAAGTTGTATGACATTCTAATGATATCCAGCTGTTACAATCCAATGAGTGAGACCACAGAAATCAAAGGAAAGCCTTTACTCAGCTGGATTCTTATACCAAAATCAATGATACCATGACCCTTTGGCTGTTTGAATCTTCTAGGGGAAAGAAAGTGGCAGCCATGTATTCTAGACAACAATAACAGCTACCACTTCTTATGGGCATATTGGTTATCCAAGTGCCTGCCAAATTTTACCCTGTAAGCCTGTATTAGACACGAACAACATCATTCAAGTCTTTCAGTTACGGTGTATTAGATTGGTCAGGGGTACCATCGACAATGTTAGAAGATTTTGCATCTGACTACTTTGCTAACAAAATGCAGCTTGACATCAATTTAAGGACTTTTGTTTGTTTTCCTTATTTTTACAAAATGGCTTCCCTCGTGGCTCAGTGGTAAAAAAAAAAAAAAAAAAAATCTTCCTGCAGTACAGGAAACACGGGTTCAGTGCCTGGGTGAGGAAGATCCTCCTGGAGAAGGAAATAGCAATCCACTCCAGTATTCTTGCCTGGGAAATCCCATGGACAGAGGAGTTTGGTAAGCCACGATCTAAGGGGTCGCAAAGAGTTGAACATGACTTAGTGGCAAAAAAAACAACATTTTTACAAAACAAAGCTCTTTGACTTACATTTCAAGTAATTTTGCAAATGAATGCAATGCATTTCTCTCCCTTCAGACATCATGGTATAGTAGGAAGTGTATTGATTTTGCAGGAAGATGGAGGGGGACTGCAATCACCAAAAAGCTGTGAGATCTAGACAAGTTATTAACCACCTACCTTTCAGTGCAGGGTGCTTCTTTTCTGCACAAAGACAGAAAGTCATTTGACTTAGGTCGTTGAAGGTGAAAATGACATAAAACATGCAAAGGATCTGGTAACTCTTGGCACTTACTAGGTGTTTAATAATCATTTATCTTCCCAATTATTTTCTGGCCCCAGTCATTCATTTGTCCACACATTAGACAGCTTCACACTTGGGTTTTGTTCACAAGTGCCCACTTGTCACCAAAGTTCAGGCTGTTCTGCTCCCAAGACCAGATGACAACACATGTTAATGCATCTGTAATATCACTCCTTAACCACCAGTGCTATTCTTCTGTTCGGTGAACCCCTGCTGAGCATCTATACCCTGAAGCCATGTGATGGGGAAACAAAGATGAAGAAGCCCCAAGGTCAGCACTCATAAAGCCTCAATACCTTGTGAGGAAAGTGGGTAAGAAAATCAGCAATTGTATTTCAGTGTCATGATGCTAAAGCTGAAACTCCAGTACTTTGGCCACCTCATGCGAAGAGTTGACTCATTGGAAAAGACTCTGATGCTGGGAGGGATTGGGGGCAGGAGGAGAAGGGGATGACCGAGGATGAGATGGCTGGATGGCATCACCGACTCAATGGATGTGAGTCTGAGTGAACTCCGAGAGATGGTGATGAACAGGGAGGCCTGGCGTGCTGCGATTCATGGGGTCGCAAAGAGTCGGACACGACTGAGCGACTGAACTGAAGTTTTACCCAGGAGGTCTGCACACAATGTTTGAAAGAAGAGAATTTGGGCTCCCCAGTGGCAACAGAGGGGAAAAGGAAGTCCAAGAATGCTTTAACTGAGTGTACACCTGGCAGAAGTTTTAGCCAAACAAGAGGAGGACAGAAAAGGATGCAGGTAAGAGGGTTCAAGGTAAAAGAAGATATTGCCTCTTTTTTGGTGGCACAAAATCCATCATATAGTAATGGATCTATAATCTCGTACTTCACATGGATCACATCCAGATGGATCACATCCATCTATAATCTCGTACTTCAATTCATCATAGATAAAGATGGAAAAACTATTAATACGGAGCATCTCTTGTGGCCAAGGTGGGCTGTTAAAAGGATGTAAAGATGGAATGAATACCTTCAGGGAGCTTAAAACAGAAAAGAGTGAGATGCATAGATGGCAAATAACCATGTAAGGCTAGAAATTGACAATTACTGCTGGAACTGTCCAAGCTACCCAGGATTGATGAGTGCTTTATAGTGACTGTTGAATTTATTTTACAGAACCAATGGCTTCCCAGGACTAAAGGAGTTGAGTTCCAAAGTATTAGAGCCTAAGATTTCCAAGTCCAGTCTCAGAAATTTGGAACAGGTGCAAAAGCACTATTCCTGTGCCCAAAGGGATGTTTTCAAGTTGAGAGCATGAATGTGAGTGAATTGTGTGTCATCTTATATTTTGAAATAATAGACAAGTTGTAAAATGGTTAAGCACTTAAGCAGTGGGGAAGAAAGCAGCAGACCTAAGTATCTTTGGAAGACAGTGTTTTGACTGGATCCTATAAGGCTTAATATAAAAAGACTACACACAAATATCTGGATCTTCATGACTCAGATAATCACGATGGTGTGATCACTCACCTAGAGCCAGACATCCTGGAATGAGAAGTCAAGTGAGCCTTAGGAAGCATCACTACAAACAAAGCTAATGGAGGTGATAGGATTCCAGTTGAGCTATTTCAAATCCTGAAAGATGATGCTATGAAAGTGCTGCACTCAGTATGCCAGCAAATTTGAATAACTCAGCAGTGGCCACAGGACTGGAAAATGTCAGTTTTCATTCCAATCCCAAAGAAAGGCAATGCCAAAGAATGCTCAAACTACCTCACAATTGTACTCATTTCACACACTAGTAAAGCAATGCTCAAAATTTTTCAAGCCAGGCTTCAACGGTACGTGAACTGTGAACTTCCAGATGTTCAAGCTGGCTTTAGAAAAGGCAGAGGAACCAGAGTTCAAATTGCCAACATCCGTTGGATCATCAAAAAAGCAAGAGAGTTCCAGAAAAAACATCTATTTCTGCTTTATAGAATATACCAAAGCCTTTGACTGTGTGGATCACAGCAAATTGTGGAAAATTTCTCCAAGAGATGGGAATACCAGACTACCTGATCTGCCTCTTGAGAAATCTGTATGCAAGTCAAGAAGCAAGAGTTAGAACTGGACATGGAACAACAGACTGGTTCCAAATAGGAAAAGGAGTATGTCAAGGCTATATATTGTCACCCTGCTTATTTAACTTCTATGCAGAGTACATCATGAGAAATGCTGGGCTGGAAGAAGCACAAGCTGGAAACAAGATTGCCGGGAGAAATATCAATAACCTCAGATATGCAGATGACACCACCCTCAGGGCAGAAAGCGAAGAAGACCTAAAGAGCCTCTTGATGAAAGTGAAAGAGGAGAGTGAAAAAGTTGGCTTAAAATTCAACATTCAGAAAACTAAGATCATGACATCTGGTCCCATCACTTCATGGTAAATAGATGGGAAACAGTGGGAACAGTGATAGACTTTATTTTCTTGGGCTCCAAAATCACTGCAGATGGTGACTGCAGTCATGAAATTAAAATATGCTTGCTCCTTGGAAGAAAAGCTATGACCAACCTAGACAGCATATTAAAAAGCAGAGACATTACTTCACTAATGAGGGTCCGTCTAGTCAAAGCTATGGTTTTTCCAGTGGTCATGTACAGATGTGAGAAAGAAAAGAAAGTAAAGTTTCAGTTGTGTCTGACTCTTTGCAACCCCATGGACTGTAGCCTACCAGGTTCCTCCATCCATGAGATTTTCCAGGCAAGAATACTGGAGTGGATAGCCATTTCCTTCTCCAGGAGATCTTCCTGGCCCAGGGACTGAACCCAGGTCTCCCGCATTGTAGGCAGACACTTTACTGTCTGAGGCACCAGGGAAGCTCTCATGGATGTGACAGTTGGACTACAAAGAAAGCTGAGCGCCAAAGAATTGATGCTTTGAACTTGGTGTTGGAGAAGACTCTTGAGAGTCCCTTGGACAGCAAAGAGATCCAATCAGCCCATCCTAAAGGAAATCAGTCCTGAATATTCATTGGAAGGACTGATGTAGCTGAAACTCTAATACTTTGGCCACCAGTTGTGAAGAATTGACTTATTGGAAAAGACCCTGATACTGGGAAAAATTGAAGGTGGGAGGAGAAGGGGATGACAGAGGATGAGATGGTTGGATGGCATCACTGACTCAATAGACATGAGTTTGAGCAAACTCCAGGAGTTGGAGATGGACAGGGAGGCCTGGTGTGATGCAGTCCATAGGGTTGCAAAGAGCCAGACATGACTGACTGACTGAACTGAACTGAACTAAACACATAAATACTGTAGTTGGTAAATTGTTCCACACAAGGATATGGGTTCACAATTCTGAAACTATTTGATATGCTTTATTGGGTTGAGCTAATAAGTAAACATATTTTATAATGCAACTCAAAAAAGTATTACGGACAACAACTAAGCCTTTATAGTTAAATCAAATGTACTTACAAATTATATTTATATAGAGAATAAAATATAAAGAGTTTGCTTATAAGATATCATACATAGTGATATATATTAACATTGTCTTGAGAAATGCAGTTTGATGAGGATTCAGCTTGAGTAAAAGATTAGTCTCTTAAGTACAACCTATTTCACTGCTAATGAGAGAGAATCCACAAACTTTATGTCAAGAGGAAGTCCTGCATTTCTTGGTTTGCTCTTGGAAGTCCATGGTTCTTTAGATTTGGAGAAAAGAATGGACCAGAAAGGAGTTCATTGCTGAATCCAGCAGATGAAGGCAGAGGAACTCCATCTGATGGGGTGTTTCTCTGGATCCACTGGCCTCCATGACCCCGCAGGTGGAGGCCAAGGTAGATGAATACAGTGTGGCAGTTCAGGAGGCCTGGATGGAGCTGGGGGGTGGTGGAACACAGCATTGTTTTAAATCCTAGGACCCCTCCTGCAGAAGCGACCATCTGGGCTTGACTCTTGGCTTCCTGGCTGGGTTGGAGAAACTCTTTGTGAGATGCTAAGTCTCATGATCTCCTCTAAGACTTCAAGCATCATTAGCATCTCCTCTATCTCTTCTTTCTGTGTTGAGCGTTTGAGTTTCTCTTTCAGTTCTTTAACCAAGGAAGTTAATTTTTCCATCAACATCAAGTTGGTCCTCTTCACCTTCTTGTAAGCATTTATAAGTTGGCTTATGTTTAAAGACTCTTTTTCTAGCCTGGCACTCTCTAGAACCAATTCAGTCTCTGCATACTCCTTTTCAGCCACCCTAAACTTGTCAGAGAGTTGGCATTTCTCATTAATCCTTGCAGCCAGTGTTTCTGAGAGCTGTCTTTCACGTCTTAGGTAAAGTCGGCTTCTAACAGACTGAACAAGTCTTAATGTAAATAGGAGACCCACCAATAAGGTGATGGCAAGCAGACACATCCCTGTCTCCCTTTGGATGCTGCAGAAAGTGAGTAATGGACTCAGTTCATTGAGCAGTGGCTTCACTACCACCTCACTCACCTTCCAAAGGGTCAGCCCAAAGCCAGGCTCCACAGAGGATCACAGCCACTGCACTGCACTCGACCTACCACAGGGTTCTGCCTGGTAACCGTGGATCCACCAGCCGCAACAGAACCAGGAGAATCCCCCAACATTCCACCTAGAACCCAACCAGCAACTGCCAGCCTGGACTGGTCAGTGGTATGATTGCTGGAGCTGGGAGAGTTGCAGAGAAAATATACTTGTTTTCAAAAAATAAAAAAGATAAATACATTGTAGATAATGAGATCCAGGTTTCTCATAATTGGAGAAACAGATTCTAAAAAGAAACGGTTGGGGTAAGAAAGAACCCTATGGTGTTAGATTGGAGTTGGAGAAATCAGTGTGAACTGAATTTTTAAATATATATAAACAGAGAGATATGGAAATATATATATAACTGTGTGTATGCATGAATTAGTACATATATACATATCTCTAGCTTTGTCTGCTGTGAGTGACTAGAAGCATGACACCTGAGTAGCAGTGAGCCCTCCTAGCGTCCAAACTTTGGTTTCTAAATACTCTTCTTTGATGAAAGAAATCAGAGTCCTCTTTGGAGTGGTGGATGATCTCAGGGGCGGGGCAGGGTAAATACAAGATAAGCAATGCACAGAAACAAACAAACAGAAAAGAAAGTTTCTTGAGAGAGAAAGAAAAAAACGGACTGAGGCATATTGAAAGGCACGGACGTCTACTTGAAAGAGCCCCCAATGGCCAACTGAAACAGTTTGAACAACAGAATAATGGATCTGGGTCATAACCCAGAGGATAAAGCAAATACCCTGATGTCCATGTAAATAAGTAACTGAATAAATAAGTACAACTCGGATAAGGAACAACTCTTTCTATAGATCTCCCACTAGCAAATGTAGAAGGACTAAAGAAACTAGAAAGTCTCCATGACTACACGCCAATGGTAATTGTTGCAGGTGAGATTCATGGATAGAAGATGGCATTTAGTGGGGCCAATGTTTATAGAAACAGAATATTTGTGTAGCTTCAAAGTATCTCTTCCCAAACCTATATGTACTAGTTTTAAAGTGAAATATGGTAATTTACAGTTGAAAAACCTGTAGCTAAATGATCAAGGTTAACATCACTAGTAACAACTCCACATCATGAATCCTTAATACGATGCCCTGAGAAAGGCTCATCTCTGTGGTGTTCTTCTCAATAATACAGTCTCACTGCTCTCATGAGAAAACATTACACAAACCCAACTGAAGACACCGGGGATCGTGAAAGACAAGGAAAGTCTGAGAAACTGTCACGGACAGGAGGAGACCGATAAGACACGATGACTAAATGCAAAGTGAAACCTTGCAATAGAAGGGGGAAAAAAGGACTTTGGTGGAGAAATTGGTAATATCTGAATAAAATCTGTAGTTTATAGTATTGCACCAGTATTAACTTCTTAACACCAGTCATGTCACTGTTATTCTGTGTGATGTTAACACTATGGAAGCCTGAGTAGAGAGTATTTGGAAACTGTTCCATAAGTCTAAAATTATTCCAAAAAGTTTAAGAAATAAAATCCAAAAACGTTGAAGTCTCATGCGTCATCTTTCTCTAAGTGGATTTGGTATCCTTCTGGGACTAGTTGTTGTTTAGTTGCTGAGTCCTGTCCAGCTCTTTTGTGACCCTATTGACTGTAGCCCGCCAGGCTCTTCCATCCATGGGATTCTCCAGGTGAGATTGTTGGAGGGAATTGCTGTTTCCTCCTCCAGGGGATTTCCCAACTCAGGGATCGAACCCTCATCTCCTGCATTGCAGGCAGATTCTTCCCCACTGGGGAAGCTGTCAGCTTCCTATCACTGCTGCAGAAAATTACCAGAAATCTAATGGTTTATGTAACAACACCAACTTGTTACCTTATAGTTCCGTAGGTCAGAATTCAGTGTGAGTCTCATTGGACTAAAATAGATGTTAGTAGGACCACTTTCCTTCCAAAACACTCTAGTGATGGATCCTTTTCTTTGCCTTTTGCAGCTTCCGGGGACTGCCTGAACTCCTCGGCTCACAGTTCCTTCCTCCATTTCCGAGACCCCACTCTCGGGTCACGTTGCCATCCCTGTGACCTTCCTTCCATCGTCACATCTCCCTCTCTGACTAGAGCTGGGAAAGACTTTCTTCTTTTAATGATACATGTGATCAAATTGATTAAATTGTACCTAATAATCCTCTCTCATTTCAGAGTCCTTAACTTATTCCCATTTGCAGAGTTCCTTTTGCCATTGAACGCAACATAGCAGGATCTTAGTTCTACAACGTGGATCAAGCCCTCATCCCCTACTTTGCAAGGCACAGTACCAACCACTGGCATGGGAAGTCCCCATAAGGTGTTCTTAATTAATTAATCATTGATGATTTGTACTGAAAATAAAATTACCATAAAATACTACTATAGCTAATGTGGACTGCCTCTTGGGTGGTTCGTCTTTATTCAAACGCCGTTCTCCTTTCCACTATGTAGGTCTCGGCCATTTAACAGCTGCACATTCGGGCCCTCCATTCTCAAGCAGGGCTGGGTCTGGGCATCCTAGAGGTGCCACGCACCTTGTTCTGTGGCCCCTCTGTTCCAGCACCCTGCCCAGCATTGGGCACAGGGTAATAAGGGAGTAGTAATTGTTGGAATGAACCTCCGTAATGTATCTGCTTCTGCCATCCATGCAGTGGGGGCCACACACTCTTGCTTTCTCTCTGCTTTGGCCTGTTAAGAAATGGAAACCCATTTTCACCCCGCTTCCAGGAGAATATGAGAAAGCAGAGAGAAAGGATTTTTTTCCCTCTAATTTTGGTGTGGCAGAGCAGACGATATGTGTGTGATGGTCTTTGATGCAAACAGAAAGAACCAGGCTGAAAATACAATTTTCGTGGGTTATTTAAATGTTAAATCTCAGCACTTTGAAGCACCTTCCTTATACAATGCTCATACCCTCAGATTGTTCTCAGATATTTATGTGAATAAATGTATATTTTATTCCCGGGCCTTTCACAAGCTCTGCTAATAGTTTTCTGGAAACATTTGCTGAAGCAGCTAAACCTAGAAGGCTCATTACCACCACCTGAAGTGCTTTTTTAAAACACTGATATCCTATTAATGCAAATATATGGAATTTAGAAAGATGGTAACGATGACACTATATGCGAGACTGCAAAAGAGACACAGATGTAAAGAGCAGACTTTTGGACTCAGTGGAAAAAGGCGAGGGTGGGATGATCTGAGAGAATAGCATTAAAACATGTATATTATCATACATGAAACAGATCGCCAGTCCAGGTTTGATGCATGAGACAGGGTGCTCAGGGCTGGTGCACTGGGATGACCCTGAGGGATGGGATGAGGAGGGAGGTGGGAGAGGGGTTCAGAACAGAGGACAAGTGTATACCCATGGCTGACTCATGTCAATGTATGGCAAAAACCACCACAATATTGTAATTAGCCTCCAATTAATTTTTTTTTTAAATACTGATATCTGTGCTTGTCCTTAAAAATTCTGATTTAATTATCCAGGTAGAGTCTCAGGCATCAGTACACTGAAACTCCCTAAATGATTACCACATGGAACCAGGATGGAAAACCATGACGCTAAAGAACCAAAGCATGTTTGTTACTAGTAAAGCCCAAAATGTGTTTTGCTGAAGCAATGGAGGTGAGGCGGCTGAAATATGCCTCCATTTCTTAGGTGCAAGTGACATCCACACTTTGATCCAGTGGTTCCTGGCAAGGGCTAACCAGCACAGTCCTTTGCACTCACTCACTCCCATTCAAATGCTTTATTCTGGAAGCATCACTCTTCCCTCACTTGTCATTCCTGCCCCCGCCCCACCTCTCTGTCTTCATTCTGTGGCTGAACCAGAATTAATGCTCCAGGTGCTGCCCCGTCTGCCCCCTGCAGCCACGTCCAGGCACCCACATTTGTCATTTTCGTGGCTCTGCTGTTTTCTTTCATCCTCCTGTCATACATCCTCATCCCTCATAATCCTTGGCTATTTCTAAACACAAATAATAGCAAGAGTCAGCATGGGAAAGGAATTCAGGTGATGTACGGAGGCTGCCATAGAAATGTGCCTCTCAGCCCTCCAGCTGCAGGGAGCATGATTGACCGATGGGTCCGGTGCGATGGTCTGAAATCTACCAACCTGTTAGCAGGAGGCCACCCTTCCCTTGGGGGCTCCCAGCCAAGGCTTGAGCATAGGGGGCACTAAATCTGGCTTGCCCCTGGGGGCCTCGAGCTCCTCTTACTGGTGAGTTGGGCTCTAGGGCTCCCTATCAGCCTTGCCAAACTTACCTAGAGCCGCAACACCCACCGTTTGTGTGTGTGTTTAGTCACACGATGGTGTCTGACTCTTCACGACCCCATGGACTGTAGCCTGCCAGGCTTCTCTGTCCATGTGATTTCCCAGGCAAGAATACTGGAGTGGATTACTATTTCCTCTTTCAGGGGATCTTCCCCACCCAGGGATCGAACTGCAGGCAGGTACTCTGTCACTGTACCACCTGGATCACCTACGCATTATTCTTTTTTTTTTTCTTCCTTCCCTGAGGTCAGATGCATTGCTGGTTCTCCAAGCCCTTCCCAGCTCCTCCTTCATTTTCCTCCTAGTTTTCTCTGCAGGCAAGTTTTTTTGCACATACATCCCATCTTGGCATCTGCTTCATCTTCTTTTTTTTTTTTCTTTTAAGAAGAACATCCGAGTTTATTAAATAAACATTCAGTGAAGCTCTAATTTAGCCAATCAATTTGGGCAAGTTTAACGTACTAGATATTCTATGGGCAAGTGACCGAAAAACATTTTTAAATGGCTAAAATGGCCACTTTTGAGTGCTTGAGGTAAGCAAGCTACTAAATATTTTACATACAGTCACATCGAATCCTTTTTTTTTTTTTTTTTTTTAATTTTATTTTACTTTATTTTACTTTACAATACCGTATTGGTTTTGCCATACATTGACATGAATCCACCATGGGTGTATATTAGCTCGCATCGAATCCTTAAACTTTGTAGGGCAGTATACTCCCTCTTACAGATACAAAGACCTCCTCAGATGAATGAAAAGACCAAGGTCACACAGTGAGGGGCAGAACTGGCATTCAGCCCAGGTGGGTGGGATCCTGATGCCCACATTCTTCACGCTTGCTCTGTTTTGCTTCCTTGCCCTCCAGCAACTGATATTCCAATTGAGATTTGGTGTCTGCTTCTTGGTGATTAACATATATACTATTGGACAAGGTGGTAAGAATTATTGAATTTAATCTAAAACCAGTGACTGGGAATTTGCTGGTGGTCCAGTGGTTAGGACTCCATGCTCCCAATGCAGAGGGCACAGGTTCAATCCCTGGTTGGAAAACTTAGATTTCCCCCCCTCCCCCCACCAAAGTGACTATTCTTAACTCATTCATTAATCATCATCAACAAGGTGTGTATATATTTATGTGGGCACATCCACTGTACATGAGCTTGGGCAAACTCTGGGAGAAGGTGAGGGACAGAGAAGCCTGGTGTGCTGCAGTCCATGGGGGCATAGAGTTGGACATGACTTGGCAACAGAACAACAACAACACACATCCGCTCACTTTCAAAGAAAGATTTACAAGGCTAATGAAGACACGTACAGAATGAACAAATTGGACAACCGGATAGAAAAAAGTGGGGCTGATAGTATGTGCAAGAAGGCCCCAGAGCAGCGGTTCTAAATCTTGACTGCATGTCAGAATCAACCAGAAAACTTTAAAAAAAATGCCGATGTCTCTCTTGAGATTCGGATGCAATTGGTCTGGGGTCAGCCCTGGCATTTGCACTTAAAAATCTCTCCAGATGGTCCTACTGTGCAGCAAGGTTGGAGAATCCTGCGCTACAGGTTTGTGATAGAGCCCCAGGCTATCAGTAGGGATGGGCCTCAATATACAGTAGCTACAATATGTACGCTATACCCAGCTGCTCAGGAGAAATGTGGTTAATCATGGCCCTGAGGGAAGAGAAAAATGTCTTCAGCAGATCTTCATAAAGGAAACACTGTGGGATGTCATCAACCACATCCTTAACAACATCCCTATTGTAAACACAAAAATGAGTTGCATGGAGTTGCTTCTAGGACATCCGTCAATGTTGCCAGGTTCTTTCCATGGGCTACCACTTAGCGCAAGCAGGTTCTGCTTCCATACAAATTTGGAGAGGAATTTTCCACTTTGGTTAGTATAGCTCATCCAGAGATGACTTCGTGCTGTAGAGTTTCATGGTTGAATGCCAGGGGTACCAGAGAAGACACGCTTTTATTTATTTTTCATGCTGACATGATGCATAACATTGTGTTTGGCCAAAAGAGTCTACTCCTGACCAGTGTTTTTGAAGATCACTCTCCAGTCTGTAGAAAAAGTAATCCTCCCATTTTTCAACAAGTCAAGGTGGGTCTCAGTTGAATCCACAACAAATCCTGACTTCAGAGTTTCAGAAATAATTCATTTCACTATGGGATGATTGATAGAGATGAATGGCAAGACTTTGACTTGATATCCAGACAGACAAGGCATACCTGGCCCATGGTATCAGCACTAGCTTCTATCCAGCTAACATCAGGTCATAAGAGACCAGAGAAACAAATTGCTCCCACATGGCCAGAAAATTGAAAGCAGCAACTCAAAGACTAGTCCTTATCTCGTGGTTAATTCTTTTCATTTCCTCATTGCTGTTGTTGTTCAGTTGCTGGCGTCCATCTCTTTGCTACCCTTTGGAGCATGCCAGACTTCCCTGTCCTTCGCTATGTCCCAGAGTTTCCTTAAACTCATGGCCATTGAATCGACAATGCCATCCAACCATTTCATTCTCTGTCACACAGTTCTCTTCCTGCCCTCAATCCCTCCCAGCATCAGGGTCTTTTCCAATGAGTCAGCTCTTCACATCAGGTGACCAAAGTAGTCGAGCTTCGGCTTCAACATCAATCCTTCCATAACACTAGTTATGATTTACTAACCTCCTTGATTTCCTTTAGGATTGACTGGTTTGATCTCCTTGCTGTCCAAGGGACTCTCAAGAGTTTTATCCAACACCACAGTTCGAAAGCATCAATTCTTCGGGACTTAGCCTTCTTTATGGTCCAACTCTTACATCTGTACATGACAAATGGAAAAACCATAGATTTGACTCTACAGACCTTTGTCAGTAAAGTGATGTGTCTGCTTTTTAATATGCTGTCTAGGTTTGTCATAGCTTTTCTCCCAAGAAGAGAGTCTTTTAATTTCATGGCTGCAGTCACTGTCCACAGTGATTTTGGTTAATTCTTTTCATTTCCTCATAGTTATGGAGAAAAACTATCTGAAACCTTGAATATGAGAAAGTGTGTTCGTGAAAGTCCAACTTTCTTGGGACATGGTACTAAAACCCATCAGAAAGGCCAGCCTGTTGGGATTCTTACTTCCAGGTTCCAATCTGGCCATCCTGTCTTCATGACACTGAGTTATTCAAAGTTACCCCACCAAGCCCCTGCACATGAGCACAAAACATGTCTGCACAGACACACAGGTGCCCAGCACCTTCACAAGCATTGCTTCATGCTCAACGTCTGGCTTCCTCCCTTCCGGAGATTTTCTTCCCAGTATCCTTGCAACCTGGAATGTAAGAGTTTAAGATGTTTAGAAAATGAGTTCTCCTCACTTGTTATGATTTACTAACCTCCTTGCTTATTGAGTTGCAGTTCACTGTAACGCCAGAGAAACTGATTAGAAAATAACTTTAATATACAGCTCTATTCCCCATGAATTATTGTATGTTTCAAGGACATTGCTTTTTAGCTAATAGAGGGTGCCTGCCATTAGCATTATAGAAAGACTCTAGTGGTGACTTTGAATAACTCAAGCAGGGGCGGGATTGAGAATCAAACAAGCGAAGAGTAGCAGTTGAATGTCAGTTCCAAGGTGGGTGTCTGCACCATTCCAAGTGGGTCAGCAACACTGTCCAAAGAATCAGAGTTCAAGGACACCCAGAAGAAGAGAGCAAAGAGAGAGTAATTGTATCTGCTGACCAATTGGGATCTTTGTTATTATATGACCCTTATTCTTGACTTCAAACAAATAATACACCTATGTGGAGCAAGAGTCTTATTTTTTTTTTAAGTATCATGCTTTGTGTCTTGAATATTCACCTATGCCAACTCTAATCTATTTTCACTAATAAACATTCTCCACAGATGATAAAAATAAAAAGAGCCAAATTACTCTCAGGGAGCCCTCTACTACTGGTAAAATTTGGGGCAACAAGGTACCCTCATCTTCCCTTCTACCTTACCAAACCCTGCCTTCTGCTAACGTTGCAGGGTAGGGGTAATAAACCTCCTATCAGATTCTTTCTGGAGAGAGAATCTTGTTAACGTGCATGCTAAGTCACCTCAGTTGTGTCCAACTCTGTGCAACCCTGTGGACTGGTGCCAGCCAGGCTCCTCTGTTTGTGGGATTTTCCAGGCAAGAATACTGGAATGGGTTGCCATTCCCTCCTCCACGGGATTCTCTCGACCCAGGGATCGAACCCACGTCTTTTACATCTCCTGCAGTGGCAGGCAGGTTCTTTACCACTAGCACCAGCTGGGAAGCCCCAATCTAGTTAATGCTGAGATATTAAAAAAAAAAAAAAAAAATTGAGCATGTGAGTAAAATAAGGCAACCCAAGTAGGATCAAGGTAGAAAACAGCGGAAGAGGCAGGATTCGACATTTTACCAACATCACCACCATCTTGGTTTCACCCCATGTTGGCTTTAGGGACAGACCTGATATTTAGTGGAGCACAGTGAGACAAGGCACTCACTAATACCTCCCAGCACTGAGATTCTTCCCCAGTGTTCGTGTTTTTCAGCTTCTGCACAGTCGGTCCTGTCTTGCCATTACTCTAGGCCCTCGGGCTGCTGAGCCAGCAAGGTCACATCAAGATGGCTTGGGAGGAAGTCATATGACACAGGCTCTCCCCATGGAGCTTGGTCAAGGCTTGTGGTGGATTTACAGGTTATGGAAATAAAATCTGCTTCCTCACTTCTAGTTTTAAAGGCTGTTTCACTGATGCATGTGAGTAATGACACAGGTGATATTTAATACCTGGTGATTTGCTGAACATTTCACATCAAACCTGCAAAACCCTTTTTAGAGGCAATACAAGGACAGATTCTGAGATTCTTTTTTCCATCTGGAGTGAAAGACAGGGACCAGGAAATTAAAAATGAAGGGCTCACATCATGGCAGGTTGAAGGGCATGGAGCATAATGCCAGCCTGTGGAAAATCTCAGTAATTCAGCTCTGAAAATTGTCTTTCTCCTTCATCCCCTAAGGCCAAAAAAAAAAAAGTGAAGTAAGGGATGAGAGGTTTTATCAAATTGGACTTCACTTCATTATTCTCAGTATATCACGAATCCATCACTCTCCAAGGTAACCTTACCTCAGATGACGCTTTTTAAATGAGGTGTGCTTTCTCAGACTTACCTAGTCACAATTTATTGGTGACTGTGTGGAAAGGTTAAGAGTGGAAGATTCTGCCACTAATGCTTTTGAGACAAGCCTGAGGTGTTCTTAAATTGATTAAGCCTTTTCTAGTGTGCATCTGTATATGGGTATGTCGTCAATGGCATTTAAAAAAATACCTTTTAAAGGTGTTTTTATCTGATTCTAAATTAAGAAAAACCATGGTTACTGTAGAGAAACAGACCATAAGGATATCTTAGAAAAGTGTACAGATTTATTGACAAGGGGATTCATCATCACATTATTTTTTTTGATAGGCAAGAAGTGGATTTATTTAGAGAGAAACACACTTCACAGAGAGAGTGTGGGCCATCTCAGAAGGCAAGAGTGGCCCCAAATATAGCATGGTCAGTTTTTATGGGCTGGGTGATTTCACAGGCTAATGAGTGGGAGGATTATTCCAACTATTTCGGGGATGCATTCTTTTTAATTATAAAACTGTAAACAACCTACATGGTCAAAAGAGTTTAGATAAATATAGTTATACTCTGCAGTCATTAAAAACCATTTAAGGCTATATTTGAAACTAATACAACACTGTAAATCAACTATATTTCAATAAAAATTTTTAAAAAATCATATAAGGATATGGGATAGTCATCATAGTATATTAAGGAAAAAATAAGGTTATAAATACTATGTACATTATGATCATATTTGCTTTTATATATTTATTCATTTATTTTATGGACAAAAGAAGGACAGACTCCAAAAGGTTAAATGTTATAATTTCTGGATGATCCCAAGTGATTTTTACCTTTAAAAAAAAAAAAGGAGTTCAAACTCTTTAAAAAAATTATTTATCTTTGGATTGCAACACACAGGCTTGATAGTTGTGACTCGCAGGCCCTAGAGACGAGGGCTTCAGTAGTTGTGGAGCATGGACTTAGTTGCTCTGTGGCTTGTGAAATCTTCCCAGACCAGGGATCAAAGCTGTGTCCCCTGCAGGCAGACTCTTTTCCACTGCCCCACCAGGGAAGTCCAATTTTTATCTTCTTTATATTTTTTCTGTATTCTACAAAATGTTTGGAATCACTGTGCATGGCACATAGAATCAGGAAAAAAGAATCATTGTTACTTTCAAATTCAAACATGCCAATTAACTCTGATACCTAAAGAACTAGTTGTGTTCATAATGGTTACATTGACATTGAAGTCGCTCAGTCTTGTCAGACTCTTTGCGACCCCATGGACTGTAGCCTACCAGGCTCCTCTGTCCATGGGATTTTCCAGGCAAGAATACTGGAGTGGGTTGCCATTTCCTTCTCCAGGAGATCTTCCCGACCCAGGGATCTGGCCTGGGTCTCCTGCATTTTAGGCAGACGCTTTACCATCTGAGCCACCAGTCAATCCTTGGAGGGGCTGGGTCTTCCAGTTATATATGAAAGAAGTGGGGTGCTCTGCCTCCCTCGTAGCTGGAGTCAGCAAACGTCTAACCAGGTTCTTTGTCTTGAAGTGTTTGGCTTCTCAGCCATCTCTGGCTGGGGGACAACTTGCCCCTCCCAGAGCCTCTCTATATTCTTCTTGGTTTGAGCAGACAGGAAGAAGGCGCATAATCTGTATCCAGCTGCTCCATCTAGGCAGAGTTTCTGACCATCTACCTCAGAGTTTCTCTTAAAGGATGAGGACTTCTCTGGTGGTATAGTGGATAAGAATTTGCCTGCCAATGCAGGGGACACAGATTTGCTCCCTGATCCAGAAGATTCCACATGCCAAGTTGGAATGAAGCCTGTGGTCCAGAACTACTGAGGCCGTGCTCTAGAGCGCATGAACCGCACCTACTGAGCCCGCGTACCTGGAGTCCGTGCTCCACAACAAGAGAAGCCGCTGCAGTGAGAAGCCTGAGCGCTGCAGCTAGAGAGTAACCCCCACTCACTGCAATGAGAGAAAGCCCCAGCACTGCAATGAAGACCCAGCCCAGCGAAAAATAATTAATTAAGTAATTTAAAAATAAAAGAAAAATAAAGGATGAGGGCCCATCACCATCATTGAAAGGTGATGTGGACTAGTGTGTTCGAGATAAGTAACTCCAAAACCAAACAGATGAATTCTAGAATAGTATCCAGTTCTCCTTCTCTAACACTCCACACTTCCACCTTCATTTAAAGAAAGGGCTATTTCTGTGACTGTTTTCTATAATTTGTTGGTGAATCCAGGTCTCCCTATCTACATTCTTTCCCAGGTTGTTAGCCACTAAGTTAGTGTTACAGAACTTTCGTCTCAACACCATAGACGTATCGATCTTCATCAATCCGTTCTCATTGGGTATCCTCTCTACATCTGATAAAGTTGAAGATATAAAGAAATTACTGCAATTTTCCTGTCTTGAGAAATTAGAATCAAGGGAAATTTATATAGCAATATGAAAGTGACAGAGGAGAGTGAAAAAATTGGCCTAAAGCTCAACATTCAGAAAACGAAGATCATGGCATCTGGTCCCATCACTTCATGGGAAATAGATGGGGAAACAGTGGAAACAGAGTCAGACTTTATTTTGGGGGGCTCAAAAATCACTGCAGATGGTCACTGCAGCCATGAAATTAAAAAGACACTTACTCCTTGGAAGGAAATTTATGACCAACCTAGACATCATATTCAAAAGCAGAGACATTACTTTGCCAACAAAGGTCCGTCTGGTCAAGGCTATGGTTTTTCCAGTGGTCATGTATGGATCTGAGAGTTGGACTGTGAAGAAAGCTGAGCACCGAAGAATTGATGCTTTTGAACTGTGGTGTTGGAGAAGACTCTTGAAAGTCCCTTGGACTGCAAGAAGATCCAACCAGTCCATTCTAAAAGAGATCAGGCCTGGGTGTTGTTTGGAAGGACTGATGCTAAATAAAGCTGAAACTCCAGTACTTTGGCCACCTCATGCAAAGAGTTGACTCATTGGAAAAGACCCTGATGCTGGGAGGGATTGGGGGCAGGAGGAGAAGGGGACGACAGAGGATGAGTTGGCTGGATGGCATCACCAACTCAATGGACATGAGTTTGTGTCAACTCTGGGAGTTGGTGAAGGACAGGGAGGCCTGGTGTGCTGCGATTCATGGGGTCGCAGAGAGTAGGACACAACTGAGCAACTGAACTGAACTGAACTGATGAGAGTGTGAGCTTACTGTAGGTGAAACATTACACAGAGAATTTCCAACTTTTGTATTAAGTCACTCTTGTCCTATAAATAAGTAGAATGGCCAGAATAATCTTAATCAATTTTATTGTGCAAAATTAAAATTCAAAAATACTTTTTTGTCTTCTGTCCACATCTCAAGACAGTGGGATTTAATGAATGTAGCTATATAGAGATAAATATCAACCATCATTTTTCATTTTCTCAAAAAGATGATGACTTTAATGATATCGTTATCTTCACTAGCTTCTAGTGTAGGGAATCTAAGGTTGGTCCATTTCCCCCGAATATTTTGTTTAGTAAGTTTTTATGCAAGTGGAAAACTTAGTGCTAACAGAAACAAATTTGACCACACTTTTTAAATTATAGGATAATTACTAATTCTGTGGTCATTCATTCCCATGCCATCAACTCTAACACAGGAAACTATGAGAAATAGAACCACTGGTAAAATTAAACCTGCAATTATAGCACCAATTTCTAGGATATGTTGATTTTTCTCTATTCTGCAACATGCACACAGATACATAAAATTTTCTCATTTATTTCTCATACATTGACCCTGTAAATCCAGTTTGTCATGCCATAATGGTTTCACTAAATTTAAGAGAGTTTTTGATACTGCTTTATAGCCTTCCTTGTTAGTTGATTTTTAATGTGAAGGTGATAATATACTCACAAACTGGCATCACCAACTCAATGGACATGAGTTTGAGTAAACTCTGGGAGATAGTGAAAGACAGGAAAGCCTGGCATGCTGCAGTGCATGGGGTTGCAGAGAATCAGACAGGACAGCAACTGAACAACAACAACAAATCCTTGAAAACACTAATGGAAGAAAGAAGAGGAAAAAGATGGAAGAAAGAATGGAACAAGAAAGAAAGAGAACGAAGCAAATCCATGCTCTATCTTAAAATTTATCTTAATTCACCACCATTTTAGCTAATAATTATCTTTGCCACCTAATATTTGGATCAATCTCTGTATTTGCAGTAAATTCCCATCACATTTCATATCCTCGCTGCTGCTGCTGCTGCTGCTAAGTCGCTTCAGTCGTGTCCGACTCTGTGTGACCCCATAGACGGCAGCCCACCAGGCTCCCCCGTCCCTGGGATTCTCCAGGCAAGAACACTGGAGTGGGTTGCCATTTCCTTCTCCAATGCATGAAAATGAAAAGTGAAAGTGAAGTCGCTCAATCGTGTCCGACTCTTCGCAACCCTGTGGACTGCAGCCCAACATCCACCATCTATTTCCAGAAATTTTTGTAGGTACCCTTCATTCCTCTCATCCTCCATTCTCTGCCCTTCTTGCTTCTTAGGGCAAGGTCTTCAAGGTTTCACTATACCTTGACTTAAAACCACTCCTACAGTTCCCAAATTTTCCTAATTGGTTGAACCCCCTCTAACTAAAATCCTCCTTCCATCACCATTATCTGCATAACTAGTCTCTAATCTTTTTCCTTTTCTATAGTCATAGCAAACTATTAATTAAATAAATTTCATCTAATTCTGTGGGTTATATATATATGCCTTTCTGGACCAATATTGTCATTTTTTTTTTCTGGCCACACTGAATGACATGCTGGATCTTAGTTACCTGACCAGGGATCAAGCCTATGCCCCTGCAGTGGAGGCTCAAGGTCATGACCACGAAGTAGCCAGGGAAGCCCCAATATTGTCAGTCTTAAATGAGCAGTTTCATTGCCAGGTGCCCTGGCTAATTCAAATGACATGATCATACGTCTGGTTTGACACACCCCACCCACAGATCTACCACAGAAACTACCGCACAACTGCACTCATCTCACACGCTAGTCAAGTAATGCTCAAAATTCTCCAAGCCAGGCTTCAGCAATATGTGAACCGTGAACTCCCTGATGTTCAAGTTGGCTTTAGAAAAGGCAGAGGAACCAGAGATCAAATTGCCAGCATCTGCTGGATCATGGAAAAAGCAAGAGTTTGACTCATTGGAAAAGACTCTGATGCTGGGAGGGATTGGGGGCAGGAGGAGAAGGGGACGACAGAAGATGAGATGGCTGGATGGCATCACCGACACGGTGGACAAGAGTTTGGGTGAACTCCGGGAGTTGGTGATGGACAGGGAGGCCTGGCGTGCTGCGATTCATGGGGTCACAAAGAGTCGGACACGGCTGAGCGACTGAACTTGAACTGAACTGAACTGAACCCACGGATCAGAAGTGGAAAGGACAGTAATCAAAGTAATAACAAACACTGAGCACTTAGTGCTTTGCAGTACTACCTGAATTTAAACTCAGATGTCTAAATATGAAAGCATCCCTTTTACTAATACACTATACTATTGTGCTGAGGAGGAAGAGCAGAAAGAAGGCAGAGGAGGAAGGGGGGAAGGTGTAGCAACAGCGGGCAAGTCTCTAATGTTGGCAAGTACTGGAGTGGCATCCTGAATTCCACGCTGTGGCTGCTCACATGGCCCAACGCAGCATGTATTGGACAATGACAGTTTCAAGTCGTACGTGGTGTGCTGTATGTGACATGCTGCCTAGTGTGTAAGAAGTGATGCGGTCCCCATTTTCCTCGAGCTTACAGTTTAGTAATGGAGAAGAGCAAAGGGCACAGAAGGGCACAGAATCGGGGATGGGGCTTCTTCACCAGGTAAGTGTTGTCTGAAGTGTTCTCTGAAGGATGCTATGCTTGCTTTCCTTCGTCGCTCAGTCCCCAGTGCTAATCAGAGAGGGGAGGGAAGAGCCTTGGAGCAATGGAACTAGCGTGAGCAAATGCCCCGCTTCGTGTGAAAGAGGAGGTTTATTAAAGCAGTGCACGGGAAGTTCCCAGCACAGCTCCTGGCACATAGTAATGGTTAATAATATTAACAACACTGATGATAGAGGCAGTAATGGTGATGATGACGATGGCGATGGAGGTGGTGATGATGGGGGTAATAGAGGTGGAGGTGGTGCTGCTGGTGTTGATGTTGCTGGTGATGGTGGGGGTGATGATGATTATGATGGTGGTGGTGATGATTATGGCGGTAGTGGCTTCTGCAAGAAATATCTCCTTCCAAATTATTGCCCTTAGATTTCCTTAACCAGTAGAGCTCAATAGCTGAAATTTACTCTTTTTCCCAGGTTCTGGATCACTCTTTGGTGAAGATTTTTATTCAAAGTTAATTTCCTTAAGGGCAGAAAAGAAAAGGGATTAGGAAAAAGGAATAGAAGTCTAGATCATGGATATCTGACTAGTATTTATTTTATTTGTAAATCATTTTAGTGTAGTATAAGCGGGCTTATTGATTTAATCTTTACAAATAAAAGAAAAAAAAAAACATAGATGATCTATCACTCAATAGTTTTTCCAGAGAAATATTGATCAGTGCCAGTTTCTCCAGAGAAAAATCTAATGAGAGCAATTAGATGAGATATTTATCCATAGAACAAAGAAAACAATATTTCCTTCAGAGTAAACAATACCTCTTCCAAACCCATGCCCCTTTCAGACCAGTTCTGAGCAATCATTGCTAATAGCAAAGTCTTTTAACAGTTATGCAAATGGTATGGAAATCACGGTCGATGCAGTTTTCTAGTTCTCTTTCATGTTTACCAGCCATCTCAAATAGGTGGGCACTTATTTGAAAAACTTTGAAATGCTATGCAAAATATACAGTGAAGTAGTTTGCATGGATGACTAAATCTTTATCTGTGACCTTCACCTCTTTCTACAGCTGCTATACATATAACAGAGTTCAAAAGATGAGAGAATCTCAACAGCTGTAAACGCTGAATTCCCACACCCAAAACATTTTCATAAAAGCCAAATAAAAGCACATAGAAAGGCATGGTTGCTCACCTTCATTTTCTTTTAAGTAGCTTGGTTATTTTCTATTAGAGTTCACCTGGTTTGTTTATTTAAGGGTTATTTCCAGTAGGCTATTGCCTGAAGAAAGAGAAAACAATCATTGCAAGCATTAACTAGAGAAACTACAATCTTCCTACCAGTGCATGGGAAGTATTTTAATTCTTTAGAGCAGAAGTTCTAGGAGAAGCAAAGTGAAAGTGAAGTTGTTCAGTAGTGTCCAACTTTTTGCGACCCCGTGGACTGTAGCCCACACAGCTCCTCCACCCATGGGATTCTCCAGGCAAGAATACTGGAGTGGGTTGCCATTTCCTTCTCCAGGGGATCTTCCCGACCCAGGGAACTAACCCAGGTCTCCCGCATTGCAGGCAGATGCTTTAACCTCTGAGCCACCAGGGAAGCTAGGAGGAGCAAATCTCCACCTAAATCCTGAAATTGTGTGTCCATATGCATAGGTGCAGGACTTCCCAAGTGATGCTAGTGGTAAATAAACCACCCGCCAGTGCAGAAGACTTAAGAAACTCAGGTTCTGTGGGTTCAATTCCTGGGTCAGGAAGACCCCCTAGAGGAAGGCATGACAACCCAATCCTGTCATCTTGCCTGGAGAATCCCATGGACAGAGGAGCCTGGCAGGCTACAGTCCATGAGGTTGCAAAGAGTCGGATGCGACTGAATCAACCTAGCACACACTCACTTGTATAGGGGCGCCCCTCCCCAGGGCAGGCAGTGGGGTGAGGAGCTGTCACTTTCTTTAGGTATTCGATGAAGTCCATAACCGCAGAAGAATCGTTAAATCCATGGCTTAGCAGTGTCCTCCTCTTGCTGTTCTTTCCCTGGGCAACTTTTAAGCATGTGGAAGGATATTTTAAAAGGGCAACACCTCTGTTTAAGTGCTCATAAAATAAATCTGAGTAATGTGATGTACAGTAAGCATAAAAATGATATGGTTGCAAAATAATGTCAATAGAATAAAATGATCACTTGTCCAACCATCAGAAAATATCACCAAGAAAGGTAATGGACGAACTGGAATAGAAGACTATTTAAAAATTTTTGCAATTATTATTTAAAAAAATTTCAAAACCTCAGCGTGTGTGTGTATTATGGTGTGATATCCCTGGGACAAAGTTCTTCTCAGTTGACATACAAGACAGGAATTTGAGTGCTGTAGAAAAATCACCACATTTGCTGATATCATCTTTTTTTCCAATTGTCATGGTCTGTGAATTTTCGGAGTCATAATTTCTTTTCCCGCACTTAGTCCTTATATGCCTTGCTCATTTTTTCCAGTGATCCTCATCCTTCGGTGGTTATAAGCCTAAATGTCCTCCAAGGTGGGGTGCTATGGATGATAACCAAGTTTATGTGTCCTTTTAACTGGTAGCCTACACTGGAGAGCTAAACTAGCAGTTCTGCCACAAAAGAAAATGCTGGAGGGGAGAGAGTAGTTGCTTATTTGTTTATTTAAGGTGCTATGATTTACTCACCTCCAGGGATGTTTGAGCAGGGCTTCCCCAGTGGCTCACAGGTTAAAGCGTCTGCCTGGAATGCAGGAGACCCAGGTTCGATCCCTAGGTCAGGAAGATCCCCTGGAGAAGGAAATGGCAACCCACTCCAGTACTCTTGCCTGGAAAATCCCATGGAGGGAGGAGCCTGGTAGGCTACAGTCCATGGGGTCACAAAGAGTCGAACACGACTGAGTGACTTCACTCACTCACTCAGGGATATTTGAGCAAACTCCAGGAGATAGTGAAGGACAGGGAAGTCTGGTGTGTAGGATGCCGCGGAGTCAGACACAGATGAGCAACTGAAGAATAAGGGATATAAATCAATGCCTTGGATTCTTTCCCTACTTTTGTTTTTAAGAAGCTCAGTTGTGTCTGACTCTTTGTGACGCTATGGACTATACAGTCCATGGAATTCTCTAGACCAGAATACTGGAGTGGGTAGCCTTTCCCTTCTCCAGGGGATCTTCCCAACCCAGGGATCGAACCCAGTTCTCCCACACTGCAGGTGGATTCTTTACCATCTAAGCCACCAGGGAAGCCCAAGATACTGGAGTGAGTAGCCTATTTCTTTCCTAGTAGATCTTCCCGACCCAGGAATCAAACCAGGGTCTCCTGCTCTGGAGGCGGATTCTTTACCAACTGAGCTATCAGCCCAAAGTAAACAATTTCAGTGAGCTTATACTAATTAATGATGTGCTTTTTATGATGTCTGCTGAGTCCCGGGTCCTCAGCTTCTGAATGTGGATTGGTACCTCCTGTCAGATCAGCAAGGACATTAGATTAGAAATAAAGTGCATGATAAATGTAATGTGTTTGAATTATCCTGAAACCATCCCTCACCCCTCACCTGTTTCGGGCCGTGGAAAATCTGTCTTCCACAAAAGCAGTCCCTGTGCCAAAAACATTGGGGATCCCTGTAGGTGCATCACCATGGTATGCCTCTGTAAAATAATAGAAAAGAGCTGTTTCTAAGGAAGAACAGAAAGAGGAGGAGGAGGAAGAGAAGAATTGGAGGAAGAAAAAGCGGAGTGGGAGAGGGAGGAGGGGCAGAGAGGAGGATGGCTGAAGGAAAATCTTTTTGCAAAACAGCCTTCGAAGAACATCCTGGGCCAATATACACTAACGTCTTGGAGCTAAATCTCTCTTTCTGTGGAGAGGAGAAGCAGAAAACGAGAGAAAGAAGCCTGGTGAGAGGGCTTAGTTCTGTCAGTGGAGCTCGGGTGGAGTCGACTTGCAGAAACAGACAGGGCTTCCAGGAGTGCCGGGCTGAGCGCTAGACTATGCTCAGGGAAATTATTTCTCTAAAGCAAGGGTTCTAAGAGGAGTGTGTGCTCAGAGGCTTGTGCTGGTGGTTCTTTAGTCGCTCAGTCATGTCCGACTGTATGTGACCCCATGGGCTGTAGTCCATCAAACTCATCTGTCCGTGGGATTTTCCAGGCAAGAATACCAGAACGGGTTGCCATTTCTTTCTCCAGGGGATCTTCCCGCCCCCACTCCCCGCCTCGCCCCCGCCCCCAGATATTGAACCCAAGTCTCCTGCATCTTCTGCATTCTTTACAGATGCAGGCAGGCAGATTCTTTACTACTGAGTTACCATGGAACCTCATAAGACTTAGGTGCACTTTTTTTTTGCCCCGGCGAGAGGAGACATAGCTTTCTTTAGATATTTAATGTAGTCCACGACTTCAAAAAACATGTTAAATTGTTTAGGAGCGGGGCTTCTCAGAACTACTCTTTCCAGAAGCATCGAGGTTGCTCTGCTCCTCCTAAGTCCTGATTTCATCAGCAGGGAAAGAAGCAACATGTAGGGTTGTTGGAGCAGCTTTTTCCTGAGTCTGAAACGTAAGGAGCTTAAATCCATAGCCTTGGTCTCCTTAAGCTCATGTCCTAACAAGAACAGAATTTAGACGGACTGCACGATCTTCTCTATTTGCTATGTTATTTGTTCTTCACATACCTTTGGAGATAAGTAGGTCGCTTTACCATCAGTTCCCATTCACAGAACAGGAAATTGAGGGCCGGAGAGCTAAAGCAACTGGTTTAAGTTTACGAGCGGTGGTGACCTGCTGAGCTGAGAATCTAGGCTTCCGAGTCCCAGGCCAGTGTCTGCTGTACCGCAGCCCTCTTATCACGGGCAGGAATCCAAAGAAGGGTAAGACATGTCTGCCCACAAGGAAGTTAAAATCTAAACACAGTTTTGTTTTGTTTTCCTCCCAGTGGCAAAAAGATGTTTTTAATCCCCTCCACTCAACCCTGCACATGTCGCTGTTACGTGCCCTGCCCTTTCTCAGAGGTAGACTGAATCAAAACCGTTTAGAGGGAAGCCGCGCTCTTGCCAGACAGCAAGAAAGTGGCCAGAGCTTACACTGCCGCAAAACTCCGGGTAGATGAGAAACACAAACAATACCCCTCATCACATTTTTAAAGATAGATTTTGCTTGAAAGAATAGGGTCAGAATCTTGCTGAGAAGGCAAATAACCTTCCTTCAGTAAACATGTAATGGACAAATTATTATTTATTAGAAATCTGTTTATTTACTCGAATTTGTGACCAGAAGTCTTACTAGCTTTTTGCAGTTTTGGGTGTGGGGGATTGTTGTTGGTTTACCTCTCCTTGCATCTTCACTTCTTTCCACCTAACTGTGCAATGTACATTCAATTTGGGCAGGATGTACTTCTGTGATTCTTGGTTTGGGGTTTGGACCTGTGACTTGTTTTTGCCCATAAGGCCAACGTCATACTGTACCCATCCAGAGCCAGAGCCTCAAGAGGCATTATGTATTTTTCCTAGGGTTCCTTGTACTTCTGCCATCACCTTGAGAAGATGATGCAGACTAGCCCACTGGTACCAGGAAAAGAGAGGCGGGATATTTGGGATGGAGCTGCACCAACCAAGTCATCCCAGCTGGGCAGAGTCTACATTAACTAAACCCCCCAAAAGGCACCTCTCTGAAGGTGTCTCCAAGGCCAAACCATTAGCTTTTTACAAAGTTCTTTTTCATAACCCATCATGTATTTTTGGTCCCAACCCAACAGATTCAATTTTAGTTGAACTTTCCTGTTTAATTTTTCTTTTTTAAAAAATTTTAGCAGCAAGTAGGATCTTAGTTCCCTAACCAATGATGGAAGCCACACCCCCTGCATTGGAAGCATGGAGTGTTAACCACTGGACTGCCAGGGAAGTCCCTGTTGAATTTTAATAAAAAAGCTTCAACTCTCCGAGTTTCTTTTACCTGGAGGAAGGGAGTTCTTGCCCAATTATGTTTTGTTTTGTTTTGTTTTCTCTTGCAAGATATTTGCTTTACAATATTGTCCTGGTTTCTGCTATATATCAACATGAATCAGCCACAGGTGTACATATACACATTACGATATACCTCAGAAATACTGTGGATTCCATTTCAGATCACTTTAATAAAGCAAATATTACAAAAAAACAGGTCACATGAATTTTTTGGTTCCCCAGTGCTTCCCAGTCCCCCCTACTTAAGCATGATGAAAACATTTATACATGTATGATAAAGAGCCTTGCTTCAACCAGGGTTCCATGACAGAAGTAAGCTCCACAGAATGTTATTTGAGAGACTATTTTTTCAATTGTCTTGAGGGAATACAGCTAATACTCTAGTGCTATTGTTGGTGCATAGAACTTTCAGGATTAAATCTCTCACAAAACCCCAGTCAAGAAGGGCTTCCCTGGTAGCTCAGCTGGTAAAGAATCCACCTGCAATGCAGGAGACCCCAATTCAATTCCTGGGTTGGGAAGATCTGCTGGAGAAGGGATAGGCTACCCACTCCAGTATTCTTGGGCTTCCCTGGTGGCTCAGCTGGTAAAGAATCTGCCTGCAATGTGGGAGACTTGCGTTCGATCCCTGGGTTGGAGAATCCCATGGACTGTATAGTCTATAGGGTTACAAAGAGTTGGACATGACTGAGCGACTTTCAGTGACAAATCTGATCTGACTTAAATCCATATTTCTTCTTTTAATGACCAATCCTGTTGTTCTTATTCTATTGTCTCAGCTTTCATCTGCTGTTGGCCGTAACAGTATGATCCATACTGTGCACATATCCAGTGCATTTATTTATACATTTATGGTTGTTCAAAATTCTCTAAGAACAAATTTCGAATCTAGGATGATTCCCCAAATGGTTCAGCTGTCCTTCCAGTACGTTGGTAGGGATTATACTTCCATGATTTCTTAAAGTTAGATGTGCCATATGTTAATAACTTCCTTTGGTAAAAGCGATGAGCATCCTTTTCAAGCAGAGTCTGTAAGAGCTTGTGCATACTTCACCATGTTCTCTTTTCCTGCCTCAACAAACACAGACTCACATTTTGAGATAGAACTTGCATCCTGGAGTAGCTAAAATGAGTAGAATGAGGTCTTACCACCTCACATTGACGATGCATGATGGGTGCAAAAAGTCACTTTTGTTTGTGTTCAGTCACCAAAATTTTTGTGTTGTTTGTTACTACAACATAACTTTACTTATCCTACCTGCTTCTTCCAAAAATGCTCTGCAAAATTGCTGCTCCTATTTACTTACAAACCAGGAATGATTTATCTTCACTGGTTTTAGTGATCTTGCTTTGTGACTCCCTCTATTCTGAACAATTCATGTTTTCTGAATCTGCTAACTCTGTCTTCTGCCATCCGTGGTATGAAGAGGTCTATTTCTATTTTGGAACGGTGCCAAAAGCAGGGCTCTGGGAATTGTCTATCCTAGGTATAGCAATAAGGGAGTGAATTGTATGGAGCAAATTTTAAAACAGTTTATTGCTGTTCAGTCACTCAGTCATGTCCCACTTTTTGTGACCCCATGGACTGCAGCATGCCAGGCTTCCCTGTCCTTCATCATCTCCTGGAGTTTGCTCAAACTCATGTCCATTGAATCAGTGATGTCATCCAACCATCTCATTCTCTGTTGCTCCCCTCTCCTCCTTTCCTCAATTTTTCCTAGCATTGGGGTTTTTTCCAATGAGTTGGCTCTTCAGATCAGGTGGCCAAAGTATTGGACAGTAATACAACCAACTAAAAATCAGTGTGTTTTTAATTGTCATCTCATGGCTGAGTGCAAGATGGCTTAAATGTGCTCGTTAGGTGCAAGAACTTTACCAGCAATAAATGTCCAAACCAGCTGGGATGCAGGAATTCATTCATTTCCTCAGCACCTCTTAAGTGCAACACCCAGTGCTGTGCACTGCAGATGAAGTATCCAGCAGTACTGACACAGTCCCTGCCCTTGCGGATTTTACACTCAGGGTGCGGGGATAGAATCCAGCAAGGGTGCAAGTTGGGATGAAGGGCATTGCTCTTCTTTCTTGAGAGGATAATGTTTGAGTTAGACTGAATGATAAGGAGGGGGCAGCAGTGGAAGATCTAGGCAAGCATTCCAGATGTAGTGCAAGTCAGTGCAAGAGGCTTGAACCAAGAACACAGCCGTGTGTGAAGCACCGTGGGTGAGGTGGTGCCTGGAGACAGATGGTGAAGAAAAGGGCTGGGAGTTGGCACTGTGCAGAATCTCACAGGCCATGGTAAGGAGTCTGGATTTTAATCTGGTTGCATAGGGGAAACACTGGAGAGCTTCAAGCAGAAGAGGTTTATAATTTCATAAAGAAAGACCCCTCTGGCTGCTGTGTAGAGTATAGAAAGGCAAGAAGCAGAGCAGAAACCACTTTGGGGCTATTGCCTTGGTCCGTGTGATCATGGTTTTGATGAAAGTCCTAGCAGTGGGTATGAAGGAAATGGTCAGATTCAAGAACTGTCTTGGAAGTAGAGAGGATACGACTCACTGGTTTGGATAGTGGCCATGATGAAAGACAGGACATATAAATGACTCCTAGTTAAAATAATGGATTAAACAATTGAGTGGGTGATGAGTGGCAATTATTGAGACATTTTCTTCTTAGCTTATGCTCCACTAACCTAGAAAAAGAAAAATGAATCCCCTTTCCCCAACTAACCTTGTGCTGACAAAAAAAGAAATACACTAAAGAAATAGGATGAAAGAATTATTTTTCAGTTAATTAACATTCTCATATTATTTAAGCTACTGAGTGACGCTAGTGGTAAAGAATCCACCTGCCAATATGGGAGATACAAGAGACGAGGGTTCAGTCCCTGGGTTGGGAAGATCCCCCTGGAGAAGGGCATGGCAACCCACTCCAGTAATTTTGCCTGGAAAATTCCACAGACACAGGAGCCTGGTGGGCTGCAGTTCATGGCATCACAAAGAGTAGGACATGACTGAATGACTAAGTGCACACACACACACATACACACACACACGCGTTATTCGAGCTACTGGAGAGTATCACACACCAATCTTCTGGAATCACCATCCCAGGGCATCCAGGACTGAACTCAGACAAGCAATTTGATTGGCCCATGGTGACATCATGCTTCTGTTTCAGAGTTGAACTTGGGATCTGGGTGTTGGTGCCCAGATCCTGAGGTCTGGTTGTCCACTGGCCCCTAAGCCCTGGAGGATGCCATGCTGTACAGAAACCATTCTATGAGCTGATAAAAAGCTCACATGGCTGGGCCTTGGGTCAGAGGGTTGTGTAACACAGTCCACAATGGCAATGAAAGTAAGACTAAAAACCAGAAAATATATGTCAGTGTGGTCTGACCCCTTGCTGGGTTCACAATGAAAAGCCTATCTGCTTTCCAGAAAGCAGTGGTACAGACCATTGTTCCTGTTCACGAGCTCTCTGGGGCAGTTCTTCAAGGACACAATCCCCTCTTGCACTAGAGATTATTTTAAAAGTAAACAACACAAGATACCACTATTTAAAGAAAGTCTGTGGCTCTAACATCCTTCTCAGAAACATTTTATTGTTGCACAAAAAAAGGACCTCATTACAAAGAGTTTTATTCATAGATTTACAAAGAAGGTGGA
The DNA here is from genome assembly GCA_006410635.1 of Cephalophus harveyi. Taxonomy (NCBI): domain Eukaryota; kingdom Metazoa; phylum Chordata; class Mammalia; order Artiodactyla; family Bovidae; genus Cephalophus; species Cephalophus harveyi. The sequence goes on along the minus strand of SJYT01080556.1, from coordinate 909,697 downwards.
GACCATGGTCTGGCCATACCTAGGAGCCAGAATTAACTAGTTCCAGTCTCAAAAGGCAACAGTGAATTCCAGAACAGATTTCTGCTATGAAAATTGACTTTTGCCTGCTACAAGGTTATAAGAGAATCCTCACATGTCTAACCCCATGTAGTGATTTGAGAAAGGCACAGTATTCACTGTAACTGTGCCGTCACTACAGTCTGCAATTTAACAAATTACAGTGTCGATTTCCCTTTTCGCTGCGTCTTTCGAGCATGGTGCCCAAAGCTTAAGGGTGGTGGGGTCCTGGGTTGATCCCTTAAGCTTTAGCCCACTCCCCCTGGGTGTGTTGAAGGCATCTCTCCCACCTAGTTTATGGCAAATCTCTGATTGAGTCATTGCTATAGGATGAAGAAAAATCTCAAATCATGGACTCACACTAATGGAATGTCAGATGGAGCCACAGATCATATCAGTGCAATTCACAGCAGCTATAACATGTGGAGGACACATATGCACATCATACACACAGTACCTACACCAAAGGAGGTCTACCATCTAGCAGACGGAATATCATAGTGGTTAGGTGCTTGGACTCTGGAGCTGAACTGCCCAAGTTGAAGCTCCACTTCTCTTTCTTATTAGTTGTATACGTAAAGCCTTGGCAAGTCTGTTAAATGGGGTGACAACAGAGTATATTTCATAACGTAGCTGAAATGGTTAAATGAATTAAAACACAAGAAGATGTGGTGCGTAAATACAATGAAATATTACTTGGTCATAAAAAAGGAATGAAATTGGGTTTATTTGTAGAGATGTGGATAGACCGAGGGACTGTCAAACAGAGTGAAGGAAGTCAGAAAAAGAAACGCAAATATTGTATTAACACATATATGTGGAATCTAGAAAAATGGTACAGATGAAACTACTTGCAGGTCAGAAATAGAGACGCAGACACAGAGAGTAGACATGTGGTCTCGACAGGCGGACGAGGGAGTGGAATGAACTGGAAGATTGGAGTTGACATATATACACACTACTGTGTGTGACTAAATAGCTAGGGGGAAGCTGTAGAGCACAGAGAGCTCCGTTCGGTGTTCTGGGATGACTAAAAAGGTGGGATAGGGTGAGAGTGGGAGAGAGGCTCAAGAAGGACGGGATATGAGTACACGTAGAGCTGATTCACTTTTGTTGTAATGCGGAAGCTGACACGACACCTGTAGAGCACCTTCAGTTCAGTTCAGTCGCTCAGTCGTGTCCGACTCTTTGCGACCCCATGAATCGCAGCATTCAGAAAACGAGGATCATGGCATCTGGTCCCATCACTTCACGGGAAATAGATGGGGAAACAGTGGAAACAATGTCAGACTTTATTTTTTGGGGCTCCAAAATCACTGCAGATGGTGATTGCAGCCATGAAATTAAAAGACGTTTACTCCTTGGAAGAAAAGTTATGTCCAACCTAGATAGCATTTTCAAAAGCAGAGACATTACTTTGCCGACTAAGGTCCATCTAGTCAAGTCTATGGTTTTTCCTGTGGTCATGTATGGATGTGAGAGTTGGACTGTGAAGAAGGCTGAGCGCCGAAGAATTGATGCTTTTGAACTGTGGTGTTGGAGAAGACTCTTGAGAGTCCCTTGGACTGCAAGGAGATCCAACCAGTCCATTCTGAAGGAGATCAGCCCTGGGATTTCTTTGGAAGGAATGATGCTGAAGCTGAAACTCCAGTACTTTGGCCACCTCATGCGAAGAGGTGACTCATTGGAAAAGACTCTGATGCTGGGAGGGATTGGGGGCAGGAGGAGAAGGGGACGACCGAGGATGAAATGGCTGGATGGCATCATGGACTCGACGGACGTGAGTCTGAGTGAACTCCGAGAGATGGTGATGAACAGGGAGGCCTACCTAGACCCCAATAAAAAAATTAAAAAGATTAAAAAATTGAAGTATCCAAAAAGCCCTCACATAAATGACAGAACAGCACACTGGCAAAGAGAGGGTACTATGTAAACATCTGCTATTGTTATGATCCTCCTGCACTTTTTTTGTCTAAGGTCACATGTAGTATTTATTTCATTACTCTGGGTGCCATCAGAGATCATTTTAAGGGGACATAGTAGAAACAACATGTGTTGAGCCTCCATTACATACCAGCAACTGTTCTAGAGACTGTACATGCTCCACCTCAAAGTCTGAAATATTCCTCCCACAGCAGTAGCCCACGATCAAAGTTGGGAAAAGGTATGGTTTGATTCAGGCACTTAGCATAGCCTTGCAACAACCCATCCTCCATTCAGAACCTGGTTCTGCCACTTACTGCGTGACCTTGGGCAAGTTACATTAGCCCTCTGATTCCTCATTTCCTTACCAATTAATGTAAAAGAGGCATAAAAACTTATTTTCACAGGGAGAATCTAGCAAGTTTATATATGTATATTAAGGTGGCTGGCACACACACCAAAATAAAAGAAATGAACGAATGTAACGAAACAGAAACAGACTCACAAATACAGAGAACAAACTAGGGATTACCAGAGGCAAGAGAGGTGGGGTGAAGGGCTAAACAGGTGAAAGCGATTAAGAGACATAACTACTAGGTATAAAATAAGCTACAAGCACGCAATGTACAGCACAGGAGATATATAATAGTCAATATTTTATAGTAACTTTGTGTGGAGCTGAAACTACAAAAACATTGAATTACTATATTATACACCTGAAATGAATATAATATTGTAAGTCATCTGTTGCTGTTGCTGCTGCTGCTAAGCCGCTTCAGTCGTGTCCGACTCTGTGCAACCCCATAGACGGCAGCCCACCAGGCTCCACCGTCCCTGGGATTCTCCAGGCAAGAACACTGGAGTGGGTTGCCATTTCCTTCTCCAATCCATGAAAGTGAAAGTGAAGTCGCTCAGTCGTGTCCGACTCTTCGCGACCCTATGGACTGCAGCCTACCAGGCTCCTCTGCCCGTGGGATTTTCCAGGCAAGAGTACTGGAGTGGGGTGCCATCGCCTTCTCCGTGTAAGTCATCTATAGTTCCATAAAAAATAAATGAAAAAAAAATGGCTGGCACAGTGCAGATTCTTAAAAGTAATGTTGCTCCTATAATTACTTGTCAGCTTCTCCCTCTCAGGAACTGGTAGCTTCCCTTGGGAAACCTCAAGGACAATCATCATTTTACTTTTTAAACATGATTTATTATCATTCTTCCATAGAAAAAAACAGAACATTTTAAATCATTATATGTAGAATTCCTGCTCCATAAAACACTCTCTTCCATATCCTGCCCCCAAATAGCCAAAATTATTAATGAAATGAATGATATTGCCTTTAACTTTATTCATAAGATATGTATTTTCTTGCCATGTATGTGATTCCATTTGCTATTTAGTGTTGCCATATTGGGCTCCCCCTGTGGCTCAGATGTAAAGAATCTGCCTGCAATGTGGGAAACCTGGGTTCGATCCCTAGGTTGAGATGATCCCCTGGAGAAAGGAATGGCTACCAACTCTGGTAATTTTTTTTTATTAACTAAATTATTTTAACTGGAGGATAATCTCGTTACAATATTGTGGTGGTTATTGCCATACATCAACATGAATCACCCATGGGTACACATGTGTCTCCCTGTCCTGAAACCCCCTCCCACTTCCCACCTCCCTCTCCACCCCATCCCTCTGGGTTGTCCCAGAGCACTGGCTTTGAGGGGCCTACTTCATGCATTAAACTTGCACTGGTCATCTATTTTACACATGGCAATATACATGTTCCAATGCTATTCTCTCATGTCATCCCACCCTTGCCTTTTTCCACATAGTCCAAAAATCTGTTCTTTACATCTGTGTCTCTTTCACTGCCTTGCATATAAGATCATCATTACAATCTTTCTACATTCCATATATATGCAATAATATACTGTATTGGTGTTTCTCTTTCTGACTTACTTCATTCTGTGTAATAAGCTGCAGTTTCATCCACCTCATCAGGACTGACTCGAATGCATTCTTTTTTATAGATAAGTAATATTCCATTGTGTATATATACCACAACTTCCTTATCCATTCTTCTGCTGATAGACATCTAGGTTGCTTCCATGTCCCAGCTATTGTAAACAGTACTGCAATGAACACTGGGGTATATGAAGTGAAGTCACTCAGTTGTGTCTGACTCTTTGAGACCCTATGGACTGTAGCCTACCAGGCTTCTCAGTCTATGGGATTTTCCAGGCAAGAGTACTGGAGTGGGTTGCCTTTTCCTTCAAGGGATCTTCCCGACCCAGGGATTGAACCCAGGTCTCCTGCATTGCGGGCAGATGCTTTACCCTCTGAGCCACCAAGGAAACTCGGGGTATATGTGTCCCTTTCAGTTCTGGTTTCTTCAGTGTGTGTTGCTGGGTCATATGGTAGTTCTAGTTCCAGTTTTTTAAGGAATCCTTGTACTGTTCTCCATAGTGGCTGTACCAGTTTGCATTCCCACCAGGAGTGTAAGAGGGTTCCCTCATCTCCACACCCACTCTAGCTTTTGTTGTTTGTAGACTTTTTGATGGCAGCCATTCTGACCGATGTAAGATGATACCTCACTGTGGCTTTGATTTGCATTTCTCAAATGATGCTAAAGATGAAACTCCAGTACTTTGGCCACCTCATGCGAAGAGTTGACTCATTGGAAAAGACTCTGATTCTGGGAGGGACTGGGGGCAGGAGGAGAAGGGGACGACAGAGGATGAGATGGCTGGATGGCATCACTGACTCAATGGACATGAGTCTGGGAGCTGGTGATGGACAGGGAGGCCTGGTGTGCTGCAATTCATGGGGTCGCAAAGAGTCGGACACTACTGAACTGAAGTGAACTGAATAATGTCACTCCAGTATTCTTGCCTGGAGAATCCACAGACAGAGGAGCCTGGTGGGCTGTAGTTCACGGGGTCCCGAAGAGCTGGACACAACTGAGTAACTAACAACAAGCAAACAACAAACACAGTGAAAGAAAAAAATTAATTCTTGTTGTATTTCCAACAGGCATATGCTTACTTACTCTATGTTCACGGTTCAGCCTGACAGATTTGAAAGCTTCCTTTTATTTTCATTGTAGCTTTTTTTTTAAATCAAAGAAGAAGCATTAATTGAGACAGAAAGATGGAATGATGACCAACGCCTCTGAGATGACTGTTGATGAGTGAGAGCTGTTCTGGTCATCTGTGGCGGCTTATCCTATTCATTCTAAAATCTGTCTACGGCTTTGTCAACCAAATCTTACAGCTTTGAGGGATACACGTCTTATGATTCTGAAGATGGGAGGGCTGTAAGACGGCAGCTCCTCCAAAGAGCTAGGCTAAGTATTTTGGTACCCCTGGCCCTTCCTTTTGGTTCCAGGCAGCAGTGGGGAAGTGCAGTTACACAATATACTAAGCTAAGGACCTCAGGCCTACAAACACACCTCTATTTACTGTAGCCCGGCACTGACCAGGGACTGGCCACAGCCTACAAGGTCAGTTGGTGTCACTGATGATTATATACATTGGTGTTGCATTGGGTGGCAGAAAATGCCAGAAGCCCAAGCAGACTAATACTAGGTTGAGATTGGAGAGAAATAGCATCAGAACAGCATGTCCTTGGCAGCACCAGTGGCCCTCAGAGGTCAGAGGGAAGAAGACAGCAGGGGCAAGGCGTGGGCCTGGACACAGACAACACTCCGGACTCCTTACTGAGTGCTCACTAAAGAGGCCGCTTTTTCAGCCTCTCAAACATGACACGCCCTTCTGATGACCTAAATTACTGGGGCTCCTTGCCCCAGCAGGACTGCTGAATACTGAAGTCAGAGTCAAGCCAATCAGGAATTCACTCTTTTAACAAATATTTATTGAGTACCTACTATAAGAACAAAAGATGTCAAATTTCCATGACCATGGTGCTTACATTCTAGCAAGGGGAGACAGATAATAATAAATATCATTTAGTAATAATAAAATAATATTAAATAAAATAATATATTTTATTTTTAATATATATTATGTTAGCATATATAATATATTTTATTTTATATATTTTATATATTATATTTATATTCATAAAATATTTTATATATCATATATTTATTTTAATATATTTTAATATTATATTTTATTTATAATAATAAATAATAAAAATCATTTAGCATATTAGAGATTAAAAGCGCTCAGGGAGGATTTCCTTGGTAGCACAGTGGATAAGAGTCCACCTGCGGATTCAGGGAACACAAGCTCCACCCCTGGCCTGGGAGGATCCCATGTACTGCAGAGTGCCTAAGCCTGTGCATCAGAGCTAGTGAGCCCGTGTGCTGCAATTACTAAAGCCTGCGCACTCGGGGCTTGTGCTCCCCAACAGGGGAAGCCCTGCAACAAAGAGTGGCCCCCGCTCTCTGCAACTAGAGAAGGCTCCCACACAGCAACGAAGACCCAGCACAGCCAAAACTAAAATAAATAATTTTTTTTAAGTGATAAGGGAAATGAAAAGGGAATACAGGGTGAAAGGGATTGGGAGTGTAGTGGGAGGTCGAAAGTTCTAAATACAGTGATCAAGGTAAGTCTCGTAGTGAAGATGATCTTTGAGAAAAGACTTTAAGAACTGAGGGAGTAAGCCATGCAGTCACTTGAGGCAAGAGAGTGGCCAGAACTGCCAGTGCAAAGATCCTGAGGCAGAGGGAGCTCAGGGGAGGACGGGAAGCAAACGAGCAAGCAGCAGGAGGTGATGTCACAGAGGTAACGGGGCAGCTGGCCAGACCACAGAAGGCTGTAAGGACTTCAGTTTTCACTGGGTGACATGTGGGGCCGTGCAGACTTTTGAACAGAGGAGTGATATAATCTAACTTTTTAGAAAGATTAAAAGGCTGTTGCACTAATCCAGGTAAGACACCAAGGCAGCTCAGATCAGAGATGATGAGAAGAGATCAAATTCTGCATAAGTTTCTTTAAAAAAAATTTTTTTTTTGGAGTCTAGCTGGTTTACAATGTTGTGTTAGTTACAGGTGTACAGCAAAGTCAATCAGTCATACGTATATCCACTCTTTTTTAGATTCTTTCCCCAATAGGTCATTATGGAGAAATTCTGCGTGATTTCTGGATTAGGATTTCCTGATGGATTGGAGAAGACTGGGAAATGACTGCAAGGTTTTTGTCCTGGACAGTTAGAAGACTGAAGTTGCCATCCGCTCATATTTGGAAGGAGCAGGTTTGGGGGAAGATCAGAAGCTCGGTTTGGGATATGACAGGTTTGAGACGGTAGTGAGACGTGCTGGGGGAGGTGTAGACCTTGAGCAATGAGCCTGGAGTTCAGGAGAGAGGCTACACCAGAGATTTCTAAAGGAGGGAGGCTGCAGAGAGTCACGGATGGGCCACTTCAGCTTTTCAGGTGGCCAGGAGGAGAAGGGACTGACAAAAGAGCTGAAGGACTGACCACTGAGGCAGCTTCCTGCAAAGCAAGACAGAGAGGCTTCCCCACGGGCAGGACGGGGACTGTTGGTTAGGCTGTCTTTCCAATTTGAGATGTGTGATTGGGGTGATGTGATGTGATCCTTGTGTTTGGCTGGTGGTGGTTTCATGGAGGCTGTGGGGGTGGGGAAAGCAGCCTGGATTATATTTGTGGGTGTGTGTTTTAGCATATTTGGATTATGTGGCTGGGTGGACTCACATGACCCAAGAGATAGAACCTCACGACCAGGGAAGCCCTCTGGGTAAGGCTGCAGGCGCGTCTCCTTCCATTTAACAGAGGGGAAAGCATTTTGCTTTACAGTTTGTCAGTTGAGACAAAAACTGTAGAAAATGTTTTTTTAATAAATTTAATATATATTTTGCAAAATAAATTTACAAAGAAATAATTTCGCAATCACTTGTGAATATGAAACCTATGAGATATAAATGGTCCACAAGAGCCTTTTCTTCTGAATTCACTGTATTCAACTCTTCTTCAGAGAAACGGATTTTCTAAGGTGTTTATGGTCTATTACGTGTTATTTTATCTTCTTCTGAACATATTTCTTCCTCTTCATCTTTTTATCATTTTTATTATAAATGATGTATTACTTATTTTCGGTTTTTTGGCTACACAGTTGAAAATTATGGTCCATCCCATTAGGAGAAATTTATTCACCAAACTGATGCAATCCCAGTATCAAGACCCCAAAAATTTCTCTCCGTGAGCCATCCCCTTAATGGGAGCAATTTAAATGACTTAGTCCCACAGACATAGAGGATATTTTTCTATAAATTAAGATGTTATCTTTTAGGTGTTTCCTGGAGTTGAACTACACAAAAGAATATATCGTCTTGTGTTTCCTCTCCTGCGTATTCAGCAATCATTGTGTAGCAACTATGTTGTGATTGGCCAGACCTAAGAGCTGGACAGATACTAACTCGTTTCATCCTCTTAACAGCCTGTGAGGCCGGGACTGTCATCATCACCATTATCCGCATGATATAGATGAGGGAATGAATAAGAGTCAGTTTACTTGCAAAGGACACAGGGTGAGTTAGTAGGAGGCGCGGGATTCAAACCCAAGCAGCTGGGATCCAGAGCCTGTGTGTTTAATCACCTTTCTTTGCCATGCTGTACGCCTCTTGGGGTAGCTTTCCATCATGTGAGCTGCCTCTGTTTCTTTGCGAAGATCAGAATTTCCTATCTGGCACTCCTGAATCACCCTTCAAATTCACAAAACGACATCTGAAAAATGGGTGACCAAACCCACTCTGATGATGATGTGGTTAGCCAGTGAGACCACTGACCATAAGATAACAAAGCGGAGGGCCACACAGATGGAATCACTGTCTCTTTCCTCGTATGAAGGCGGCAGATATTCTCCATGCTGCTAGATACTTACTGTGCTGTGCTTAGTCACTCAGTCATGTCCGACTCTGCGACCTCATGGACAGTAGCCCACCAGGCTCCTCTGTCCATGGAATTCTCCGGTCAAGAATACTGGAGTGGGTAGCCATGCCCTCCTCCAGGGGATCTTCCCAACCCAGGGAGTGAACCCAGGTCTCCTGTATTGCAGGCAGATTCTTTACCATCTGAGCTATCAGAAAAGCCCAAGAATACTGGATTGGGTACCCCATCCCTTCACCAGGGAATTTTCCTGACCCAGGAATTGAACTGGGGTCTCCTGCATTGCAGGCAGATTCTTTACCAGCTGATCTACCAGAGAAGCTCACTGATTGTAGCTATTGGTATTCTAAACACAATCGATCTAGAAGTGACTGTTTTCATACACTATGGAATATGTCCACCTAAAGATTAAAAATGTTTATTCTAGGATAACTAACAAGGTCCTACGGTAGTGCCCAGAGAACTATATCCAATATCCTTTGATAAACCATAATGGAAAAGAATATGAAAAAGAATTGTGAAGTGAAGTCACTCAGTCGTGTCCTACTCTTTGTGACCCCATGGACTGTAGCCTACCAGGCTCCTCTGTACATGGAATTCTCCAGGCGAGAATACTGGAGTGGGTTGCCATTTCCTTCTCCAGGAGATCTTCCTGACCCAGGGATTGAACCCGGGTCTCCCGCATTGCAGGCAGACACTTTACTGTCTGAGCCACCAGGGAAGTCTGAAAAAGAATATATATGTGTATAATTGAGTCACTTTGTTGTATAGCAGAAATTAACACAGCATTGTAAATCAACTATACTTCAATAAATTTTCTGTAAAAAGAGAGAAAAAATGTTTAATCTACTTTTCTCAATTTTTTTTAAGTGAAAGTCTCTTTGCAAGCAATTATGTTTGGGTGTATTAGAAAGCAATGCCTGTCAGAGGATTTAGTCCTTAGTAAAGTCCTTCCTTTATACTCTGTCTAGCATGACAGCACCAGGAGCAAGTGTCCTGTTTCAGCGGATATTTGAGTCTTATCCTATGACTAGCACTATACCATCTCTTCTGGCTGAACCAGTCTCGCAGCGCCTGATTTCTGTACAGATGCACATCAAAGTCTGAGAAGTTTGCTTGTCAGATGCAGACTCTAGCTCAGCAGTCTGAGATAGGGCCTGAGAGTCTACATTTCTTTTTCTTTAAATTTTCTAATGTTTTAGTCTCACCACAGAGCATGGGGGATCTTAGTTCCCTGACCAGGGATCAAACTGGTGCCCCCAGCATTGGAAGCTTGGAGTCTTAACCACTGGACCACCAGGGAAGTCCCTGAGTACACATTTCTAACAGGCTCCCAGGTGGTGCTGGTCTTCTCAGCTCCATGTGAGCAGCAAAACTGAGGCGCTCAACATTGGCTGCTCTGCTGGAAACACTTGTGAAGCTGAAAAATACTCTAGCCTGGGTTTTGTCTTCAGAGACTGATTTTACTGCTCCAGAGTATGGTCTGGAAGGCAGGATTTTTTAAAGCTTCTCAGATGAACTACTGTTTAGCCATAATTCAGACCCACTGAAAGCAGTGGTCCTCAAAATGATGCTGCTCTTTGACCAGCAGCGGCAGCACCTTCTGAGAACAGTTCAGGAATGCAGATTCTTGGACCCCACCCCAGACAGACCTGAATCAGAAACTCAGGGTGGGCCCAGCATCTGTGTGGTAACAAGACTCCTTGTGATTCTGACAATCATGCAAGTTTGAGAAACACTGGTTTAAAGGCTCATAGAATATATTTTCCATTTCTCTATCTTTCCCCCCATTTTCCTTATCCCCCTCTCCGCTTCCTCTCTCCCAACTCCAAGCTTCCGATTCCCATTTGCAAACTGTTTGAATTAGTAACTCTAGAATCACTGCAGATGGTGACTGCAGCCATGAAACTAAAAGACGCTTACTCCTTGGAAGAAAAGTTATGACCAACTTAGATAGTATATTCAAAAGCAGAGATATTACTTTGCCGACTAAGGTCCGTCTAGTCAAGGCTACGGTTTTTCCTGTGGTCATGTATGAATGTGAGAGTTGGACTGTGAAGAAGGCTGAGCGCCCAAGAATGGATGCTTTTGAACTGTGGTGTTGGAGAAGACTCTTGAGAGTCCCTTGGACTGCAGGGGGATCCAACCAGTCCATTCTGAAGGAGATCAACCCTGGAATTTCTTTGGAAGGAATGATGCTAAAGCTGAAACTCCAGTACTTTGGCCACCTCATGCGAAGAGTTGACTCATTGGAAAAGACTCTGATGCTGGGAGGGATTGGGGGCAGGAGGAGAAGGGAACGACTGAAGATGAGATGGCTGGATGGCATCACGGACTCGATGGACGTGAGTCTGAGTGAACTCAGGGAGATGGTGATGGACAGGGAGGCTTGGCGTGCTGCGATTCATGGGGTCGCAAAAAGTCAGACACGACTGAGTGACTGAACTGAACTGATGCCAAGATGGGGCTTCCTGGTGGCTCAGACGATAAAGAATCTGACTACAATGCAGGAGACCCCGGTTTGATCTCTGGGTTGGGAAGATCCCCTGGAGGAGGCAATGGCAACCCACTCCAGTATTCTTGCCTGGAGAATTCCATGGACAGAGGAGCCTGGTAGGCTAAAGTCCATGGAGTTGCAAAGAGTCAGACACAACTGAGCATACGCCTCCAACTATTTACATAGAATTTTCATTGCATTAGGGATTGAAGCAATCTGCAGATGATTTACAGTGTCTGGGAGGGGACTTCGCTAGTGGTACAGTGGATAAGAATCCGTCTGCCAATGCAAGGGACACGGGTTTGATCCTTGGTCTGGGAATAGCTCGCATAACGCTGAGCAACTAAGCCCGTGCACCACAACTGCTGAGCCTGTGCTTTAGAGCTCAAGAGCTGAAACTATTAAGTCCACATGCTCCAGATGCTGAAGCCCATCCACCTAGAGCCTGTGCTCCGGAACAAAGGGAGCCACTGCAATGAGAAGCCCATGCACCACAATGAGGGGGAGCCCCCCCTCGCCACGACTAGAGAAAACCCGTGCACAGCCACTAAGACCCAGGGCAGCCAAAGATAAAAATCAATAGATTTTAAAAGTATGTGGGAGGATGAGAATAGGTTGCATGTAAATAATATGCCATTTTATGTCTAGAATTTGAGCATACACAGATTTCATTCTCCTGGAACAAGGTTTTCCCACCAACAGTGCACAAAGGCTTCATTTTCTCCACTTCTTGCCAATATTTGTTTTTTTCTGGATTTTTGATAGTAGCTATCTAATGAACATAAGGTGACATATCATTGTGGTTTTGATTTGCATTTCCTTAATGATTAGTGACATTGAGCTAATAATGTCACTAGCTCATTATGTCATAACTCAAAATGTCATAAAGACATTTTCATATACTTTTTGGCCATTTGTATTTTCTCTTTGGAGAAATGACTATTCAAGTCCTTTCTTTGTCTATTTTCTTAGCTGTTTTGCTTGATTTCTTTTGTTGCTGAGTTTCAGGAGTTTTTTATATATTCTGGATATTAATGCTTTTTCAAACATATGTTTTACAAACATTTTTTGTCTATTGTTAAATTGTCTTTCTGCTCTGTTGATTGGGTCCTTTGAAACACAGAAGCTTTACATTTTTATCCAGTCAGATTTACCTATTTTTACTTTTGTTGCCTATATTTCTGATGTCATCCCCAAGAAATCATTGCCAAATATAATGAAGCTTTCCCTTGCCGTTTCTTCTAAGAATTTTATATTTTTGGGTCTTACATTTAGGTCATTCGTCTACATCATATTAATTTTTGCATATTCTGTAAGGTTAGGGGTCCAAGTTCACTCTTTTGCATGTGGATATCCAGTTTTTTCAACACCATTTGTTGAAAAGATTTTCCTTTCTCCTTTAGAACATTCTTGGTATCCATATCAATTCTTGACTATATATGCCAGGGCTTATTCCTGGGCTTTCTATCTATAGCGTTGGATTACAATACAGTATGCCAGTATCACACTGTTTTGTTTATGGTCAGTTCAGTCGCTCAGTTGCGTCTGACTCTTTGTGACCCCATGCACTGCAGCACGCCAGGCCTCCCTGTCCATCACTAACCCCCGGAGCTTAATCAAACTCATGCCCATCGAGTCAGTGATGCCATACAACCATCTCATCCTCTGTCATCCCCTTCTCCTCCTGCCTTCAATCTTTCCCAGCATCAGGGTCTTTTCCAACAAGTCAGCTCTTGGCATCAGGTGGCCAGAGTACTGGAGTTTCACCTTCAGCATCAATCCTTCCAATGAATATTCAGGACTGATCTCCTATAGGATGGACTGGTTGGATCTCCTTGCAGTCCAAGGGACTCTCAAGAGTCTTCTCCAACACCATAGTTCAAAAGCATCAATTCTTTGGTGCTCAGCTTTCTTATAGTCCAGCTCTCACATCCATACATGACTACTGGAAAAACCATAGCTTTGACTAGATGGACCTTTGTCAGCAAGGTACTATCTCTGCTTTTTAATATGCTGTCTAGGTTGGTCATAGCTTTTCTTTCAAGGAGCAAGTGTCTTTTAATTTCACAGCTTCAGCCACCATCTGCAGTGATTTTTGGATTATGGTATTTTGTTTATAGTAGCAGCAGCTTTGTAGTAAGTTTTGAACTCAAGAAATATGAGAACTCCAGCTTTGTTCTTCTTTTTCAAAATTATTTTAGCTATATGGGGTAATAGCAGGCAAAGTTTAAAACCAAAATTCAGATTACTTCCATCTTGAAATCTTCACATGATTTCCCATGATGTGTAAAATCCAAGCTCCTTAACAAGAAGATCCACAACTTCACCTCTCAGCATCCTCTCCTCATCCATGATGCTCCACTCACATAGATTTCTTTTTGCTCCCCAAGCTGGTCCCTCTTCCCCAAGTGCTTTTTACTCACACATCCATCCATTTGTTCATCCTGTATGTGTTGAAGTTCTATTATGTGTTGGGCTCTGTTATAGGCACTGGAGATACAGCAGTTAACACACACTCATACTGACTCCCTCCTGGCTTTTTAGCTGAGAGGCCTTTCTTTGTTCCCACTCTAAACTGATCCTGTTTTTTCCCCTACCCACCAGTCTCCACTTCTATACTCTGCTTTCCTGCATTCATATTATAGATTTACCTTATTTCATCATTTTGTTGACCTGTATATTATGCGCCTCCTGCACCAGACCTTGAGCGACCAAAACTAGACAGAAGACATTGCGTAGGGGGAGGCACTCAGTCTATTTCTCGAAAGAATAAACGGAGTTTAGTTGATAACTTTCTGAGAGGACAGTAGAGCTAAGTAAGAGGGGCTCTTTTTTAGAGGACAAAGTGGTCAGTTACTTTTCTGAGTCATGGACATTGCTGTAGGTTGGAATTACCATATAGAAGGTTATTATAAACTTGCGCTAAAGAGTCAGTGAAGAATCTGCCTGCAGCTGAGGAGACCAGGGTTCGATCCCTGGGTCAGGAAGATCCCCTGGAGAAGGAAATGGCAACCCATTTCAGTATTCTTGCCTGGAAGGTCCTATGGACAGAGGAGCCCAGTGGGCTACAGTCCATGAGGTCACAAGAGTTAGGCATGACTTAGTGACTAAACCACCAAATGTGGAAAAAGTATAGTAACTATAATTTCACTATTCCTCAGAATTTCTGAGGACCTTAAAACTGTTTTTTTCTCATCTTTTGATCTTATCCTTCCCAAAAGAAATAGAGAGATAGGAAATGTACCTTCTTGACAATGTACCTTTCCTGGCCAACAGGCACATGAAAAGATGCTCAATGTTGCTAATTATTAAAGAAATGTAAATCAAAACTGCAATGAAATATCACCTCACACCAGTCAGAATGGCTATCATCAAAAAATCTTCAAATAACAAATTCTGGAGAGGGTGTGGAGAAAAGGGATCATTCTTACACTGTTAGTGGGAATATAAGCTGGTGCAGCTACTAAGGAAAACATTATGGAGGTTCCTCAAGAAAAAACCTAAAAATATAGCTACCATATAATCCAGCAGTCCCACACTTGGGACATATATCCAGATAAAACTATAATTCAAAAAGATACATGCACCCCAATATTCATAGCCGCACTATTGATCATAGCCATGACATGTAAACAATCGAAGTGTCCACTGACAGATGGATAAAGACGATGTGGTATATATAAACAATGGAATACTACTCAGTCATAAAAAAGAATGCAGCAATGCCATCTGCAACAAATGGATGGACCAAATAGAGGTTGTCACGTGAAGTGAAGTAGGTCAGAAGGAGAAAGACAAATACTATATGATATCACTTATATATGGGATCTAGAAAATAGCATAAACAAACTTATCCATGAAACGGAAACAGACTCACAGACATAGAGAACAGACTGGCCAAGAGGGAGGAGATGGGGGTGAGATGAGTGGGAGTTTGGGGCAGCAAGTGCTGTCTAGTGTATGGAGAAAGGATAAACAGCAAGGCCCTACTGTAGAGCACAGGGAGCTATATTCAACGTCCTGTGATAAACTAGAGTTTATAAAAAACATATAAAAATGAATATATGTGCACATATATGTAACAATCAGTTTGCTGTACAGCAGAAATTAATGCAACATTGTAAATCAACTATACTTTTAAAAAAGAGAAATGTACCTTCTTATGTCACCTGAAAGCAAGAATCTGATATCTTAGAAAGTGAAAGAAATTATTTCCTGTTAATAACTGGCTTGCCCTTTATTAAACTTATGCATTCTACTGACTGATTAAAAGTAATGGACTTAAAGAGCTGTTAGATTTCAATGCTTTAAAAATGTTTTAAAATGTGAGTCAATCCAGGTTTAACCAAAATGAAGAGGGACTGCTTCCCAAACCATCCCATTTTTGATGGTCATTTGATTAAATGTAGCCACTTAGGTCAGTGCTGCCCAAATTACAAGTGTGACTCTGCCACGTTTATGTTATCCAAGTAAACTGATATTTGTGAGGCCTTTTCACCACTTTCTTCCTTTGGGTTCACAATCCGAAAGTATTTGCTCATAGTCAATGAGTTTAACGTGGACACATACTTGTAAAGTTACCTCAGTCAGCCACAAGGTAAATGGATTTGTCCATACTAAAAACCCCAAATGCTGTGTTATAACTTTACACCATTAAACTTGCCCAAATTAGATTTTATAAAAACAGGAAAAGGAGTACGTCAAGGCTGTATATTGTCACCCTGCTTATTTAACTTATATGCAAAGTACATCATGAGAAACTCTGGGCTGGAAGAAGCACAAGCTGGAATCAAGATTGCTGGGAGAAGTATCAATAACCTCAGATATGCAGATGACAACATCGTTATGGCAGAAAGTGAAGAGGAGCTAAAAAGCCCCTTGATGAAAGTGAAAGTGGAGAGTGAAAAAGTTAGCTTAAAGCTCAACATTCAGAAAACGAAGATCATGGCATCTGGTCCCATCACTTCATGGGAAATAGAGGGGGAAACAGTGGAAACAGTGTCAGATTTTATTTTGGGGGGCTCCAAAATCACTGCAGATGGTGACTGCAGCCATGAAATTAAAAGACGCTTACTCCTTGGAAGAAAAGTTATGACCAACCTAGATAGCATATTCAAAAGCAGAGACATTACTTTGCCAACAAAGGTCTGTCTAGTCAGGGCTATGGTTTTTCCTGTGGTTATGTATGGATGTGAGTTGGACTGTGAAGAAAGCTGAGCGCCGAAGAATTGATGCTTTTGAACTGTGATTTTGGAGAAGTCTCTTGAGAGTGCCTTGGACTGCAAGGAGATCCAACCAGTCCATTCTGAAGGAGATCAACCCTGGGCTTTCTTTGGAAGGAAGGATGCTAAAGCTGAAACTCCAGTACTTTGGCCACCTCATGCGAAGAGTTGACTCATTGGAAAAGACTCTGACGCTGGGAGGGATTGGGGGCAGGAGGAGAACGGGACAACAGAGGATGTGATGGCTGGATGGCATCACCAACTCGATGGACATGAGTCTGAGTGAACTCCGGGAGCTGTTGATGGACAGGGAGGCCTGGTGTGCTGCGATTCATGGGGTCGCAAAGAGTCAGACACAACTGAGTGACTGAACTGAACTGAACTGAACCCTTCCTTAATGTATGATCCTAAATCACTACTTCTTATGCAAAATAAGAAGGGCAGACTCATTTGTCCTGAGGCAAACTGTGTGAATTCTATTATTTTATCAGATTTTGTTTTGATTCAGTTTCACTCTCCTGTGACACATTCAGGCTGAACTCTTTTTTTCTTTTTAAATTGGAGGATAACTGCTTTCAATATTGTATTGGTTTCTGCCATACAACATGTATCAGCTGTAAGTATGCATATATGTCCCTTCCTTCTTGAGCCTCCCGCCCACCGCACCCTCCATGTTACTCCTCCGGGTCATTGCAGAGCACCAGGCTGAGCTCCCTGTGTTATACAGCAGCTTCCCACCTGCTGTCTGTTCTATACATCGTGGCGTATATATGTCAGAGCTGCTCTCTCAGTTCACCCCACCTTCTCCTTCCCCTGCTGTGTCCACAAGTCCGTCCTCTGTGTCTGTGTCTCTATTCCTGCCTGCAAATAGGTTCATCATCACCAGTTTTCTAAGTTCAATATATATGCACTAATATACAATATTTTTCTCTTTCTGACTTACTTCACTCTGTATAACAGGCTCTAGGTTTCTCCACCTCAGTTCAACTAACTCAGATTCGTTCCTTTTACAGCTGAATAATATTCCATTGTATATAGATACCACAACTTTACCCATTCATCCGTCCAAGGACGTCTAGGTTGCTTCCATGTTCTGGCTACTGTAAATAGTGCCGCAATGAACAAAACTATAAAGATGAAAAGACAACCCTCAGAATGCGGGAAAATAATGCAAATGAAACAACTGACAAAGGATTAATCTCCAAAATATGCAAGCAGCTCATGCAGCTTGATATCAGAGGAGCAAGCAACCCAATCAAAAGATGAGTGGAAGACCTAAGCAGACATTTCTCCAAAGGAGACATGCAGATGGCTGATAAACATATGAAAAGATGCTCAATGGAGCTCATTATTAGAGAAATGCAAATCAAAACTACCAGTCAGAATGGCCATCATCAAAAAAAAATCTACAAACAATAAATGCTGGAGAGGATGTGGAGAAAAGAGAACCCTCCTGAGCTGTTGGCGGGAATGTAAATTGATCCAGCCACTATGGAGAATAGTATGGAGATTCCTTTAAAAACTTAGAATAAAACTACCATATGACCCAGCAATTCCACTACTGGGCATATACCCTGAGAAAACCATAATGAACTGTTTCTTACTACGTTCTCCTGGCCTCTTACTCACAGAAGGATCAGATACTATAGTGATTATATTGCAGAGGCTCACTCATTGTTTTTGGAAACAGGCCACAGATGAAGTAACAATAACCACATTGACAAAATAAAGTTAAACCAGCAATACAGTATTATGACAACAGATTGCCTCTTGATTTGAAAAAGCAGAGGTGGTACTCTGGCCTTTTTTTTTTCTTTGTATATACAATATCATTTCCCTTGCCATTCTGCCTCTATATACCACCAAGAAATCTTCATCCAAGAAAGACAGTTCAAAGTTTTCCCCAAGGGCCTTCAGGAATGACTAACTGGGTGTGATTGACAATACATGAGAAATTTTACTTCAAAAATAAATATTTCCATTATACTTCCTTAAGGGATACAAGAGGTCAGGATATGTTATACAATTTTCTTCACAGCATATAATTTTCTAATTTTCACCACAATTCTTTCTCTTCAAAACAAATTAGAGTTCTTGCCAGAATGTTTCTTACAAGATTGCTTAGAGTAACTAAAAATGAAAAGCAACCTGAATGCCCAACACCAGGGGACTGGCTGAATACAACATGATGTGTGCACCTATCAGTGGAATATGATGCAGCCATTAAAATGATGCTATAAAAAAAAGTTTATTAATGTGGAAAGATGTTCATTTCATATTGTCTACTGAAGAGAACATATTAAGCAATAATTTATACTATAACATGTATAGCAGAAATAGCATTATGATTGCAATATAGGGAATTATGTATGTATTATAATGTAGCAGACATTACATTTTATAATGTATGAAATACATTATAACATATATGTGTTAGTCACTCAGTCATGTCTGACTCTGTGACCCTATGGACTGTAGCCTGCCAGGCTCCTCTGTCCTTGGAATTCTCCAGGCAAGAATACTAGAGTGGGTAGTCATTCCTTTCTCCAGGGGGTCTTCCTGATTCAGGGATCAAACCGGGGTCTCCTGCATTACAGGCAGATTCTTTACTGTCTGATTTACTGTCTAATGTATTATTCTTTGCTGTCTAACATTATTTCTTTGCTAATCACAAGAACATACCTCTCAGGTTAATGATTTTAGTGTCTAAGTATGGGAAGATGTAAGGGTGTGGGCTCATTTTTTAAAAATCTATTTGGCTTCACCAGATGTTAATACTGGCGTGTAGGATCTAGTTCCTCGACCAGAGAATCAAACTCGGGATGCTGCGCTGGGAGCATGGTGTCTTAACCACTGGCCCGCCAGTGAAGTCCCAACGTATTATTGCTCTGGCCCTTTCTGGGCCTCAGACTCCATCACTGTCTCTTGTTAAACACAATTGCAGCATCCTGTATTTTTCTTTAATAGAAAATGAGTGTTTCCTTGCTTACTTACTGATTTTGTCCCTCCACTTGAATATAATCTGCTGGAGGGAAGGGACGTGTCCATCTGATATACTACTGTATCTAACTGTATCTAGGTTTTAGTAAACAGTTCAAAAGCTGCTGAACTGTTGAATGAAAGAATTATTGATGTACAGAGGAGCGGGCTACAGTCCATAGGATTGCAAGAGTCGGACACGACTTAGTGACTAAATAACAATGAATATGCACAGAAAAAAGTCTGGAATCTATATATCACAATGTTAACAATGATTTTTTTGTAAAGAGAGGGATTATGGGTGATTTTTCTTTTCTTAATTTTCTAATTTTTCCACAATGGTTATGTACTTTTTTTTTTTTAATAAAAATGACTTGATGGGATTTTAAAATTGGAAATTGTTTTCATTGGCTTTTGGGCTGACAGTGCTTCAATCAATTTCAAAATGTCAACGTATGGCAACAGTAAGGTCTTCACTTCTCACTCAGTCTCGGTAGCTTGGCTGTGGGAGCTGTGTTCTAGACGCCAGGTTAAGTTCAGGTCCTGCCTCCTACAGGGAGCCCAGCAGAAGGATTAGTTCCTACCTGGATATGCTGTTCTCATGGCAGAAGGCAGAAGCCCAAGAGGGACCAGCAGAAACACGCAACGCCCTTTAAACCCCTGCCCAGGATTCACACTGCCCCTTATGCCCACCTTCTGTGGCCAAAGCAAGCCATATGGTCAAGCCCAAAGTCCTGGAGCAAGCAAGTGTATCTGCCTCCTAGGAGACGTGGGAGCTTCCCTGATACGTCAGGGCTTCCCTGATAGCTCACTTGATGAAGAATTCGCCTGCAATGCAGGAGACCCTGGTTCGATTCCTGGGTTGGAAAGATCCCCTGGAGAAGGGATAGGTCACCCACTCCAGTATTCTTGGGCTTCCCTTGTGGCTCAGCTGGTAAAGAACCCACCTGCAGTGTGGAAGACCTGGGTTCGACCCCTGGTTGGGAAGATCCCCTGGAGAAGGGACTGGCTACCCATTTCAGTATTCTGGCCTGGAGAATTTCATGGACTGTATAGTCCATGGGGTTGCAAACAGTCAGACATGACTAAGCCACTTTCACTTCACTTTCACTTTCATGAGGCATAGGAAGTCACATAATAATGGCAAAAATATACTATTACAGGGAAAAACAGAGATTTGGGTCCAATAACTCAATCTATCACAATATAATACTTTCTAACAAATAAGGTCCCTTTTATGCTATCAAAGTCTAAGTTTAAAAGTCAGAATTGCAAATGAATATCAAACTCTGAAAAGAAGGGCTGAATCCCTGAACCAAAAGAGAGCTTTTCAAAAACACATATGTCAGCGCAGATAATCAGCACAGCCTCAGAATGTAAGGTTAGCAATGCAGTAAAGAAAAGCAAGCTGAAGTATTGTATCAGTTGTTGTATGTGGACACTGCTGCATTCAGTAAAACTGAAAAAAAAAAAAACCTGTTGCATTAACCCTCAAAGATTTATGCCAGGTTCATATATCCCTATGGGGCTTCCCAGATGGTACTAGTGGTAAAGAACACGCCTGCCGGTGCAGGAGAAATAAGAGAAGTGGGTTTGACCCCTGGGTCAGGAAGATCCCCTGGAGGAAGGCATGACACCCCCCTCCAGTATTCTTTCCTGGAGAATCCCATGGACAGAGGAGCCTGGCAGGTTACAGTCCATAAGGTCACACAGGGTCAAATGCGACTAAAGCCACTTAACACACACACAAATACATCTGTAAATCAGTGATTCTCAACCAAAGGCAGTTTTACCATCCAGAGGTCATTGGCAACATCTCTAGACTTGTTTGGTTGTCATGACTTGGGGGGAATGGAAAGGTTGTCATGACATGCTGCTGACATGTGGTAGGTGGAGCCAAGACTGCTGGAACATCCCACAACGCACAGTGTAGCCCCCACCACAAAGAACTATCCAGAACCCAGTGCCATGAGCATTGTTAACAAATCCTGCTGAAAACAGACTGTCTTGGTCAGTCCTCTCTCTCATTTATTTTGGATTTGACCCCATGGTCTGCTTCTTCCAATTCGATATTATCCATGATAACCCAAGAAGTATGGAAGTGAATGCTCACTGCAGCTTGCTATCTCTTGCTGCTTCTGGAATCCCACGAATCATGCAAAGAAGTCTGGACTTTCTGCTAACTGCTAGAGTCCCGTGGCCCAGCTATACCAATTATCCCAGCCAACCACCAGTCACATGAGCAAGGCCATCAAGGCCAGTTGTCCCCTGCAGAACCCACCTGTGGTCATGTGAGTGAACCCAGGCAAACTCGTTAAGGACTTCCCAGCCCCAAATGGACAAACCACAGTAATCTGAGCTAATGAATGATTGTTGTTTTAAGCCATAGGTTTGGGGAACGCTTATTACATTGCACTTGGCAGGATACAGGCTAAGATGCTGTAAGTTATTTTAACTAAGATGCTTTAGTTATTTTAAACTCTAAAAATAATTGTTAACTTGACCATATGCATGTATCAGATGGGGTTGTTATTTTGTAGCCAGAGAAATTCAGAAAATCGCTTCAGGGTTCCATTCACTTTGCTAGTATGAATCCATAACACAATTTGTATTCCTTTGTGGAGGAAAACAGGTCAATAACTATCAAAGTGGAAGATAGCATGCAAGTTTTCATAATGTAAATTTTTTTCCCAATATCCCAATCAAAAAAATTTCCCAAGGAAGTATTCCCAACAGGTGGACGCCTTCAGAGGAAAAGGCAGTGCCTCTCCACAGTCCCTGGAACGCTTTGGTATCATGCTCCCATTGTTGTCACCTCTTTATTTTATAAAATTTCCCCTAGTCCATGTTAAATTCTCTCATTCCTGAGTACCAGATCGTAGGGCCCTTATAGACCATGGAAAGGGTTTAGTTTTAACTGAGCAATATACTCAGTTCAGTTCAGTTCAGTTCAGTCGCTCAGTCGTGTCCGACTCTTTGCGACCCCATGAATCGCAGCACGCCAGGCCTCCCTGTTCATCACCATCTCTCGGAGTTCACTCAGACTCACATCCATCGAGTCAGTGATGCCATCCAGCCATCTCATCCTCGGTCGTCCCCTTCTCCTCCTGCCCCCAATCCCTCCCAGCATCACAGTCTTTTCCAATGAGTCAACTCTTCGCATGAGGTGGCCAAAGTACTGGAGTTTCAGCTTTAGCATCATTCCTTCCAAAGAAATCCCAGGGTTGATCTCCTTCAGAATGGACTGGTTGGATCTTCTTGCCGTCCAAGGGACTCTCAAGAGTCTTCTCCAACACCACACTTCAAAAGCATCAATTCTTCGGCGATCAGCCTTCTTCACAGTCCAACTCTCACATCCATACATGACCACAGGAAAAACCATAGCCTTGACTAGACGGACCTTAGTCGGCAAAGTAATGTCTCTGCTTTTGAAAATGCTATCTAGGTTGGACATAACTTTTCTTCCAAGGAGTAAGCGTCTTCTAATTTCATGGCTGCAGTCACCATCAGCAGTGATTTTGGAGCCCAAAAAAATAAAGTCTGGCACTGTTTCCACTGTTTCCCCATCTATTTCCCATGAAGTGATGGGACCAGATGCCATGATCTTCGTTTTCTGAATGTTGAGCTTTAAGCCAACTTTTTCACTCTCCTCTTTCACTTTCGGCAATATACTCAACGTAGTATAAAACTAGGCAAAATATACAAAAAAGAGTCAGGAAATACGAATGCCTTATAAACAGAAACATGTGTTTCTTCCCTCCATGGGAAAAAAAAAAATGGAAATTAAAACTACACAGAAATATCGGCTTTCACTTAGAGTCCCCCATGTCTGGGGACTTCCCTGGTGGCCCAGTGGCTAAGACTCTGTGCTCCCAGTGCCGGGGCCGCAGGTTTGATCCCTGGTCAGGGAACTGGATCCCGCAAGCCACAACAAAAAATCCCACGTGTCACAGCAAAGATCGAAAATCGCGCATGCTGCAACTAAGACCTGGGGCAGCGAAGGAAAAAAAGAATTCCATGTCTGATGACACACCACTGGTGAGAACAGAGGACAGTTTCCTCCTCGCATGGGAGGAAAGAGAAGCTATTTTAACCCATGCAGAGATAAATTTAGCAGATACTACAGAATTTTAAAAATTCAGTATTTTCCTCCAGAAGCAGGGTCTCTGTTTCCAGATGCTCTTTCATTGCCCTTTTGTACCCCAAACCTTTCAACTCCCCTCTGTTCAGAATGCATTCCCACTGCCCCTGCCCCAGGCCTCATCCTTGCCTGACACAATCCCAGACCATCCTTCCAGACTCAGCTCAAAACATCACTTTTAGATGGAGTGGAATGTTTCTCCGGCCTACGTATTCCCACAGCTTTGAGTTGTTATCTAAATTAGTGCACTTAACACTTTGCTTTGGGATTTACCCCTGAACTATGACTCTTGTCCAATGGACCAGGAGCTCCCACTAGAACAGAACTCTGTCTTCTTTCTCATTGCACCCCCAGGATCCAGACCAGTGTCCAGCAGAGGGACAATAGGCAATTAACACTTGTTGAATGAATTTGTTGAACAAATTATTGCCAAATTCAGACTTAAATTGAAGAAAGTAGGGAAAACCACTAGGCCATTTAGATATGACCTAAATCAAATCCCTTATGATTATGCAGTGGAAGTGAGAAATAGATTCAAGAGATTAGATCTCATAGGCAGAGTGCCTGAAGAACTGAGGACGGAGGTTCGTGACATTGTACAGGAGACCGGGATCAAGACCATCCCAAGGAAAATAAATGCAAAAAGGCAAAATGATTGTCTGAGGAGGCCTTACAAATACTTGCGAATAGAAGAGAAGCAGAAGGCAAAGGAGAAAAGGAAAGATATACCCATTTGAATGCAGAGTTCCAAAGAACAGCAAGGAGAGATAAGAAAGACTTCCTCAGCGATCAATGCAAAGAAATAGAGGAAAACAATAGAATGAGAAAGTCGAGAGATTTCATCAAGAAAATTAGAGATACCAAGGGAACATTTTATGTAAAGATGGGCACAATAAAGGACTGAAATGCTATGGATGTAACAGAAGCAAAAGATATTAAGAAGAGGTGGCAAGAATACACAGAAGCACTGTACAAAAAAGATCTTCACACCCAGATAATCACAGTGGTGTGATTACCAACCTAGAGCCAGAATGCTGGAATGTGAAGTCAAGTGGGCCAAAGGAAGCATCACTGCAAAGTTAGTGGAGGTGGAGGAATTCCAGTTGAACTATTTCAAATCATAAAAGATGATGCTGTGAAAGTGCTGCACTCAATATGCCAGCAAATTTGGAAAACTCAGCAGTGGCCACAGGACTAGAAAAGGTCAGTTTTCATTCCAATCCCAAAGGAAGGCAATACCAAAGTATGCTCAAACCATCACACAATTAATTGCACTCATCTCACATGCTAGTAACAGAGAAGGTAATGACACCCCACTCCAGTACTCTTGCTTGGAAAATCCCATGGACCGAGGAGCCTGGTGGGCTGCAGTCCATGGGGTCACAAAGAGTTGGACATGACTGAGTGACTTCACTTTCACTTTTCACTTTCATGCATTGGAGAAGGAAATGGCAACCCACTCCAGCAAGTTCTTGCCTGGAGAATCCCAGGGACGGGAGAGCCTGGTGGGCTGCCATCTATGGGGTCGCACAGAGTCAGACATGACTGAAGCAACTTAGCAGCAGCAGCAGTAGCAGCACACACTAGTAAAGTAATGCTCAAAATTCTCCAAGCCAGGTTTCAACAGTAGGTGCACTGTGAACTTCCAGATGTTCAAGCTGGATTTAGAAAAGGCAGAGGAACCAGAGATCAAATTGTCAACATCCGTTGGATCATCAAAAAAGCAAGAGAGTTCCAGAAAAATATCTACTTCTACTTTACTGACTATGCCAAAGCCTTTGACTGTATGGACCACAACAAACTCTGGAAAATTCTTAGAGATGTCAGTACCAGACCACCTGACCTGCCTCCTGAGAAATCTGTATGCAGGTCAGGAAGCAACAGTTAGAACTGGACAAAGAACAACAGACTGGTTCCAAATCAGGAAAGGAGTATGTCAAGGCTGTATATTGTCACCCTGCTTATTTAACTTATATGCAGAGTACATCATGAGAAATGCTGGGCTGGATGAAGCACAAGCTGGAATCAAGACTGCCAGAAGAAATATCACTAACCTCAGATATGCAGATGAACCACCCTTATGGCAGAAAGCTAAGAGGAACTAAAAAGCCTCTTGATGAAAGTGAAAGAGGAGAGTCAAAAAGCTCGCTTAAAACTCAACATTCCAGAAAACAAAGATCATGGCATCTGGTCCCATCACTTCATGGGAAATAGATGGGGAAACAGTGAAAACAGTGTCAGACTTTATTTTGGGGGGCTCCAAAATCACTGCAGATGGTGATTGCAGCCACGAAATTAAAAGACACTTGCTCCTTGGAAGGAAAGTTATGACCAACTTAGACAACATATTAAAAAGCAGAGACATTACTTTGCCAACAAAGGTCCATCTAGTCAAAGCTAAGGTTTTTCCAGTAGTCATGTATGGATGTGAGAGTTGGGCTATAAAGAAAGTTGAGCAACAAAGAATTGATGCTTTTGAACTGTGGTGTTGGAGAAGACTCTTGAGAGTCCCTCCGGCAGCAAGGAGATCCAACCAGTCCATCCTAAAGGAAATCAATCCTGAGTATTCATTGGAAGAACTGATGTTGAGGCTGAAACTCCGATACTTTGGCCACCTGATGCAAAGAGCTGACTTATTTGAAGAGACCCTGATGCTGGGAAAGATTGAAGGCAGGAGGAGAAGGGGACAACAGAAGATGAGATGGTTGGATGGCATCACCAACTCTATGGACATGAGTTTGAGTAAACTCCGGGAATTGGTGATGGACTGCAGTCCGTAGGATTGCAAACAGTCGGACATGACTGAGCGACTTAACTGAACTGACTGAACTGAATGAATAAATGAACTCAATTATCTTTTAAACTTTTTATTTTTTACCACTGTTAATAAACACAGCTTTTTGATTTTTTTTTTTTTTTGAAAACCTGGTTGTAGATTCTAGAATTCTTTAAATGTATTAATTTTTAAATGTTAAAAAAAATGGTTCAATAAATTCTTTATTTTTCACTTTTTATTTTGTATTGGGGTATAGCTGATTAACAATGTTGTGATGGTTTCATGGGGACAGCAAAGGGGCTCAGCCATACATGTACATGTATCCATTCTCCCCAAACTCCCCTCCCATCCAAGCTGCCACATAACATTGAGAAGAGTTCCCTGTGCTCTACAGCAGGTCCTTGTTGGCCACGTCCATCCCAAGCTCTCTAACTATCCCTTACGCTGATTCATCCCCCCTGGCAACCATAAGTTCATTCTCTAAGTCTGGGAGTCTGTTTCTGTTTTGTAAATAAGTTCATTTGTATAATTTCATTTTAGATTCCACATATAAGGGATGCCATACGATATTTCTCCTTCTCTGTCTGACTTACTTCTCTCAGTATGACAATCTCTAGGTCCATCTGTCTTGCTATAAATGGCATTATTTAAGTGAACTCTATTATACAGATGAGGAAATCAAGACTCAGAAACTAGTAACTTAGTTAAGCTATACACATGTTGACTCATATTTTCCTTTTAATTTGAGAAATACTTTCATACAAATTAAATGTGATGAATAGGAACAAGAAAGAATTAAAACTAAATTGAAAACATGTAAAGGACTCAGCTTAGCTGCAACCAGGCTTTCTGACTGCAAACTCCGTGCTTTTCCACCGAGCCAGGCTCCTTACCCAAAGTGGATATATGTCATCTGTGCTGACTGGCAGAGCTTTATTTCTTGTTTATTGTTTAGGTGACTTCAATCTTAAGGGTTGCACCAGAGTACCCTGGGAGCCACATGTTTGCCCACCAATATTTCGCTGCAGACACAGCCATAAAACCTATGGCTTCTGTCCAAAGAACCCTTCCAGTTACCGCAATTGCACAACGAAGCAAATGCAACGTGTAAACAAAATGGCTCAAAACACAGAACGTAGCTGTAGCGGTGGCAGCCACGGGAAGCAGCGAGATGCTGAAGCGAGTATGTCCCCCCCACAGCGCTCTGAGCCCGCAGACCAGCGCGTGTATCTGGTAGCCACTGGGCTCCCAGAGAGCGGCTGGCCAGCACGACTTGGCAGTACTCCCTTGGGCCGGGCTGGTTCCTGGTGGCATCAGGCAGGTTGCCAGGCATCACCCTCTGTGTGTGAGACAGCAGGGCAAGGTGCCCGAGGGCTAGAGACAAAAACATCTGTCGGAGTCACCGAGTTGTTGGTTGCCTGAGTTCACCCGCAGAGAAAGCCAGGGGAGCTGACTGCCAGGCCATTTCCAGGACGTGCCCTGTCCCCGTGAGGGACACTGCAAGCTTCAGGACCTGAGCCCAGAGGTCAGCCAACATGGAAGCAGATGCAAAAGCCTTGCCATCAGCGTCTGCCAGCGGACAAGAGCTGGGGGCAGAAGCACAGACCCTCCTGACTCATGGTAATATGCAAAATGCCAGGTTGGAATCACATCTAAATGACAGCCAAGCTGCTGGTGGAAAAGTAAACGAAAAGTCTGTCATAATTTTTTTTTGATATTACCTTTTCAACAAGACACCAAGTAACAAACAGCTTGATGAATTGTCTTTTTTTCATAGAAAATACTGATTCTGAGAGCAGCAATTGTTTATTTTGTTTGCTTTGGTTGGTTTTTATGGACTTAGAACATTTCAGGGACACAAGCATCCATAAAGGTCATCTCTTCCAGTATCCTGACCCTCACACAGAGTGGCCTCGGTCTTTCTGCTGAGTTAGTCACTCTTCTCCATTATATCAGAGCAAAGTCAGACAGAGCATGTGTCCACAAAGGCCAACTAGCTCACCTTCCTGGCAGGATCCTAAAGATCAGATTTATATTCGTCACCCATGACCACCCAAGCCACTTTGCCATTTGGTGCACTGTTTTATTATTTTCAAATCAGAACTTATTCCTCTTTCTCATGATGCCCATGCCTGGATTCTGATCTGGGGAAATAATGTGATCATTTGAAGGATAAATGCAATATGACCAACTTATTTTCAAAATATATGGGGTATCATTACAGTCCAGGTTCGATGCAGGATACAGGATGCTTGGGGCTGGTGCACTGGGATGACCCAGAGGGATGGTACAGGGAGGGAGGAGTAAGGGGGGTTCAGGATGGGGAACACGTGTACAACCGTGGCGGATTCATGTTGATGTATGGCAAAACCAATACAATATTGTAAAGTTAAAAAAAAAAAAAAAAGTAAAAAATTAACATATCAAAAAAAAAAAAGGAAAAAAAAGAAAAAAACAAAAAAACAAAATATATGGGGTACTGTCTAAGTCTGTTTGGACTGCTGTAACGAAAGACCACAGACTGGGTGGTTTATGAACTACAGAAATTCATTTCTCACAGTTCCAGAGGTTGGGAAGTCCAAGATTAAGGCGCCAGCACATTTGCTGTCTGGTGGGAACCCACTTCCTGGTTCATAGACGGCCATCCCCTGGTTGTGTCCTCAGATGGCACATGGGGCACGGGAGCTCTCTGTGGTATCTTTTTATGAGAGCACTAATCCCATCCACTAAGGCTCCACCTTCACGACCTCAGCACCTTTTGAAGCCCCACCTCTGAATACCATCTCCCTGGGGATCAGATTTCAACATGTGAATTTAGAGGAGAGGCAAGCATTCAGTGCATAGCAGACCCCATGCTGGGCACCAGATCTACTATGCTGAACAAAAGCCAGCAGTTTCCTTTAGAAAACTTGGCGAGTCTAGCAGGAGATCTTCAGCCATCAAATCAATAAGCTCTGAATGTGGGGAAGGTGTAGAAGCTGTAGCATCGATATATATGCACTATTTTACCATGTGTAAAATAGATAGCGAGTGGGGAGCTGCTGTCTAGCCCAGGGAGCTCAGCCCGGTGCTCTGTGATGAGCTAGAGGGGTGGGATGGAGGAGGGTGGGAGGGAGGTCAAAAGGAAGAGGATCTATGCATACCTATGGCTGATTGACTTTGCTATATGGCAGAAATCAGCATAACACTGTAAAACAATTATACTCCAACAACAAAACTTTTTACAAAGTGGTAAGGCAGACCCCACGACCACATGAGCTTTCAAGGAAACCCAGCACTTGCCTTAGGGAACTCAGTGGAAACATTGATCTAAATCACAGGTATCTTCAGCTATTTTTCTGTTTTGAGTCACTCACCTTAAGTCTGGCTAGAAATTCCTGAAGATTAAAAGGGTTAGCCATCATAACAATAGCAGGGTGTTACTCATTGGGTAATTAAACATTATAAACACCTCCAAGGAAGAACAGCATGTGCAAATAGAACCCTGACAGAGGAAGCCAAATCTTGATCATAAGCCCGAAGCAGGCTGCCGCTCTTAAAGCTGTTCCTGCAGGTAAAGCCCTCAGGGACTTTGTCATTGTGCTGGAAACCTCAGATGGGATTTAACTTGGTCAATTTTAACTTTTATTCTAACTGTTCCCTGGTTCAGTATCCTTGACATGATCCCTGTATTATGCATTCAGCACATCTTTTTCCCTTGTGCTTTCTTTTAAAAGATTATTTATTTATTTGGCTACACTGGGTCTTAGTTGCGGCACATGGGATCTTTAGTTCCGGCCTGAGAACTCTTGGTTCTCTGACCAGGGATCAAACCCTGGCCCGCTGCGTTGGGAACTGTAGCCACTGGACCACCAGAGAAGTCCCTCCCCTTGTTCTTTCATCTGTATAATTCAGAATTTATTTTCTTTCATCTGTATAATTCAGAATTTATTTTCCTAATGAGTATTCAGCTGTATGTGTCTCACTAGCATCACTAAGATGGTAGAAGTATCCTAAAAAATCCACAGTTGACGGAGACCTTCCTTTCAGAGCTTCCCTGGTGGCTCAGATGGTAAAGCATCTGCCTGTAATGAGGGAGACTTGGGTTCGATCCCTGGGTCAGGAAGACCCCTTGAAGAAGGAAATGGCAACCCACTCCAGTATTCTTGCCTGGAAAATCCCATGGATGGAGGAACCTGGCAGGCTACAGTCCATGAGGTTGCAAAGAGTCGGACAGACCTGAGCGACTGAACTGAACTGAACTTCCTCTCAGAGCTAGTGAGTTTCACAGGAAGCTAGCTCTTGGGGTTAAGAAAACATATAGGGCAAACATACAGTGACATCAAGGCCTCCTCCCCTGACGCCAGCTGGGTGTTTGATGTGGTGACACTCTGAAGCCATGTGATGCCGGGCTCCGGTGCATGATTCACATTGCTAGCCTTTGGAAATGCTGAACGTAAATGAGTGAACCTCAATGCTACCCAGCTGTACAAGAAACACTATTTGTAAATAGTCTCTTCCCTGGTGTAGTATCTGAACTCGGAGAAAGTTACTCAGCAATCTAGCCGGTTCAATAGTTTGTAAAGGAACTACAGTCACAACTTGTGAGTGGTTTTACCTTACCACTTTTGCTGCTAATGAACCATAATCAGCATTTATCCTCAAGTATCATTAGTCTTACATTCCTATTTAAAAGAAGTAAATCAGAAGGTTTAACAGCTTCAAGCTTTAAAGGCCCAGTTCCCTTTGTCTTGGGCTTCCCTAATGGCAAAGAATCTGCCTGTCAAGACAAGAGATGTGGGTTTGTTGCCTGGGTGGGGAAGATCCCCTGGAGAAGGGCATGGCCACCCACTCCAGCATTCTTGCCTGGAGGATCCCATGGCCAGAGGAGCCTGGCAGGCTACAGTCCATTGTGTAACAAAGAGTCAAACATGACTGAGCACACACACATACATGCCTTCACGTTACCATCCCCATCACCCAGAGGGACGCGGTCCTTAGAGGGTCCACTTGACTTAACATCTGAAGTCTTACGCACTTTCTGACCACGCAGCTACAGAGAACATTTAGGATAGGAGGTTGGCACCATCTTGAAATCATTTGTTGTCTTTTCAGGAAAAGTATGAGAAATGCTACCACAGTTCTAATGCTGATTAGACTGCTACTGACCTATGTTCAGAAAAGTCACACGGGAACTTCCCTGCTAGTCCAGTAGCTGAGAGTCTGCCTTCCAATGCAGGGGACTTGAGCTTGATCCCTGGCTAGGAAACTAAGATCCCATAGGCCACCGGGCAACTAAGCCAACTCGCCACAACTACTGATCCCAAGTTCTCTAGAGACCATGTTCCGCAACAAGAGAAACCTGGTCATCACATGAAAACTCAGCACAGCCAAAATAAAAGTCTAGTGCAAATTTTTAAAAAGTCACATGTGGTAGCATTTGTTTCAAAAATGATTTTCTGATACAGATTCAAAAGGAAAAATGATTTTGCTACTATCTGTCCTAAACTTTAACTCAAAGTGAAAGTGTTAGTTGCTCAATTGTGTCTAACTCTTTTTGGCCCTGTGGACTGTAGCCCGCCAGGCTCCTCTGTCCATGGAATTCTCCAGGCAAGAATACTAGAGTGGGTAGCCATTCCCCTCTCCAGGGGAGCTGCCTAACCCAGGGATCAAACCTGGTTCTCCTGCATTGCAGGCAGATTGTTTATCATCTGAGCCACAAGGGAAGCCCCCAAATTTTAACTCAAGTACAATAGAAAAATGAATAGCCATGCATGGTACAACACTTAAGAGTGTTCAGTGAGTCATTTCAACAGAGATGGTGGTAGAGGTCAAAAGCTTATAACAATACTGCTGAGGCTCATGGATGAAGTGAAGTGAAGTGAAGTCGCTCAGTCGTGTCCGACTCTTTGCGACCCCATGGACTGTAGCATATCAGGCTCCACCCTCCATGGGATTCTCCAGGCGAGAGTACTGGAGTGGGTTGCCACTTCCTTCTCCAGGGGATCTTCCCGAACCAGGGATCGAACCCGGGTCTCCAGCATTCCAGGCAGATGCTTTAACCTCTGAGCCACCAGGGAAGCCCGAGGCTCATGGATAGTTTTATTCTTTTATTAACACTTCTAGACATGATGCCATAGTAAGTAAGACAGCGAATAATTTATCCAGATTAGTCCTTTATTTCATTTTCTCCACACATCTATTATTCTCAAAAGACCAATCAATTTGCTGTATAACACAGGGACCTAAGCCTGCTGTTTTGTGATGACCTGGAAAGGTGGGATGGGGGTGGTGGTGGAAGGGAGGCTCAAGAGAAAGAGGATATATGTACATTTATGGCTAATTCAGGTTTTCATATGGCAGAAGCCAACCCAACATTGTAAAGCAATTATCCTACAATTAAAAAGAATGGAGAAAGTAACCTGGAAACATATACACTATCATATGTAAAATAGATAGCCAACTCAAACTGGGGCTCTGGGACCACCAAGAGAGGTGGGATGGGGTGGGAGGAAGGTTTAAGAGGGAGTGGACATATGTATACCTATGGCTGATTCATGTTGATATATGGCAGAAACCAACACAATATTGTAAAAATCCTTCAATTAAAAATGAATAATTTTTTTAAATAAAAGAACAGATATGGAAAAACCTTTACAATATACTTTTGAATAAAAGAAAATGTGGATTTTTTAAAAGTAAAAATAAATAAATAAAGACCAATCAGCTTCACACTTCTTTCTTCCCACTTTGAGATGCTTCTAATCCATAGGCTTTCTATAAGGTATTTTCATTGTGAAGTATGTAGTGAGTTTCAGATGTCATCACAACTGCACATCTCAATAACTACCTGGTGTTGACTGAGTTCTTCTTCTATGTCAGCCATTACATTTAGCTCTTTACAGACCAGCTCTTTAAACCTCACATCACCCCAATTATTTTGTATATTATTGCATTATATGTCATATTGTATTATTTATTAGTCTCTGTTCAAAAATGACAGAGACACAGGTTTTAATAAGCATTCTACAACTTGACAGTAAGTATATGGCAGAGCTGGGGATTGAGACTCACTTTTAAGTGGCTGTGAGATGTCCAAACATTCCACCCCAACCCTATGTGACCTCTGGGTAGCACTTTAATTGCCCTCGCATGTCTTCTGGTACAAAAAATACCATGTTACTCTCTTTAATTTGTCTCACTTTGGCCCAGAGATTGGGATGCGGTAGAAAAGAGGCCAGTTGTCCATTTGACAGATGACACTTTTTAAATCGGGAAAGTTGAGTTGGTGCTGCTGCCATGCCAACTGACCCGGAGAATTTCCTGATAGTTAAGAAACTGCCGGGACGAGAAAGAGGTCCCCAAAGGTTAGCAGGCTTGCTTCAGATGAAGCAAGATATTTTAAAGTCACAAAGCTGAAGCTACATCCTAGTCACAGAAACTATTTTCAATATGTTTGATGCTTTAATGTATTTTGAATTTGATTAATCACTGCTGGAGATAAACTGTATCGGCAGCATGAAACTAAATAACCAGTGTGACTAAATTTTTAACCGGTGGTCTTTACTTTTTGGATGAGAAACAAGTTAGAAGAGTCCAAAGATATATTAAATAACATTAACATGTAGGGAAAGGATGCTGACGTTCACTTCTGGGGTCTGCATGTACGCTAAGTCGCTTCAGTCCTGTCCAGCTTTTTGCAACCCCATGGACTGTAGCCCACCAGGCTCCTCTGTCCATGGGATTCTCCAGCAAGAACACTGGAGTGAGCAGCCATGCCCTTCTCCAGGGCATCTTTCTAACCCGCAAATTAAACCTGCATATCTTACGTCTCCCTCATTAGCAGATGGGTTCTTTACCACTAGCATCACCTGGGAAGCCCACACTTGGGTCTAAAGATTTATTTAGGGAAATAAAATGTCGAATAAGATCTTGAAAGAGCATTTTAATCAAGAGTCTTCTAGTTGAAGTAACAAAAATAAAAGCTGAACTAACGAGTTAAAAAAAAAATTGGCTTTACCAGTTTACAGGTAACTGTAACTGAAAGGAGAAGGCGATGGCACCCCACTCCAGTACTCTTGCCTGGAAAATCCCATGGACGGAGGAGCCTGGTGGGCTGCAGTCCATGGGGTCACGAAGAGTCAGACACGACTGAGCGACTTCACTTTCACTTTTCACTTTCCTGCATTGGAGAAGGAAATGGCAACCCACTCCAGCGTTCTTGCCTGGAGAATCCCAGGAACGGGGGAGCCTCGTGGGCTGCCATCTGTGGGGTCGCACAGAGTCAGACACGACTGAAGCGACTTAGCAGCAGCAGTAACTGAAAAGTTGAGGAGATAAATCTGGCTTGTCAAAATCAGGATGTTCATGCATTATCCTCAGGAACATTTCCCCTCACTTCCCAGGTGTGCTTTCCTTTGTGATGACTTCCTTTTCAGACAGGTTGTTTCTCTGTAGTAGTCCACATGGTTCCTCACTACTCTGAGCTTATGTCCCGTCAGTTTAATAGCCATAACAGAAGGAAAGTTCCTCTGAACACATCTGTAAAAATCTCAGGACAGGCTCCCATTGGCTCACTTAGAGTCACATGTCTAAGTGATCCACCAATCACTGGAGGAGAGGAGGGAGTTGTCTGATTCTGGGTGTGGTCAGATAGCCACTTCCGGAACAGTGGGAGAAGGAAAGAAAAATTGGGCTACTATTACCTAAGCGAGGAAGACATTTTGAAGACAGAAACAACAGATTCCAGGGTCCAGAGGACAACTATTCTTAGGTAGTAATTCAGTTTCTGGCAAATAACTGATTTTATTCTCTTGACAAGGTATAAGTTACATACCTCTGATAAGTCTTTGAGTATCTCATCCAGAGAATAACCTCTGTATAGAATTAGCATAGAAATGGGGAGCATGGTGCCTCATGTACCCACTCCAAAATCCCTACCAGGGCCCTGCAATCCCACCATTCAGTTCAGTTCAGTTCAGTCGTTCATTCGTGTCCGACTCCTTGCAACCCCATGAATCCCACCATTAGAGAACCTTAAACCTTTACCAAGCGTCTGAGGCTTTGAAATGGAGTGAGTGAGAGGGTGCCATGCTCCTTTGCCCATGGGGTTTCCCAGGCAAGAGTACTGGAGTAGGTGGCCATTTCCTCCTCCAGGGGATATTTCTGACCCAGGGATCAAACCCACATCACATCTCTTGCATCTCCTGCATTGGCAGGCAGATTCTTTACTTCTGAGCTACTTGGGAAGTCTATATATACTCATGTGCATATAATTTTTATTATAACTGTTTTGGTACAAAAGTAATACATGCTTATTTCAGAAAACTTGAAAGATACAGATATCAATAAATTAAAAGATCACAAAATTCAACTGTTCCTCCTAAAAACCATAATTCCAGTCTAATTATGAGAAACTCCAACAAGGAAGCATTCTTCAAAATAGCTGCCAGGACTCCTCAAAACTGTCAAAAGTCAATGTAAACTATAAGTGTCTTGAGAGACTGTCGCAGACAATAGGAAAATAAAAAGACATCATGACTAAATATAATGCAATCTCCTGGGTAGGATCCTGGAACAGAAAAATAAGAAACCCGAACTAAATATGGACTAGAGTTAATATTTAAATATTTGTTCATTAACTATACTAAATGTAAGAGGCAATAATAGCTCATGTATACTCATATAAGATGGCAATAATCGAGGAAACTAGATGTGGGGTATAAAGGAACTCTATACTATCTTAATTTTCTGCAAATTGAAAACTGTTCTAAAAATAAAGTCTAATTAAATTTTGCAAAAAAAAAAAAAAAAGAAAGAAAAGAAATCAGTTGTAATTTCACCACCCAGAGTAAACATGATAGCATATTAACATCTATATTTACAAATGTTTTGCTTATGCATAAATTTCCTTTCATAAAAAGTGGTATTAAACTATTTTAAATTATGTTTTATTGTTTTTAACAAACCATAAACATAGTCAGTATTGGGAAATATTTTCCTATAGCCTTATTTTTAGTGGCAACACATGCAGATTTTTATGCCTAAATGCATCTAACTAGTGCCTCACAGTAAGATATTTGTTTTCCATTTTTCAATACTAATAAATAACGGGCTAGGGTTTTGTTCTTTAGTTCTGCAAAATGGAATCCTATCACACATGGTGTTTTATATACTGTTTAAGTCACTCACAATGTGCTGTAAATATTTCTGAGTCCATGAACATGAGCTATGACCTTGAGCCCAAATCTGGAACCTCATCCATAGCTGCGTTCCCTAGCTAGCGGTTCTCAAAGTTCTTTTACATTGGGATTTCATACAATCCATAAATTTTTGTACAATCCATAGAATTATATCATGAATTAAAGCCAGCTTTTTATCAGATGAACTCAAGTATGAATTTACATTAAACAGCCCACAACTGGAAAACTCATTTAATAAAGATGCAACTCTCTTCTTCACTGGCAATATCTCCCCCATTAAAAGATGTGGCCAAGAGTTGGATATCTGTCCTGGTTCTGGCTCTTTGTTGACCTATTTTTAAGGTCATCTGCTGGCCCCTATTGTACTCCATCTGTGACTACAGACCACAATGAGCATCATTAGATGATATAAGGACTTGTCTACAAATTTCAGAGAATTCCTAGCCTTTCTGCAATTACTCAAAGTTGATTTTTTTTTTTTTAAAGCACAGAATCTTTATTTCCTTGGTTCAGACCATGTCTATTTTTATTTGCTACTTCCTTGGTTTGAACCACACTATTTTCCTTGGTTCTAACCATGTCTGTTTTCATTTGCTACTTTATAGGTTGCAATTACATAGTGAGATAAGCTATGTAGAACACTCGGTGTGGCACACTGTTATTGGTTACTCTGTTATTGGTTAGTATTATGTATACAAATGCTGTAAAGAGAGAATCCATAGAATAATGGCTTTAAAATGTCTCACTGTGTTAGGAGAAAGAGTTTTAAAGGCTCTCCTAGATTTTGGCAAGAAAGGATCAATTTCTATGCTGTGTAGCTCCTAAAAGACCCCCAACTTCTCTGTTTTGTAGATGTCAGTTATCCTGTATGTGTTTTTCATGTATCACAATTTGCCTTCCCAGAGGCTGTAATTATAGTTGAAAAGTGAACTTTTTGCAGCCTCACCAGGTCTTTGCTGTGGAAGGTTAATCATAACGATATGCATGTTGGATTTACACATCTGAACAGTAAACTGGGTTTCAGACTTATAGACATCCAAGGAATGTGTTCATTTAATATAAAGTTACAGTCTAGCTGTGCCTTCATTATCCCATTTGGGACCTGGGCGTTACAAATCATTCGCCACATCCTTGTCTACACAACAACTTTGGAAAGATTGAGATAACAGTAATTAAGCTCTAGTGAGTAGAAAGCCTTCAGAAATACTGTAGTATGGGTACCTCACTCACAAACAGAGCGCTGTTTTTGCCACTGCAATATTTACCACTGTTTAAATACAAAAAAAAAAAAAAAGGCTGTTTGCCTAGTTTGCTGTTCTACCAATGCTATGTCTACGTTAAAAAATAAAAACAAAAACTATTCATATTCCCATTTCTTGTTTATTTGCTATCAACCCATCCTCAAGACTTTCCAACTCTCCATCCACTTGGGATTTACGGGCTATCACAGTTTCTTCAGTCACCCCATTCGGACTCCAGTCTTGACGGGTTATCTGTTACTTAAGCACTTGATCCTGAGTTCCCTCTTGTTTCTATCACGCTGTTTGTTCTTTCTCAGGTTGACTTCACACAGATCTCCACTTCGCGTCTGGTTAGACAAGCTGGCGGTGCTACCGCATCTGCTCCCGCTGTGGGCCAGGTGAGTGGCATCCACACTGCAGGAATTCACTGCCCACTGGGCACTTCGCGGCCCCCAGGAAGAATCTGACTGGGGGAGGTCCCAGAGCAAACTGGGGAAACAGACAAAGTCGATCCTGGGCCCACTGGGGCGCCTCCAGGCTGCTTAAGCCCATCATTGCTCCTCTGGGTCTACCTCAAGGTGTTACAGTTCTCCCTTCTTGGAATTCACTGTTCCCATCGTCTCATCCTGCAGCCTTGACCTGACCAATCTGTGCTAATACGTGAATGAAAAGGGAGCAATTATTCTACCCAGTGAAGAGAACTGCATCTTAACAAAAGCTTTCTGGAGCTAATGTTGTAACCCAAAGGGAAACTTCCAAAGGAGCAATTTTATAACTCCAAGAAGATTGCTGGAGGACAGGTGTTTGAGACAAATAAAACTTTCAGCAGCTCTGAAATTATAGGAGGTAAGCAGCTCTTTATTTTTCCTAAGGGCAAGCCCATCCTTACAAGGGTGGGAAGTGTTCACCAGATGCAAAGTGGAGGAAACCGCAGACAGTTAATCGTATGCACATTAAGCCAAAGGGGAAGATAATCAGTCGGTATCTCATTTACTGCTTTTGCCTTGGAAGAAAGAAAGGAATGAACATTTACTGAAATTCAACTATGGGCTAGCCATTGTCCCAAGAACTTCATATTTCATCTCATTCATCCGAAGAATAACTAAGTAAGTGCTTGTTCTGTATCATATCCTGGATCAAGAGTTTGAAATATAGTGCTTAGTGGAATCCTCCTAGTAATCATATAAATACTCTTATAGTATCCTAAAATACTATATAAGTATTATCATCTCCTATTTTCCTGCTGGGAAGTAAGAGTTGGCTAGTCAACTTAGTACCACACAACTAGTCAGAAGCTGAGTAGAAATCAAAGTTTGATGTAATTCCAAACTTTGTGCTCTTAACACAGCTCTTCAAGAAAACTATAAGGTCCCATTTTTCAGATAGAGAAACTGAGATCAGAGAAGTTAAATGCTTTGCTCAGTGTCTTAGAGCCAGTGAGAAATGGGCCCAGATTCTTCAAAACCAAGTCTATTTGAGATATAGTCCACGTGCTCCCTCCTGGTGACCCTAGGCAGAAGCTGAAGATGCCTTCCTCCCAAAGACCTTGCGGAAATAAGTGGGTAATTTCAAGATAAATGATATGGGTTAAAATCAGAAAATATGTAGAGAAAGCACAATGGCCTGTCTTTAAAAAAAAAAAAAAAACTGATTTAATATCTGGGGCCTCATTTATTAGTGAATAATTGTATGCTGATTCCCAAATGTCTTTTTCTCAATTTCATTATCACCACATTTCAGGGTAGGAGGAAGGACTCAGTTGTTGAAGGAAGGCTCTGAATATAGTTGCTACAGGTAAATTGCTCGTGTTGTTTATCTGATGAGTTAAGAACAGTAGGAGAGAGGAAGGTAGAAATGAGCTATGAACAAGTGTTGAATGAAAAGCAGCATCTAGGGGCATCAATACAAAATCATTCTGAGGATGAGGTTGGTGTGAATGGGAGTGAGGCAGACAATTGAGGAAAGAACAAACGAGAGGAAGTTGGAGAAGAGAGGGAGAAACAATCAGAGACATAAACAGGCTTCCAACAATTCCATCACAGGAGAAAACACCAACAAGGGTTTATCTCTTTCTCCATAGGTATCCCTAAAGATGACCGGTGGCCTTGGCTGGTACTTCCTGGGGTTGAATTCATGATCTCATTTCCCTGATCCCCCACCCTTTGTAACTGAGGCTGGGAGCACATAGGTATCGAAGGAGCCTCCATTAATTCAACACAGACATGTATGGGGATGGTCGCATAGGGTTAAGAGTGGCGACCAGGTAAAAGCATGGATCTGGGGGCCAGCAGATTTAGTTCCAGTCTCAGCTCTATCATTGAAAGCTGAACTCTGCAGTGCCTCAGTTTGCCTAATTGCAACATGAGCCCATTATGCCAGCATCCTAAGGTTGGAGGAGTAAATGTGATCATGTACACAAAACTGCCTCACACAAAGCCTGGCACAAGGGACATTTATGTTCCTTCATCTGTGTGCTTATTGCTCAGTCATGTCAGACTCTTTGTGACCCAATGGACTATAGTTTGCTAGGCTCCTCTGGGGGAGGTGGGATTCCCTGTCCGTGGAATTCTCCAGGCAAGAATACTGAAGTGGGTTGCCATATCCTCCAGGGGAATCTTCTTGACCCAAGTATCGAACCCAAATCTCTTACATCTCCTGCATTATCAGGTGGATTTCTTACCACTAACACCTCATGGGAAGCCCTTCATCTGAGTAGGGCATTTTAATAAGATGATAGCAAGTCTCCCTACTTTGACCATTAAATGGTGAAGTGAAGTGAAGTTGCTCAGTTGTGTCTGACTCTTCACTACCCCTTGGACTGTAGCCTATCAGGCTCCTCACTCCGTGGGATTTTCCAGACAAGAGTATTGGAGTAGGTTGCCATTTCCTTCTCCAGGGATCTTCCCCACCCAGGGATTGAACCCAGGTCTCCCGCATTGTAAGCAGACGTTTTTACCATCTGAGCCTCCAGGGAAGCCATGACTAGTTGTTTAATTTCCTCCCACAGGGTTTAGGCGAAAACTAGAGTCCCCTTCAGAATCAGTATCAAATTATTTTAATATTTTCATGTTTCTTAAACCTTTAATCATGGTTTTGATTTGGAGGAATATTAAAAAATCATTCAGCACAAAATCTGATAGATGGACAATAATTTTGGCTTGTTAAAAATTACAGATGGAAGGAAAACAGAAAGGAAGGAAGGGGATGAAGGAGTGGGAAAGAAAGAGGAAGACAGAAAAATGCCTGAGCTACTAACTTTCTTGGGTGACTGAACTGATAAAAGGTTAGTCTAAGAAGGACTTTCTAAAACTGGCTTCAGCAGTGTCACCAGTTTGGGATAAGAGCCTACTTGGAAAGTGACAAGAGAACAATATTTGTTTGGATATGAATGTCCTTTTGTATTTGAATTAAAAAAAAAAAAAAAACAGAGGCATGCGGTCACACCTTGTCATCCTCTGCAAACAGGACCGAGGGAAGGGGTGTGATGACATCCTGTAGGCTCCCCCAGC
The DNA here is from genome assembly GCA_006410635.1 of Cephalophus harveyi. NCBI lineage: Eukaryota > Metazoa > Chordata > Mammalia > Artiodactyla > Bovidae > Cephalophus > Cephalophus harveyi. The sequence continues at coordinate 868,315 of SJYT01080556.1, read as the reverse complement.
ATCCCCCCTCAGAGACCCTGGTGGGTCATGCAGTCACCTGGTTACAGGTGCCTTGTTGGCAGTCTACATGCCGCTGCAAAGATAAGACAGACCTCGTCACGTTTACCCCTGTTGTTTTCTCTGCATTCACAAGGTATCCTGAGAAATAGTACAGAAACGCCAGTCTGAAAAATGAGGAGAAGCAGATTCAAATGCTGGTTATCCGTGCCAATCCTCAGCATTGCTTAGCTTCCCTGAGCCTTTGTGTCCCCAGCTATTCATCTGTAAAATATCTGGATTAATCTGAAAAGGCCCCTTTGGAGCCCCACCTTCTGTGGTTCCTGCTACTTTCCTTTGTCTTCAGAGAAGCAATGTGACTCTAACCTTTCATAGATGCATATGTGGATTTATCAGGAATTAATGAAGCTTTGTGGGTTTCCCTCGTGGCTTAAATGGTAAAGAATTTGCCAGCAATGCAGGAGACCCAGGTTCAATCCTTGGTTTGGAAAGATCCCCTGGAGAAGAAAATGGCAACCCACTCCAGTATTCTTGCCTGGAGAATCCCATGGACAGAGGAGCCTGGTGGGCTACAGTTCATGAACTGAAGCTTTAGATTTGAGGCTACTTACGTCTACAGGGCCCTTCTTGGGGCTTGGGATGGGGTTCTGTGTTCACATGATCACATCTTTTTGTAAAATTTGCCAAAATAGATATTTTTATGTTTCTTTTCTTAAAGAGGACCTTCAAGATCGTTTAAAGATCAAACTTCACAAGATCTCAATTTGTTTTGTACAGAGGACATATTTCTTGCCAAATCCACTGATGAGAGTTGTGAAGAGTAGAAAAAATCACCAAGGGATCAAGTAAGTCTAGAAGTTTGTTTAAAAAGCAACCGCTTCCAACTTCCCCCACTTCTTATCTCCCATTCAGCTGGTTCTTCTTTTTTAGAGCGAGAAGCTAAGACCTTGAACAGCACAATGACCAATCCAAATTTATAACCTGAACTGAAGCCATAAAATGCATTCGATAATAGGGTACTGTTCTCAGCCCTAGTAATGGGGCCAACGAAACCCCTGAAAACACGTGGTGATCTATTTTACGAACAAGAAATCACAGACGGCTTGGAACCACTAGTGAAAGGGGATGGAGCACGTTGCCATCCTTAGAAGGTCAGTTTTCTCATTCACCTCCTGCTTTTTTACATCATTTAAAATACAGTAGCTGGTGGCTGTTTTTCAAAGCCTGGCAGTGATTATTTTTACTTTCAATTACACTCACCCGAATAACAACTACTGCTCTGGGAATAGAGACTGGGCTGGCACTTAATTGGTTTCCAAGACAGAGTGAGTCTTCATAAAAATTTGTTTGTTTGTTTGTTTAATGATTTCTCCCAGTTTCTTTATGCCCCCTGGGACTCGCTTTCCTAGAAGATGTCTTCAAATCCCATGCCTCTGACTTGCTTTGGGGGTGCAACTAGCTACAAGCCTTCTGCCAGAGCCTCAGAAGCCACCTCAAGGTTCTGGGAGTTTGCACCAAGCTTCCCGCACTGTCTGAGGGGCCCGCACTCTATCAGGCTGCACCGCAGTCTGTTTTCCAGTCTGTCTCCTCAGGGAGAGCATCAAGGATGGAGCATTCCAATCCCAGAGGGAGCCCGTTGCCATGCGATTACTAAACACCAATTCTGGTCCAGCTGCGGGGGAGCCAGGAGAAGTATCCTTGGGGGGTAAACTACACACAAACATATTTATTCAACTTGTTGGGAATGTGAGCTACTAAGTGCTATTTCACAAGCCACTTATGCAATGGTCAGCCTACTTCCCGAAACTTATCCTGCTGGCTGTGCGGGTAGGAAAGATATATCAAGGAAATTTTTCTAAACCAACAATAATTATACAAGTATTAAACGCTACATTCCTTTGTCCTTGCAAATTGTTTCTTTCCCCAATTTGTCTCCTACCGTGTCTCCTGCCCCTGGCTCTGCCTCCATCCACATCCGATATTGTTCTCTAGAGACATTAGTTGTCAAATGCACTTAGCTTTCCATCAAAAAAAAAAACTTGTTGGGACTTCCCTGGTGGTCCAGTAGTTAAGATTTTGCCTTCCAATGCAGAGGATGCAGGTTCAGTCCCTGGTCAGGAAGCTAAGATCCCACATATCTCTTGGCCAAAAACCAAAACAGAAAAGAGGAGCAATATTGTAACTAATTTAATAAAGACTTAAAAATGGTTCACATCAAAAAAAGTCCTTGAAAAGTGCTTACCTTGTGCCAACACTGGGTTTTGCTCTAGGGGAGCAAAAAAATCAAGAAGTAATAGTTCCTGCCTTCTTTGAACCCACTGGGAACCCACTGAGACATGAAACAGAGCGCACAAGTGAATCGTAATGAGTGTTGGTGTGTCTGCTTCTGAATCTGTGTGCACGTGCCTTTAGGGGCTGCCCAGGAGGAATGTACAGTGGAGATCTGCAGTGATCCAAATATTTCATATGAAGAACATGTTCTACTGCTTTTTAAAAAAATTATTTATTTTTAATTGAAGGATAATTACTTTAGAATATTGCATTGGTTTCTGCTATATATCAACACAATTAATTCATATCTGGCGTGTTGGTTTTCTATTGCTACCGTGAAAACTACCATGAACTCAGCAGGTTAAAACAGCTTTCATTCACTCTGACACAGTTTTGCAGGGCAGAAGTCCAGTTGGCTTGGCGAGGTACTCTGCTTAGGGTCTCCCAAGGTCAAAGTCTTGGCTTGGGCTCTCTTACCTAGAGAATCTGCTTCCAACTCATTTGGGCTTTCAGTTCAGTTCAGTTCAGTCGCTCAGTCGTGACCGACTCTTTGCGACCCCATGAATCGCAGCACGCCAGGCCTCCCTGTTCATTACCATCTCTCGGAGTTCACTCAGACTCACGTCCATCGAGTCAGTGATGCCATCCAGCCATCTCATCCTCGGTCGTCCCCTTCTCCTCCTGCCCCCAATCCCTCCCAGCATCAGAGTCTTTTCCAATGAGTCAACTCTTCACATGAGGTGGCCAAAGTACTGGAGTTTCAGCTTTAGCATCATTCCTTCCAAAGAAATCCCAGGGTTGATCTCCTTCAGAATGGACTGGTTGGATCTCCTTGCCGTCCAAGGGACTCTCAAGAGTCTTCTCCAACACCACAGTCCAAAAGCATCAATTCTTCAGCGCTCAGCCTTCTTCACAGTCCAACTCTCACATCCATACATGACCACAGGAAAAACCATAGCCTTGACTAGATGGACCTTAGTCGGCAAAGTAATGTCTCTGCTTTCGAAAATACTATCTAGGTTGGACATAACTTTTCTTCCAAGGAGTAAGCGTCTTCTAATTTCATGGCTGCAGTCACCATCTGCAGTGATTTTGGAGCCCAAAAAAATAAAGTCTGACACTGTTTCCACTGTTTCCCCATCTATTCCCATTTGGGCTTTGGGCAGTTTCTTTCTTACTCATGGTTCCTACGTGGCCCCCTCTGTCTTCAAGCCAGAAATGGTGGGTTGAGCCCTTCTTAAACTTTGAATCTCTCTGACTTCCTCTTCCGCTGTTAAGAGTTCATGTGATTACATTGGTCCACCTGGTAATCCAGGATTATTGTCCTACTTTAAGGTCAGCTGATTAGTGACCTTAAGAGCTGATTAGTAACATCTGCAAAGTCCCTTTTGCCACATAACAACATAACCACAATATTAATACCAGGGTCAGAGACCCCAGAGGGCCAAAATCCTATCTATTTTAGTCCACTCCCAGCTCCCAGGATTCATACCGTATCACACACAGAATACCTTCACCCCATCCCAAGATCTCCAGAAGTTTCATCCCACTATTGCTCAAAATTCCACCTAAATCTCATCAGTCCAGAAGTCCCAAATCTCATCTAAATCACCTAAATTAGGCTCTGGGTATATTCCACTAAATACAGTTTGGGGGGCACAGTTTTTTCTCCATCCGTGCACCTATGAAACTCAAGAAACAAATTATCTGCTATCTAGCATACAAAGATAGGACAGACACAGGGTAACAGATACATTCCTATTCAAAAAAAGGGAGGGGAGCAGATAGAAGTCACCAGTCCAAAGCAGTATTAATATGCAGCCAGACAAACTCCGTTAGAGTTCGATGCCTGGAAATAATTCTCTGTGGCTTTCAGTCCTGCCTTCTGAGTCACTAGGCAAATTGAAATAGCACTAATTATATTCCAGGCACTGTGCTATAAGCTTTATATCTATTGACTTATTTAATTCTCCAACTACTGTATGAAGTACACTGCAATTAATTTAATTATCCTTGTTTCACAGACGAGGACTCTAAGGCATATAGAGGTACAGAGCTTGCCAAGGTTGTACAGTTGGGCATTGAAGATTTGGACTCAAATCCAGGCAGTCTGGCTTCACGGCTGCTACACTACCCTCCAGTCTCTTGAAAAATAAGTAATAATTTTAAACCACTGACTTCTGCTCAGGAAGGGAGGAATTTGGAAAGTATTTCAGGCTTTCTCCATTACACAGCACTATTTCCTCTGAGATACGCGTGCATGTGTGCGTGTCCATGTGCAGGGCTCAGCTTCAGGACAGAGGATTAGGAGAATACCTGACATCTCTGTGGTGGGTTATAGAGGTGAGAGTGTTAAGGAAAATCCCAAGCCTTGGACCGCTTACATGTAGAACGCTTCTCCAAAAATAATAAGTTTAAATGTGAGTTCCTCCCACTTCAATATAATCTGTCCTCTTAAGAAAAGAAAATCATTACTCTTCATGTCTTTATAGACAGTTATTTTCCAGTCATCCTTTAGTCTTCGCCCCTGATGAAGGAACACTCGCGTTTCATATTTCTTCACAGAAATGGTGCCTCAGAGGCGTTGGACTACCTGAATCTGGATGCTGGCCCACCCCTTCAGTGCTCCTGAATCCCAGGAGACTTGCTTAACGTTTCTGAGACTCATTTGTAATATGCAAATTATATCAGTTCCCGTCTCATAGCGTGTGTGCTAAGTCACGTCTGACTCTTTGTGACCCTATGGACTGTAGCCCACCAGGCTCCTCTGACCATGAATTCTCCAGGCAAGGATACTGGAGTGGGTTGCCATGCCCTCCTCCAGGGCATCTTTCTGACCCAGGGATCGAACCCACGTCCCTTACGTCTTCTGCATTGGCAGGCAGGTTCTTTACCACTAGCACCAACTAGGAACCACCCCTGACCCCGACGCCTCATAGAGATTTTGTTAATCACAAAATGCGTATAAACTCTATGCAGCCTGGGATCTGATAAGTCCTCAATAAATCTTAGTTACCATAGACTTCTTATTTAAAAGCATTTCCTTGTTTTTATTTTGTATCTTTTCTAATTCCCTCTATGCTATAATAAGACACAATTCTATGTATAAAAGAATTATTCTTTCTATTCTATTTTATTGTTTGAAATAGGTGTGGTTCTGAAACTTTGCATTATGCAGAATTTTCTATAAAGTTAATTCATTCCTCATTTTAATAATAATCTGAAATGAAACATCAACAATTCTTAAATTTTACATTTTGCATTGTATATTCATTTTCATACAGACCCAGTTTCTTTTCAGGATAATACATTGATGGATAATATGTCCCAAATATCTTTCTCTTGTTTAGGTAGCCTATGTGTTTTTCCCAATATTTTGTGGAATTTTTGTTCCAACCCTAAATAGGAAGTTGGCAGTTAACCTGAACACAATGGACTGTCAAAACACATGAAAGTTCAATCACAAGAAAGAAGTCTGTGATAGAATCAGAAGATCTGAATTTTAGACTTTACAGCTATTAGGGTGGCTACTATAAATAAAAAGACTAAGAACAGAAAATAACGAGTGAAAGGAAGGATATAGAGAAATTGGAACGTTTGTGCACTACTAAGATTGTAAAATGGTAAAATTGCTATGGGAGATTAAAGAGGAGCCTCAAAGCAAATGAAACTACCATATAATCCAGCAATTCCATTTCTAGGTAAATATCCAAAAGAATTGAAAACAGGATCTCAAAAGAGATATTTACACACCCACCTCTGTAACAGTGCTATTCACAATAGCCAAGGTATGAAAGCAATTCAAATGTCCATTCATTGGCAATTATATAAACAAAAGGTGGTATATACAGACAATGGAATAATATTCAGCCTTAAAAAAGAAGGAAATCCTGACGTGCTACAGCATGAAACCTTGAGGATGCTGTGTTCAGTGAAATAAACCAGTCATAAAAGGACAAATACTAGATGACTCCATTTATATGAGATATTTAAAGTATCAGGGCTAGGAAAAGGGGACAAAGGAGAGTTGTATAATGAGTATAGAGTTTCTGTTCTGCTAGATACAGAAACTAACAAAGTTCTGAATATCTATATCATCAGTTCAGTTCAGTCGCTCAGTCGTGTCTGACTCTTTGCGACCCCATGAATCGCAGCACGCCAGGCCTCCCTCTTCATCACAGTCTCCTGGAGTTCACTCAGACTCACGTCCATCAAGTCAGTGATGTCATCCAGCCATCTCACCCTCGGTCGTCCTCTTCTCCTCCTGCCCCGATCCCTCCCAGCATCAGAGTCTTTTCCAATGAGTCAACTCTTCGCATGAGGTGGCCAAAGTACTGGAGTTTCAGCTTTAGCATCATTCCTTCCAAAGAAATCCCAGGGTTGATCTCCTTCAGAATGGACTGGTTAAAAAAAAAAAACAAGCCATATGTCAATATAGTTCATTGATTCTAACAAATGTAATGCTCTGATGGGGAATGTTGATAGTTGGAGGGGGTGGGGGGCGGGGGGAGTGGCAGGGGGTTATGGGAACTCTCTGTACTTTCTGATCAATTTTCCTGTAAACCTAAAATTGCTCTAAAAAAATCAGTGTGCTTAAGTTCTGAATTCTTGGCTATGTAAACGTTCTAAATATCCGATGGTACCTTCAGAAAGACTTAGCTTGTTGTATCACAAGTGAGAACTTTAGTGGATGGCCTCAAAAACATCACCAGTGTGGGATAACATGACCTATAGCCTATGATCAAATATATTCCTTTGGGAATCACTCCTTTGGAATAGGCAGAACTCTCTGTTTTTTCACCTGCAGTGGAAGAGGCCACAGTGAATGACCACCATCACAGTAAATGCCAGTGTGACCAATGCCTGGCTTTATGAGACTATGAGTATGGGCCCTATACATGATCTCATTGAGTAAAAAGTTGTAAAATAGATGACTTAACTTGGGATTTGTGTTTGTGATTCATGCTTACATAATACCAGATTCACCATTTAGAGATGAAAAAAAAAAAAAAAAAAAAACTGTTTCTGTGAAATATCACTTAACTATAACTTGAATTTTCATACGTAGCACCTAAAAGTAATTCAGTTGCCTTTATTTAAAAGTAATTACAGCCACAAAATAAGTCTCCACAAATTTTTTAAAAGATGGAAATTATGACAAAGTATGTTTTCCAGTCACAATGGAATAAAGCTGGAAATAAATAGCAGAAGGAAAGCTGAAAAATTCACAATAGGAGGAATTGAATAACACACTCAAACAACCAACGGATATCAAGAAGTCATAAGGAAAATTAGAAAACACCTTAAGACAAATGAAAATTGTGCTTTTACAGCTCAATCATGTCCTACTCTTGTGCCACCCTATGGACTGTAGCCCACCAGTCTCCTCTGTCCGTGGGATTCCCAGGCAAGAATGTTGGAGTGAGTTGCCATCTCCTCCTCCAGGGGATCTTCCCGACCCAGGGGTCAAACTCCTGTCTCATTATGTTTCCTGCATCGGCAGGCAGATTCTTTATCACTGAGCCATGTGGGAAGCCCCAAACGAAAACGAACCTGTGAAATGCAGCAAAAGCAGTGTGAAGAGGGAATTTTATAGCTATAAATGCACACATTAAAAAGGGAGAAAAATCTATCTTAAATTAACAAACTAATTTTATACCTCAACAAACTAGAAAAAGAACTGTGTATGTGTTAGTTGCTCAGTCTTGCCTGACTCTTTGCAACCCCATGGACTGCAATCCACCAGGTTCCTCTGTCCATGAGACTTTCTGGGCAGGGATACTGGAGTGGGTTGCCATTTCCTTCTCCAGGGGATCTTCCCTGGAGATCCCCTGTTCCTTTGGGAATCACTCCTTTGGAAAAGGCAGAACTCTCTGTTTTTTCACCTGCAATGTAAGAGGCCACAGTAAATGACCACTGAGCCCAGTGTGACCAATGCATGGCTTTATGAGACTAACTTTTTTAGTTAGAAAAAGAACTAACTAAATCTAAAGTGAGCACAAGAAAGGAAATAATAAAGATTAGAGCAGAGACATTCCCAGGTGGCGCTAGTGGTAAAGAACCCGCCTGGCAAAGCAGGAGACGTATGAGACGCCAGTTTGATCCCTGGGTCAGGAAAATTCCCTGGAGGAGGGCATTGGCAACCCACTCCACTCCAGTATTGTTGACTGGAGAATCCCATGGACAGAGGAACCTGGCGGGCTGCAGTTTATGGGGTCACAAAGAGCTGGACACCACTGAAGTGACTTAGCCCACAGGATAGCACAGAGCAGAGATAATGAAATAGGGAATAGAAAAAAACAATAGAACAAGAAAAATAAAGCAAGAGAAACTGAGTTTTTTTTTTTTAATTAACAAAGACAAATCCTTAGTTAGATTAACTATTTTAGAAAAAGAGAAAAGACTCAACTAAAATTAAAAATCATAGCGAGAACCTTACAGCTAATGCCATTGAAATAAAAAGGATTATAAGAGATTACTATGAAAAATTTTATGCAACAAATTGGATAACCTAGAAGAGATGTTTAAATTTCTAGAAACACATAACCTATCAAGACTGAATCATGAAGAAATATAAAATCTTAACAAACCAATAACTAGTAAAAGATTGAATCAGTCATCAAAATAAGAAAAGCCAGGACCAGATGGTTTCACTATTTCACTAGAATATTAACAAACATTCAAAGAATTAACACCAATCCTGCTCAAAATCTTCCCATAAATTAAAGAAGAAGGAGCCCCTCCAAGCTCAGTCTATGAGGCCAGAGTACCCTGCTATCAAAACCAGGCAAAGACACTACAAGAAAACAACAAATCAATATTCCTGATGCAAAAAAATCTTTAAAAAAAATTCTAGTAAACAGAATTCAACAGTCTGTCCAAAGACTTACATCTTGATATAACTTATTCCTGGAATTCAAGGATGCTTCAACATACACAACACGTCTGAGTCACTCCTAATGAGGTAGGAGAACCTAGAGTTTATTATACAAGGTGAAGTAAGTCAGAAAGTGGGGGACAAATATTGTACATTAGCACATGCATATGGAATCTAGAAAGAGGGCATTGATAAACCTATTTGTGGGGCAGCAGTGGAGCACAGACACAGGACAGATTTGTGGACACGGTAGAATAAAGAGAGGGTGGGACAAATTGAGAGAGCAGCATAGAAACACATACATTATCATGTGTAAAATCGATAGCAGGTGCAAATGTGCTACGTGACACGGAGCTCAACCCAGTGCTCTGTGACAACCTAGAGGGGCAGGATGGGGTGGGAGATGGGAGGGGGGGTCAGGAGGGACGGGATATATGTAAACTTGTGACTGATTCATGCTGGTGTATGGCAGAAACCAACACAATATGGTAAAGCAATTATCCTCCAGTAAAAAAAGAAAAATATATATATTGTACCACAATAACAAAATGAAGAATAAAAACCACATGACCATATCAACTGATGCAGAAGAATTGTGAGATCGGGGAGGAATCAATGACTTCATTGTGGATTTGTCCTTCATTTTCCAAAGCTATAGATGGTCCAGGCATCAGGATGGCAAAGACAAAAGCCCTCCAAGTGAGCTTGAGAAAAGAGATAACGAGGTTCCTGTCCCCTAAAGGGGTCAGAAGGATAGGAGGAGAAACAGGAAAGAATGTAGAAGGAAATATATTTTGATATCTGGAGGTTTCACAGGCAGAAAGGGAATTTCCACAGAAATAGCCCATGGATTCTAAGGCAAAGGTTCAACAATCAGCGAAGCGTCCATCATCCTTTTTATCTAAGGTTCAATTCCAGAGAGACTCCACTTATCAGAGAGCATCCATTAGGAGGGAAATCTTTTGCATTAAAACTTCATCCTAATGGAATCAAAGGAGGGAAGATGTTTTAGCAGAGGATATTAATCATCCAACAAACTCTAAAATTTCCTGTAAATGATACCTAGAATATATTACAGCAACTTGTATTGAATAATTATTAAGTACTGTGATAAAGCTCTATGTGAAGTGCGTTTCATTCATTAACCATTTAACTCTCACAATGAGGCAGGTACTGTTTAATGTAACCCCAAATAAATGAATGCTTAGAAGGGTGAAGTGATTTATCCCATAACATACAGCTGCTAAAGAGTCAGGATTTGAACCCAGGTCTGTCTGGGTTTAAAGCTTAAGATCACAATGTTGTCTCCGTGACTTTGCAGTTCAGATCACGGCTCCTGTCCTTACTACCATCCTGAGGAAATCAGTATAGAGGTGCCTCCGGCAACGCTGGGTTGAGAGGAGGTTATTTCTGGCCACAAGAATGAGCTTTCTCTCATTTTCACCCTGAAAAATAGCCTCCCTCTCTCTTCTCCAAGCAGAACTACCAGCGATAATTGGGCTCATTAAGTTGATCAGACTCCTACTGCCTTACAATTTGAGGACACAGTTAGGAATGGAGCTATTGCACAATGAATATAGCAAAGAAGTCAGGCCCTGTTACTAATTCCCTTTTTAAAAAGACTAATGAAGGGAGAAATACAGATCTTTAAAGAAAGAATTCAAAAAGATGCTGAAAGTTGTGGGCTCCTACAAAGCTAGTCTAGACATTTACTTCTTGCTTGTGGACTCTAACGGAGAAGGAAATGGCAACCCACTCTAATATTCTTGCCTGGAGAATCCCATGGACATAGGAACCTGGCAGGCTACAGTTCGTGGGATTGCAAAAGTTGGACAAGACTTAACACTATCTTTTGTGGACTCTAAAAGGTATTGGAATAAAATCTATATATGCTTAATAGCATATATTGCTATTGAAGAAGGAAATGGCAACCCACTCCAGTGTTCTTGCCTGGAGAATCCCAGGGACGGGGAGCCTGGTGGGCTGCCATCTCTTGGGTCGCACAGAGTCGGACACGGCTGAAGCAACTTAGCAGCAGCAGCAGCAGCGAGGACAATCAGTCTAGACAATCGGTAACACTAGAAAGCGGGGCTATATGCCTTATAGACAGTGCCAATATATAATTTCCCTGGAAGATAAAGATTCTACAGAGCAGACTAAGTCAGATGACCTGAGATATACTGGGCTACATCTAATGGACGCTCGGAGAAGGCAATGGCACCCCACTCCAGTACTCTTGCCTGGAAAATCCCTTGGATGGAGGAGCCTGGTAGGCTGCAGTCCATGGGGTCACTAAGAGTCGGGCACAACTGAACGACTTCACTTCAATTATGCTTAATAGATTTCACTTAGACTTAAACTTACTGGACTTATCTAGATCAATTTCACTTTGACAAGTCAGATGCTCTAGCCAGTGAACTGAGCAGGTTTCCCTGGAAGCCAGTGAAGAGTGTGGAGAGGAGGCCAGCTCTTGCCCTCTGGGGCTGGGAGGCCAGGGGTGGCTTTACTCCAGGGATTCTCATTCTGTAGGAGGTTGGCTGGCTCTTCATTTTGCTTGGTATTCAGGTGGTAACAAAGGGGCAAGGCTCTGGGCTTTACCCAGCCACACTAGGTTTTTCCTGTTGTCTTCAAAACCGGTCATCACGAAAGAATCCTGCCCTTGCAAACACGTATATATACATGTCCCTGTCTGTATATCATGGAAAGTTGCTGTTGTGCTTTTGGGATCCAATCTTCCCTACATTTTTGCCATTAGAAAAGTATTAACTTTTATGAAGTAATGAGACGTATGGTGGTTTTAGTAGCTAAGTCATGTTGGACTCTTTGAGACCCAAGGAGCCTACCAGGTTCTTCTGTCCATGGGATTTCCCAGGCAATAATATTGAAGTGGGTTGCCATTTCCTCCTCCAAGGGATAGAACCTGGGTCTCCTGCACTGCAGGTGGATATTCTTTACCAGCTGAGCCACCAGGAAACCCAATAGAATGCATACACAATTGTATTAGTTTTTTACTGCTGCTGTAACAAATTACCAAAACCAGAATAGCTTAGAAAAACACAGATTTACTCTTTTTTTAATGAATTAATTTATTTTAATTGGAGGCTAATTACTTTACAATATTGTAGTGGTTTTTGCCATACATTGACATGAATCAGCCATGGGTGTAGGTGTGTCAGATTTACTTTTTTACACCCCTGGAGTTCAGAAATCCAAAAGTGGATAGGCAGAACTGGGTTCCCACTGGAGGCTCGGGGGAGAACTTGTTCCCTTGTCTTTCCTGTCTGAGATAGGCTGGCTGCATGCCTTGGTTCAGGGCCCCTGCCTCCATGTTCAAAGTCAACAGCTCGACATTCACCTGCCTGCCCTCTTTTATAAGGAATCTTGGGATTACACTGGTCCCACCTGAATAATTCGGGATAATCTTCCCATCTCAAGATTCTTTTTCTGTGGAATTTTTATTTTATAGTACTATTTTGGGCTGTGCGGGCTCTTCGTTGCTGTGTGCAGGCTTTTTTCCCTCTAGTTGCAGCGAGCGGGGGCTAGTCTTCATAGTGGTGGGCGGGCTTCTCATTGCAGTCACTTCTTTCGTCTAGAGGCACAGACTCCAGGTGAGCGGGCTTTAGCAGTTGTGGGCATGAGCTTATTTGCTCCAAGGCATGTGGGATCTTCCCAGACCAAGGGCTAAACCCATGTCCCCTCTTCTAGGGGGTGAATTCCTAAACCACTCGACCACCAGGGAAGTCCCTATCTCAATTCTTAATCATACCTGCAAAGTTCCTTTCATCATGTAAGAGTAATGTATTCACAGGTTCTAAGGACAAGGACGTGGATGTCTCTTGGAGAGTCGGAGGAGGGACTACTCACTCTAATACACGTCTGGTTGTTTTTACTGGACTTTGTTGTCATAATGACAACTTAGAAACCTTACGCTCAGACGATAAAGAATTTGCCTACAATGAGGGAGACCCACGTTTGATCCCTGGGTCGGGAAGGTACCCTGGGGAAGGGAATGTCAACCCATTCCAGTACTCCTGCCTGGAGAATTCCATGGACAGTGGAGCCTGGTGGATTACAGTCCATGGGGTCTCAAAGAGTCAGACACGACTGAGCAACTAACACACACATACACACAGGTTAGTTCCCAGTGTTTTTTTTTTTTTTTTTTGGAGGGGGGAGTGTGTGTGTGTTGTTGCTGTTGTTCTAAGTTTTACTCTCTGTGAAACCAAAAGATAGGTTATACAGTTGTGAACAGCCAGCCAGCCAAGAGCTGAACCTGCATTTGTGTGTGTGTGTGTGTGTGTTCTCAGTCACTCAGTTGTGTCCGACTCTTGCAACCTCCTGAAATGTAGCCCACCAGGCTCCTCTGTCCATGAGATTTCCCAGGCAAGAATACTGGAGTGGGTGGCCATGTCATTCTCCGCGGGATCTTGCCGACACAGATATCAAACCCATGTCTCCTAAATTGGCAGGTGGATTCTTAACCACTGAGCCACGTGGGAAGCCCAAGCCTGAACTTAGATAAGAGAAAGAAGAACAGAGCAGAGACAAGCTGTCTCATAGCTGCTCAAGCAGGGAAAGGTACCAAAAGATTACTGCTTATAGTCATGCATTCCACAAGCACAGAGGTTCTTACCGGGCACTTTGTATGTGCTCGGCACAACGGAAATGCAAAGAAAGATAAAAATAGGATTCTCCAAGGGCTTCCAGTAAAGTCAGAACAGCAAGACATCTAGGAACCAGAGAACAGCCCTACAGTAAGGGAATTTTTTTTTATTTTTTTTATGTTTCATTTTGAATGCAGAGTCTGGTTTTTATCATTTTTTATCCTGGCTGCAGCCAGGCAGAAGAGCTATAGCACCCTGAAGTGAAAGAAACATCCCCACCAGCATTTTGATGGTAGATATTCAAAAGCTGAACACATTCACACATTATATTCACCTTGAAACTGCAATAATGTTTTGGCTACTGGAACAGGGAGTCAAAACACATGAGAGTTACTGACCAAACATTTTCAAAAATATGGGTTTAAAAAGAGATGAACCATGCTTCTGCATGGCTGTACTCCAAGAGGCGCACACAAAGAGATTCTTTTTTTTAAGATGCTATGCCTAAATGAACATCAAAGAGATATTTTTTAACCACTGATGGTTTTTTGGGTTTTTTAAATTTTATTTTAAACAGGAAAAACTGGGTTTGTTCTTGGGAGCTGATTTGATTTTATCTTCTTTTAAATATTTATTTATTTTTAATTGATTGATGATGGCTTTACAATACTGGTTTGATATCTGTCATACATCAGCATGAATTAGCCATAGGCATACATATGTCCCTCTCCCTTGAACCTCCCTCCCACTTCCCACCCTTGCCCACCCCTCTAGGTTGTTACAGATCCCTGGTTTGAGTTCCATGAGTCATACAGTAAATTCCCATTGGCTGTCTATTTTATGTACAGTACTGTGTATGCTTCCGGGCTGCTCTCTTCATTCATCTCGACCTCTCCTTCCCCAGCCCTTGTCCATAAGTCTGTTCTCTATGTCTGCATCTCCATTGCTGCCCTGCAAATAGGTTCATCAGTACCATCTTTCTAGATTTCGTATGTGTATATATGTGTTAGCTGCTCAGTTGTGTCCGACTCTGCAACCTTGTGAAATGTAGCCCACCAGGCTCCTCACTCCATGGGATTCTCCAGGCAAGAATACTGGAGTGGGTTGCCATGCCCTCCTTCAGGGCGAGATTCCATATATATGCATTAATATACAATGTTTGTTTTTCTCTTTCTGACTTAAATTTCACTCTGTATAACAGGCTCTAGGTTCATTTACCTCAGTTCATTTACCATTCAGTTCAGTCGCTCAGTCGTGTCTGACTCCTTGTGACCCCATGGACTGCAGCATGCCAGGCCTCCCTGTTCATCACCAACTCCCTGAATTTACTCAAGCTCATGTCCATTGAGTTGGTGATGCCATCCAACCATCTCATCCTCTGTGATCCCCTTCTCCTCCTGCCTTCAATCTTTCCCAGCATCAGGGTCTTTTCGAATGAGTCAGTTCTTCACATCAGGTGACCAAAGTTTTGGAGTTACAGCTTCAGCATCAGTCCTTCCAATGAATATTCAGGACTGATTTCCTTTAGGATGGACTGGTTGGATCTCCTTGCAGTCCAAGGGACTCTCAAGAGTCTTCTCCAACACCACATTTCAAAAGCATCAATTCTTCGACACCCAGCTTTCTTTATAGTCCAACTCTCACATCTATACATGACTACTGGAAAAACCATAGCTTTGACTAGACAGAACTTTGTTGGCAAAGTAATGTCTCTGGTTTTTAATATGCTATCTAGGTTGGTCATAATTTGCCTTCCAAGGAGCAAGCATCTTTTAATATCATGGCTGCAGTCACCATTTGCAGTGATTTTTGACCAAAAATATAGTCTGTCATAGTTTCCATTGTTTCCCCATCTATTTGCCATGAAGTGATGGGACTGGATGCCATGATCTTAGTTTTCTGAATGTTGTGCTTTAAGCCAACTTTTTCACTCTCCTCTTTCACTTTCATCAAGAGGCTTTTTAGTTCCCCTTCACTTTCTGCCATAAGGGTGGTGTCATCTGTGTATCTGAGGTTACTGATATTTCTCCTGGCAATTTTGATTCTAGCTTGTGCTTCATCCAGCCCAGAGTTTCTCATGATGTACTCTGCATATAAGTCAAATAAGCAGGGTGACAATATACAGCCTTGATGTACTCCTTTTCCTATTTGGAACCAGTCTGTTGTTCCATGTCCAGTTCTAACTGTTGCTTCCTGACCTGCATACAAATTTCTCAAGAGGCAGGTTAGGTGGTCTGGGATTCCCATCTCTCTCAGAATTTTCCACAGTTTATTGTGATCCACACAGTCAAAGGCTTTGGCATAGTCAATAAAGCAGAAGTAAATGTTTTTCTGGAACTCTCTTGCTTTTTTGATGATCCAACAGATGTTGGCAATTTGATCTCTGGTTCCTCTGCCTTTTCTAAATCCAGCTTGAACATCTGGAAGTTCACAGTTCACAAACTGTTGAAGCTTGGCTTGGAGAGTTTTGAGCACTACTTTCCCAGCATGTGAAATGAGTGCCATTAGAACTGACTCAAATACATTGTTTTATGGCTGAGTAATGTTCTATTATATATATAAACCACAGCTTCTTTATCCATTCATCTGTCAATGGACATAACTGATGGGTTGTTGTTTTTTTTTAATGTTAATCTATGAAAATATCCCAAAAAGCCTAGTTGAGTTTTATGTATTCCCACATTCCTGCTGCACATGGAATCTACAGAAACAGCAGTCAGAAGTCCAAGTTCACCTGACCAGTGCTGTACCCCCAGGCGGAGACTGTGGCTCAGCCACTGAAGAAGCCTCACTGTGGATCAGAATCATGTCAGGACCAGCCCCATCCAGCTCATCCTGCAGGTGCTTGAACAACCCAAGAAGGTAAGAAGTGTACACTGCGTACACTCTGTGTGTGAAAAGCAGTCTTCCCATCACCTCTGCTTCAACATATGGCCATGAAAGAGAGAAAGTGGATGATACAATGATGAGAACAGCTAGAATTTATTAAGAACCTACTGCATGCCAAGCAGTGGTCTAAGTATTGGACTACCCAAAAATTTTGTTCAGGTTTTCCATAATATCTTATGGAAAAACCCAGTCAAAAATTTTGGCCAACCCAATACTTAGCATGTATTAGTCATTTAACCTTCTAGCATCTTACAAAGTAGATAGTATTATCTCTGCATTTCCTGATGCAGGACTGTATGACAGAAATGTGATTTGCCAAGTGAGTAAGTAGCCAAACTGGAATTTGAACCTAAATGGTGAAAGTCACAGTCTCAAGCACAACACTAGATCACCTTGCTTTACAGCAAGGGTCCTGGGGCTGGAAACAGGGCTTCAATGTTTGGAACAGAGCGGCGCTTTAGACAGGTAACCCAAGCTGATGGAAAAGAACCAAAGAGTTCAACCATGCAGGCCAGGCTGGAATCCATTCTGGCAGTGAGCTCTAGAGGACTTAGTAGGACTCACTGCAGAGTTCATGTTGTGGTCTGTCGGGTTACCATCATCTGGCTTGGAGAGACGTGTGGGCAAAGAGCCCCTGAACTCTGGTTGGAGTTCCAAAAGCTGGTCTCCAAGGGAAGAACCCAGCTATCATCCATGCAGAGTCCGGCTTTTGTTAGCTCTACTGATCCAAGAGCTTGAATACTGCTTCAAATCCTTAAAAACAAACTCAAAGCAAGTTACAGAAATCTGATACAAGAAAAGGGCCTCTTCTTCAATGATCACAGACTGGGAACATGTCCAGTTCGCTGGGGCCTGCTCCATAAGTATTGCCAGAATATCACACGCTACTCAGAAATCCCCAAGGGTGCTTATTATGGCTCATGAACTCCAACGACAAGTAGAAGAAAGGCTTTCTTAAAGTTTTTCAGATATCTGCTCTGTTGAGAACCAAGCAAATAAAACACATTGTTCATCTGTCAAAATTGTCAGTTTATTCCCCATCCCACCACTGTAGCATCAATATATTAATGTTTTCTTTTATAGAAGATGATTTATATATATATATAATTACATATCATGTATATTCCAGATCCGAGAAATAAAGACTGCCTTCTTAGTCTATGATTTTAGGTAGATGTTTGCTACTGCAGTCTTATCTTTCGGTGTGCATGCTAAGTCACTTCAGTAGGGTCCAGCTCTTTGTGACTCTGAGGACTGTAGCCCCCCAGGCGCCTCTGTGCATGGGATACCCCAGGCAAGAATCCTGGAGTGGGTTGCCATGCCCTCCTCCCGGGAATTCTTGGCCCAGGGACTGAATCCCCCTCTCCTGTGTCTCCTGCACTGGCAGGCAGGTTCTTTACCACTCGTGTCACCTGGGAAGACTGTCACATTACATGGTTTTCAATAGTAGAAAAATGCAATGAAAACTCTGACACTATTATAGCCTAGAGTGATTATAATCAAAAAGCCCACTTATATTTTCATGAAATTCAACCACTATAATGGATTCCAGGGGAACTGCGTTGGACACCATCCTGAAAGACCTATGGTGCTGACACAGAGTCACAAATCATCATCAAACTTGCCTAGTGCATATTTATTTCTTTGTATTAATACAAAATAAGTTGGGTTCTTGTTTGTTGGGTTTTTTAAGCAAATGAGCAGATCTCAGAACTAATTCTAAATTTCTTTGTAATTGATTCATAGTGAAAGTATTGACTCATTGGGGAGTTTCTAGGTCATACATGCATCTTTCATTGTTATTAAAAGACTTCCAATCATATGTGTGCCTGTGTATTTCACGAATAGGAAACATATGCAGTCACATTTTGAAAAACTATCTAGGACACATCAAATCATTCTTCTTTTGATCTCAGATGGTTATTCAGTGTGGTTATTTAGTCTAATTTGAAGAAAACCAAAACCTTGTGTAAATTACTGCCAAAATAGGAGAGAAAAAAACTGATTTTTAATTTTTATTAAAATTAAATTATTGCTATTATTGCTTTTATTTCATGGAGCCAAGAGTCTAAAAAATGCCATTTTAATTTAGGATGTAGGGCATATATGTGTATGTGTGTCTTTCACTAATATGAAAAACAGTGGCAACTAGGAGGGAAGGTGATGATACAGGTGAGACTTGGTCTTCAACCTCAAACCAGTCACAAGTCTACAAGTAGAGTATGTACAACATTTATACTTGTGTTTTTCTCATTGGAAAGAATCAGACATGGGTGGGAAGGACTGAAGCCATAACTAATGCCCTGAGAAATTTTGTGCCAGGCTGGGTTCCTAGGGACTGGCTCTGACTGTTACGTGACCTTTGTGTTCTGATAATAATGTTTGAAAACTAAATATTTGGCATACGAAAAAATACCTGGCCATCTCCTAGGACTGGTGTGAAAGCACCTTAGAAAATCAGGCACTCAACTTCCCAACAGAAGGAAGAGATGGGAGAAGCCTCTGCCCCTTCAGGGTATTTTCTTCCCTCTCTTTTTCTTCATGAGCACACTCTAGCCACTCACGTGCTGTACATGAGGCCTCCTTCTGGTGGGTTGTAACTCAAGTCTGTGTGGACAGACAGCCAGCTCTTTACAAAGATCACTCCTGCCTTAGAGAGCCCAAGTGGAACTGCTGAGCTGTGCCAGGGACTAGGAGCAACCAGGTCACATTCTTCCATTATCCTGCTTGAAGGAATACAGAGAATCACTAAGCTGCCGTATTGTAAGAGTACTCAATCTCCCGTGCCATTTAATGGAATGCTTTTTTCTTCAAGCTTCATTAATGGCTCCCAGAAATAGAACTGTACTACACTGAATGGTACACATGTTATGAGACATACACCCAGTGCACAAGATGCTTGCAACCCTGTTGAGGCTGAAATATTTCTGTTGAAATTCAAGGCAAGCCATGACTAAACTCCAAGAGATAGTATGTTGGGAACCATTAATGTCTTGTTGGTAACTGAAGTCACATAGGACGCCACTGATGTTCACTGGGAGGATGTTCATGCTCCAGCTCTGCTGACCTTCCTCCAGTCCCTCACACAGCCAACCTCGCCCATGCCCCCAGATCTTTCCAGATACCTTTCCCCCAAATCTGGCTAACTGCTAGACTTCATTTCCCCTGGAAAACCTTTCCTTGCTCCTTTAATGTGTTCCTAATTGCACCCCATGCCCCAAATTTCCCCTTTCATATCACATTGTACTGTAATTGTTTATTAAATGATCTCCCTGATTAGACAACAGCATTGCAGACTAGAAACTACACACAGAGCATAAGGATAAACTCACTATAGCCCTAACTCTACAACTTGTTGGCTATGTAATAGTTGGATGAGGTTCTTAGCCCAGAATCTCTAAGCATCCATTTTCTCAGGAATAATAATTGTACTTACTCTAGGCAGTTGTGTCAGCTGATAAAATGCATGGAAACACCAGTATGAGCCTGGAAAGGGTTCCAGAAATGTCAAAAATGTAGAAACTATTACAATATTAGTATCCTCCATTGTATGTTTATTTAAGACTTTATAAAGGCTTTCATTCATTTATTCATTCATTATTGTGTAACACAATGGTATAAACCCATTCCTTGTTGCATTTCCAGAGTTATGATAAAGTTTGCATCCACTATACACTCCAGTGGAGAAGGCAATGGCACCCCACTCCAGTACTCATGCCTGGAAAATCCCATGGACGGAAGAGCCTGGTAGGCTGCAGTCCATGGGGTCGCTAAGAGTCGGGCACGACTGAGCAACTTCACTTTCGCTTTTCACTTTCATGGACTGGAGAAGGAAATGGCAACCCACTCCAGTATTCTTGCCTGGAGAATCCCAGAGACGGCAGAGCCTAGTGGGCTGCCATCTATGGGGTCGCACGGAGTCGGACACGACTGAAGCGACTTAGCAGCAGCAGCAGCATACACTCCAGTAATCATTGAATGAGTTATTGAAGGATGAAAGCTCTATTCGTGAGACGTGAGCAGACCAGGGAACACTGCCCATCTCACAGCTTCACTAATTCTGTATTTCTGAAGCTCTTCCATTGTAGGAATCAATGTGTATATCTGTTTATCCGTGTGTGCATGTGTGTGTATGTGAACATACATGGATAACATATAAATCTGGTCAAGCTCCTACTCAGGAAATAGTCCATAACTTAAATAGATCAACAAAGTAATAACTATTCCTACAAAATACAGCCTAAATCCTTATATGACTTCAAACTTAGGTCCATTTGTCAAAGGCCACAAGTCTGGAAAAAACATCATACAATGGAAACCGTAACCCATGGTTTTTCTGCCTCACAGCACATCTTAAAATCACCTTCCTGCGTTCCTCTTATGCCTGTGCTCCCACTTTCCAGTTTGTATCTTGTTCTATTATTTATGAGCCTGAGCTATACTTTGAAACATGGAAGATTTCGTCAGTTGGGTACAATTTAAGTGGATTTTCAGTACTATATACTTACAACATCTTATAAATATTTAGAATTATCATAATAATGGCTCTGCTGACTCACAATAAGTTTTGTATTTTGTGTCGGGATGATTGCCAAATTGATAATCTAGAAAATTGGAAAACCCCGTCAAGCTTCATGACCTGTTGGTCCCAAAAGAGTATCTTTCTAATTACTGGAAGAGCTTGAGCACTGAACTTAGCTGTCTTGGAAGTTGACGTGAAAAGATAAACATCCCAAAATTTACCTCTTTGGAAAAGATAAGTAAAAGAAATATTTTCCACTGAAGACTGTGTTCATTGAACTGTATCTCAAAAGCCGAATAGTTCTCAGGAAGTGTATAAAAAAAAAAAAATCGCAGAAACACGAAGTGCCCACCATGCTTGGGAATGGGGTTCCAGACGAGGATGGAGAAACAGTGAGTGAGAACACCAGGAAATGATGCTGCACATGTGCAATCACAGCGCTCAAGAAGGAGCCGTGACTGCTATAGAAGGCGGCTGGGGTTAATGCCCAAGGGTAACGGCTCTCCAGTGTGGTCCCTGGACCAGCAGCATTACTATCACCTGGGAACTTGAAAAAGGCCACTCCTTACATATATACATACAAGTGATTCACTTGGCTGTACAGCAGAAACTGACACAGCAGTCAGTATAAAGCAACTTCAATTAAAAAAGGGTTTTTTAAAGAAAGGTAAGAAAAATATCCAGAGTTCCAGAAAAATGTCTATTTCTGCTTTATTGACTATGCCAAAGCCTTTGACTGTGTGGATCACAATAAACTGTGGAAAATTCTGAAATAGATGGGAATACCAGACCACCCGACCTGCCTATTGAGAAAGCTATATGCAGGTCAGGAAGCAACAGTTAGAACTGGACATGGAACAACAGACTGGTTCCAAATAGGAAAATGAGTACATCAAGGCTGTATATTGTCACCCTGCTTGTTTAACTTATATGTAGAGTACATCATGAGAAATGCTGGGATGGAGGAAGCACAAGCTGGAATCAAGATTGCCAGGAGAAATATCAATAACCTCAGATATGCAGATGACACCACCCTTATGGCAGAAAGTGAAGAGGAACTAAAAAGCCTCTTGATGAAAGTGAAAGAGGAGAGTGAAAAAGCTGGCTTAAAACTCAACATACAGAAAACTAAGATCATGGCATCTGGTCCCATCACTTCATGGGAAATAGATGGGGAAACAGTGGAAACAGTGTCAGACTTTACTTTATGGGCTCCAAAATCACTGCAGATGGTGATTGCAGCCATGAAATTAAAAGACGCTTACTCCTTGGGAGGAAAGTTATGACCAACCTAGATAGCATATTCAAAAGCAGAGATATTACTTTGCCAACAAATGTCCGTCTAGTCAAGGCTATGGTTTTTCCAGTGGTCATGTATGGATGTGAGAGTTGGACTGTGAAGAAAGCTGAGCGCCAAAGAATTGATGTTTTTGAACTGTGGTGCTGGAGAAGACTCTTGAGAGTCCCTTGGACTGCAAGGAGATCCAACCAGTCCATTCTGAAGGAGATCAGTCCTGGGTGTTCCTTGGAAGGACTGATGCTGAAGCTGAAACTCCAATACTTTGGCCACCTCATGCAAAGAGTTGACTCATTGGAAAAGCCCCTGATGCTGGGAAGGATTGAGGGCAGGAGGGGAAGGGGACAACAGAGGATGAGATGGTTGGATGGTATCATCGACTCAATGGACATGCGTTTGGGTGAACTCCGGGAGTTGGTGATGGACAGGGAGGCCTAGCATGCTGCAATTCATGGGGTCGCAAAGAGTCGGACATGACTGAGCTACTGAACTGAACTGAATTGAAGAAAAAAAAAAATGCAACTTCTACATACAGATGGCCAAGAGACACAGCATCACTAAAGATGTTGAAAAGATGCTCAACATCACTAATTACTAGAGAAATGCAGATCAATGAACACTGGGGTGTATGTACCCTCTTGAAACATGTTTTTCTGTGGCTATATATCCAGGAGTGGGATTGCTACACCATATGGTAGCTCTGTGTTTAGTTTTTTAAGCAACCTCCATGCTCTTCTCAGTAGTGGCTATACCAATTTACATTCAATGAAATATCACCTCACACTGGTCAGAATAGCCATCATCAAAATATCTACAAGTAACAAATGCTGGAGAGGGTGTGGAGAAAAGAGACTCTTCCTACACTGTTGGCGGGAATGTAAATTGGTATAGTCACTACTGAGAACAGTATGCAGGTTGCTTAAAAAACTAAAACAGAACTACCACTTGATCTAGAAATCCCATTTCTGGGCATGTATCCACAGAAAAACGTTTCAAAAGGGTACATACACCCCAGTGTTCATTGCTGCACTACAATGCAGCAGTAGTCAAGACGTGCTCAGTCACTTCAGTCAGGTCCGACTCTCTGCAACCCCGTGGACCATGGCCCGCCAGGCTCCCCTGTCCATGGGATTCTCCTGGAGTGGGGTGCCATTTCCTTCTCCAGTGATAAAATATGAAGTGAAGTGACTGAAGTGAAGTCGGCCAGTCATGTCCGACTCTTTGCAGCCCCATGGACTGTAGCCCACCAGGCTCCTCTGTCCATGGGATTTTCCAGGCAAGAGCACTGGAGTGGGTTGCCATTTCCTTCTCCAGTCAAGACATGAAGCAATCTAAATGTCCATAGACAGACGAATGAATAAAGAAGATGTGGTATATACGTACAATAGACTATTGTGCATATGTGTGTTAGTTGCTCAGTTGTGACCAACTCTTTGCAACTCTTTGGACTGTAGCCTGCCAGGCTCCTCTGTACATGGAATTTTCCAGGCAAGAATACTGGATTGAGCTGCCATTCCCTTCTCCAGGGGAACTTCCTGACCCAGGGTTAGAACCCAGGTCTCCAGCATTGCAGGCAGATTCTTTACCATCCAAGCCACCAGGAAAGCATACGCAATAGAGTATAACTCAGCCATTAAAAAGAATGAAATAGTGCTATTTGCAACAACATGGATGGATTATCAAACTGAGTGAAGCAAGTCAGACAAAGACAAATATCATATGATAGTGCTTATATATGGAATCTGAGAAAAAGAAAACGATACAA
The DNA here is from genome assembly GCA_006410635.1 of Cephalophus harveyi. Classification (NCBI taxonomy): domain Eukaryota; kingdom Metazoa; phylum Chordata; class Mammalia; order Artiodactyla; family Bovidae; genus Cephalophus; species Cephalophus harveyi. The sequence goes on along the minus strand of SJYT01080556.1, from coordinate 844,093 downwards.
ATGAACTTATTTAGAAAACAGAGGCAGCCTCAGAGGCAGTCTTGGAGAATGAACTTATGGTTACCGGTGGGCAGAGTCAGGAGCAAGGATAGACTTGGAGTTTGGCATTGACATGTACACACTGCTACATTTAAAAGAGACAACCAACAAGGGCATACTGTAAAAAATAAATAAATTTTTTTTTTTTTTTAAATGAAACTTCTCCAGCCCCAACCCAGACCTACTGAATAAGAAACTCAAGGGCTGGGGCATAGTTACCTGTGTTTTAACGAACCCTCCACCAGGGAACTCTGATGCTCCCTGAGTGTGAGAACCACTGCCATAGGGAATGATATAATCAGATCTGGGTATGTTGGTAATGATGTGGAAAATGGACAAGAAGGGAAGGAACTGAAGGTGTGGAGGCCTGGAGAAGAATAGTGAAAGTATTGGTTCATTAGGGAGTTTTGTACTTTATCTATGTTTTAGCAAGTCTAAGATATAATCAATTATTAGTCACACCATTATTTTATTTATCTCAAGAAAGAAAATGTCTGCCAAATTAATGTTAACACAATGTCTCTTATCATTGGAAATTTTTGTTTTATATTTATTGAAAGGGTTCTCTTAGATTTATCCTGATAGATTTTTACTGTACATCACCCATGGGCATATATGGAAAGGAAAACAAAAGCAAAATAATTTATTTAAGGTGTTCCTAGCACTTTTTCACAATGTCTGACTCTTCTGGAATATTTTTCCACTCAAGAGCCATCTGGAGGTTTAATGATGCTTAATTTCCTTTAAAAATACTCCACTATTGGGGACTTCTTTGGTGGACTTCTTTGGTTAAGACTTCACCTTCCAACACAGGGAGTGGGGGTTTGATCCCAGGTCAAGGAGCTAAAGATCCCACATGACTCATGGCCATAAAACCCAAACCATAAAACAGAAACAATATTGTAACAAATTCAATAAATACTTTAAAAATGATCAACATCAAAAAACTCTTTAAAAGCACTCCAGGATTGTCTCTTGGAGAAGGAAATGGCAGCCCACTCCAGTGTTCTTGCCTGGAGAATCCCAGGGACAGAGGAGCCTGGTGGGCTGCCATGTATGGGGTCGCACGGAGTCGGACACGACTGAAGCGACTTAGCAGCAGCAGCAGCAGCAGCAGCAGTATTGTCTCTGGGGTGTCAAGCAACTGAGGCCCATTCTGCAAGTCTAGGTGCAGGTGACAGGCTGTGGTATCTACCTCATGACTACTGCTCAGCCAACAGAAACTTGAAGATGCGTCCTGACTTGGGAAATGTTAACGATTGGGAAGTAGCATCACTGACTCAAAGGACATGAGTTTGAGCAAACTCCAGGAGATTGTAAAGGACAGAGGAACCTGGCATGCTGCAATTCATGGGTCGCAAAGAGTCGGACACGACTGGGGGTGATGGGCATCTTAAAATTGATAAATTCCCAGTGAAAGCTAATCCATGCCTTAAGGGCAGAAACAAGAGTGAAATGAAAGATAAGGCAGAGACCAGTGACATTTCATGGGTGGATTCTAAAGCCTATGTGGCCAATTAGATATTGGGGGAGAGGAAGGCAGATGACTCTTCAGTTCTAATCTGAGTAACTGGGTGGCATGCGCTTAACAGAAATAAGAAATTCAAGAGAAGGAGTAGATTTTACAGCAGAAGGGAAGAAGTAGGTAGGAGTAAAATGAGTTTAGTTCCAAACTTTTTTGAGTTTGAAGATCTTGAGGGATAGCCAGATAGAGATGAGGATGCACCTGTGAATACAAATTTATGAACTCAAGCACTGGGAGTTCATGGTGAAAAATACATAATTTTTAATCAGTAGCATTTAAATGGTAGTTGAAACTAGGGGGTTGAGAACTCTTCCAAGGTGACTATATGGACAACTTGAAGCGAATTGGTAGCAGAACAAAAACAAAACTGAAGAATTGGATAGAAATAAGAAGGAGCATTCAGACAGAAAAACTTGTTAGATGATGTTTACATATTTTGGGAGCTCCTCAATGACAAAGCTGTCTTCTTTCTAGTCTGAGTTACCAGGGTTTTGCTTAATCCAGTAATGAAAAAGGTGGCTCAAGGGCCTAAAAGGTAAACATTTTTAGGGAGGAATTGGCTAGTAATACCAAATGTGACAGTTGATCCTTTTAGATTAAAGGGCTGCTAAATTTAGTGAATCTAGTTTCATTCCCAGCTTATCGCCTCATTTTACAACTAAAGAAAGAAACAAGAATAGACATGCCCAAGGGCAAAAGTTGGCTGGTGGGTAAGCAAAAGCAGGACACTTGCCTCTTCACTCTTGTCCTGGGGCTATTTCTTCTACACTGAGCTTTTCCTCTCAAAGAGGGATTATGCCCACTGCTGATAAACCTCCGGATTCAAGCAACTAAGCGTCTGCCTCCAATACAGGAGACCAGGGTTCGATCCCTGGGTTGGGAAGATCCCCTGGAGAAGGAAATGGCAATCCACTCCAGTGTTCTTGCCTGGAGAATCCCATGGATGGAGAAGCCTAGTAGGTTACAGTCCACGGGGTCGCAAAGAGTCGGACACGACTGAGCGACTTCACCTTCACCTTCAGTGAAGTGAAAGTCACTCAGTCGTGTCCGACTCTTTGTGACCCCATGGACTATACAGTCCAAGGAATTTTCCAGGCCAGAATACTGGAGTGGATAGCCATTCCTTTCTCCAGGAGTTCTTCCCAACCCAGGGATCGAACCCAGGTCTCCTGCACTGCAGGCAGATTCTTCACCATCTGAGCCACCAGGGACCTCAGAGAGGCTCCAATACATCCATGATTATCAGAGAAATGCAAATCAAAACTGTCATGAGATATCACCTCACTCTGGTCAGAATGGCCATCATCTAAAAGTCTACAAATAACAAATACTGGAGAGGATTTGGAGAAAAAGGAACCTCCTGTGCTATTGGTGGGAATGTAAATCGGTGCAGTCACTATGGAAAACAATATGGAGGTGCCTTAAAAAACAAAACATAGAGCTACTATATGATTCAGCAATCTTACTCCTGGGCATATATCCAGAGAAAAACTCTAATTCAAAAAGATACATGCACCCCTGTGTTCATAGCAGCATGGATTACAATATTCAAGATATGGAAGCCACCTAAATGTCTATTGACAGATTAATGGATAAAGAATATGTGGAATACTACTCAGCCATTAAAAAGCATGAAATAATGCCATTTGCAGCAACATGGATAAACCTAGAGATTGTCATAATCAGTGAAGGAGGTCAGATAGATAAAGACAAACGTCATATGATATCATTTGTATGTGGACTCTAAAAAAAAAGACACAAATGAACTTATTCACAAAACATAAATGTACTCAAAGACAGAAAACAAACTTATGGTTACCACAGGGGAAAGGAGTGGCAGAGCATTAAATTAGGAGGTTGGTATTCACATATCAGTTCAGTTCAGTTCAGTCGCTCAGTCATGTCCGACTCTTTGCGACCCCATGAGTTGCAGCACGCCAGGCCTCCCTGTCCATCACCAACTCCCGGAATTCACTCAGATTCATGTCCATCGAGTCAGTGATGCCATCCAGCCATCTCATCCTCTGTCGTCCCCTTCTCCTCCTGCCCCCAATTCCTCCCAGCATCAAAGTCTTTTCCAATGAGTCAACTCTTCACATGAGGTGGCCAAAGTACTGGAGTTTCAGCTTTAGCATCATTCCTTCCAAAGAAATCCCAGGGCTGATCTCCTTCAGAATGGACTGGTTGGATCTCCTTGCAGTCCAAGGGACTCTCAAGAGTCTTCTCCAACACCACAGTTCAAAAGCATCAGTTCTTCAGTGCTCAGCCTTCTTCACAGTCCAACTCTCACATCCATACATGACTACTGGAAAAACCATAGCCTTGACTAGACGGACCTTAGTCGACAAAATAATGTCTCTGCTTTTGAATATGCTATCTAGGTTGATCATAACTTTTCTTCCAAGGAGTAAGCATCTTTTAATTTCATGGCTGAAGTCACCATCTGCAGTGATTTTGGATTCACATATAAATACTTCTATATATCAAATAAGCAATCAATATTGACCTACAGTGCAGCACAGGGAACCACACTCAATATTCTGAAATATTTTATAACAGAGGAGAGTCTGAAAAAGAATATATATACATGTATGTATGTATAGGGGCTTCTCAGGTAGCACAAGTGGTAAAGAAGTCGCTTGCCAATTCAGGAGACATAAGAGACTTGGGTTCAATTCCCAGGTGGGGAAAATCTCATGGTGGAGGGCACAGCAACCCACTCCAGTATTCTCCAGCTGAAGAATCCCATGGACAGAGGAGTCTGGTGGATTATGGTCCATGGGGTCACAGAAAGAGCTGGACACAACTGAAGTGACTTAGCAAGTGCACCCATATATGGATAACTGAATCACTGTGCTGTCCATCTGAAACTCACATGACATTGTAAATCAGGTATACTTGAACTAAAAAAAAATCCGTCCATTAGAATGAGCTCTGCTAACACAGCCACCTCACTCCACGGAGCAGAAGAGATCTATGGAGAACAACAAAGGGTCTGGTGTCAGACAGGCACTCCAGGTCTTGCTCTAACAACTGGACATTGTGTGTAGAGCCCTCCACAAAAGAACAAATGCAGATGACTTGAATCTCTGGGTCACAACCTGAGCCAGAATTTTCTGTAACTCTTGATACATGTAACAGGATGGGAAGAGACCCTGCAAGCAGGTCAAACTGAAACAGAACAAGCTTCTCTGCTGTGATATTGGGTCTTTAAACAGGAAACTCATTCCAGATTTTATATATTGCTGTTGCTGTTCAGTCGCTCAGTCGTGCCTGACTCTTTGTGACACCACGGGCTGTAGCATGCCAGGCTTCCCTGTCCACCATTTCCCAGAGCTTGCTCAAACTCATGTAGATGAGCAAAATTTGAATTCAGTAAAGTCAAAACAAGCCGACATCATTCTCTTTAATAATAATTAAGTTGTACTCGTTGTGTAGTCGCTAAGCTGTGCCCAACTTCTTATTGCAACACGTCAGGTTTCTCTGTCTTTCATCATCTCCTGGAGTTTGCTCAAACTCATGTCCATTGAGTCAGACAAAACATGGTTCACTGGCAAACCATTTCAGTATTCTTGATTGAGAACCCCATGAAAAGTATAAAAAGGAAAAAAAAAAAAAAGGAGTTACAGTACTCTTCTTGCAGCTGATGACATCCTGAAAAAACAAATTTTTTTCTCAAGGACCAGAGAGCTCAAAAATGACCCTGAGAGGGTCCCTCCTTCAGAGATTCTGGCGTAGCTTAAGTGGGCTCAGCCACTGAAGTTCAAAAATCTCTGAAAATTTATTCCAGGAGACACCATGAACATAACATTTCCCACATTTCAAAACTCAGAGCTTTCAAAGATCAGGTTCCTCAGCTCATGCCCTCTGTGTGATCCTTGCAGGGCCCGAGGATCTGTAGGATGAGACATTTGCGGTCACAGCCCTTGTGGCTTCAGCGTTTTCATCAATAGAGACATATACAGAGGCACAGAGGTTTCCAGAAGCCCCCATCTGGCAGAGATGACTAATGGGGCTTTCCCACTGACATCCTAGCAAAGGTGCCAAAAATATATTCGTTCCAGATCACAGCCTTCACAGAGCAGTTCCTCCCAAGACATTACCCTGACAGATGACCTGGCTTCCTTTTACAGCCTACATGCCACCCACCTGAGTAACTTTCCTCCGCAGACTGGGGGGCACAGAAATGCATATCTGGCCTGCATCTCAGAACTAAATCCTTCCCAGCAAATGCCGACCTTGCTATAAACTAGGGAGAAGTCATTTTTCTTCCACTAGGCAGCCTACAATTTTCACTCGCTTTTATATCCAATGGCCAAAAAAAAAAAAGTGAAAAGCAGCTGGGAACTAGCTAAAATTGCAATCAAAGGAGCACCAAGTGGGTATGAAAGCAAATGCAAACTTGTGAAGTCATTATTGGCTGATTGCTATCGGTCGATTGCAGAAAAATCATCAAAGACTTTTGTATAAAGTATGTGCGTACTCAGTCACTTCAGTCAAGTCCGACTCTTTGTGACCCCATGGACCAGAGCCCCCCAGAATCATCTGTCTATGGATTTTTCCCAGCAAAACTACTGAAATGTGTTGTCATGCCCCCCTCCAGGGGATCTTCCTGACCCAGGGATCAAACCTGCGTCTCCTGCACCTCCTGCACTGCAGATGAACTCTTTACCGCTGAAACATCAGGGAAGAAATTAAGCGATGGGTGATTTCTTCACTGATAAGCCCTACCCAGTCAGAGCTTGTAAAAACAAGTTGGGCTAAGAAATACAGAATAAATTTACTCAGAGACCACTCTCACAAAGACAGGCAAGATCTCAAACTAGGGATAAGACCCATAATATCATTGATATAACCCTAATTCAATAATAATTGATTTTTCCCCTTCGATTTGTGAAGAGAAGATTAACCAGTAGCCATAGTAAGAAGTAGGTATCAGGAGCAGGAAAAATTGCTATTAATTTAGTGACCTTGGGAAAGTCACGCGATATCTCTGGCCTTCAGTTTACTCATAAATAAAATAAGGAAGTTAATTTACATAATCTCTAAGGTCCCTTTCATCTCTGAAATTCTGCGTCTATAACAGGGACCTTTGGCTATTGACAAGTTTATCTGAGACATTAGGCATGGTGAGGTGGATCTTAGAGTATCAAAATAATAAATCTTTCAACAAAGACAGGAACTCAGATAAATATGTAGCAGCAAGAACAGATTAAAGCATTGTAAGGATATCAGAGCTGCTAAGCTGGTCCTGGAATATCAGATCCAGTGAATCCACCTCTCCAAGAATGCCAAATTATTTTTAAACAGCATCTCAGGGAAGAGAAGCCCTGCTGGTTATTTAAAAGTCTGATAAATGAACAAAATGAAATAAGCTATTTTATTACCAAAGGCCTCAGAGCCTTTCCTGCACTATCCAATGGAAAAAAGTGTGAAAGTGTTAGTCATTTAGTTGTGCCTGACTCTTTGTAACCCCAGGGACTGTAGCCTGCCAGGCTTCTCTGTCCATGGGATTCTCCAGGCAAGAATACTGGAGTGGGTTGCCATTCCCTTCTCCAAGGGATCTTCCCGACCCAGGGATGGAACCCGAGTCTCCTTCATTGGCAGGCAGATTCTTGACCACTGAGCAACCAAGGAAGCCCTCATCCCATAGAACATTCCTGCAGGGATGGAAAGGCTCTATATGCGCACCTTCCAATATTGTGGCCACCAGCCACACATGGCTCTTCAGCACTGGAAATGTAGCTAGCGCCACTGAAGAACTGGTTTTTGGTTTTGCTTTATTTTTTTTAATGTGGACTATTTTTAAAGTCTTCATAAAGTTTGTTACAATATTGTTTCTGTCTAATGTTTTGGTTGTTTGACTGTAAGGCATGTTGGATCTTAGCTCTTCAACCAGGGTTCGAACTCACAACCCCCTGCATTGGAATGTGAAGTCTTAACCACTGGACCACCAGCAAAGTCCCAGGAACGCTTTTTAATTTGATTAAATATTAATAAATATTCATTTCTAGTTAAATAGCCATATGGCACTACTAATCCATGTAGAACTGATGCTGTACGCATTAGCAAGGTTAGCCTAAGAGGGATATAATGCATGGATCATTTCCCAAACTTGTTGGGCCGTAGAACTGTGTTTTTAAAGGACTGAAATACCTAGCAAAATCATTTAGGAAGGATTAGGCTTTGAGCCATTGCTGAGTGGAGTGGTTGAAGCCCCAGGAGACCATTCTAGCTTGGACATGCTAACCTAGCCATCAAGGGCATCCATCATTACTCTGTGATACGGACCAGGCTACGTATTTTAACATCACTTCACAATTCAATCACATCAAAATTTCCCAAGTCCTGAAAGACACCCTTTGCCTCCCATCGCGGGTCCAGTCTGCAGAATTCCACCTAAGCTGTTCCTTTCCACCAAGCCTAAAACAATGTCAGTCTATTGCTTCTGGGCTGTCCAGGCACTCTTGCCTACACCAGGATACATCACTATCTCAACAGTCATTGAGATAGCAGCATTCCATTTTATAGGTGAGAAATGTGAGGCTCAGACAGATGAAGGGAGTTAGTTGCTCAAGGTCACGTATTTGGTTAACAATACTTGACCTCCATCTTTGCATGTGTCCTGTAAAGCATTCTAACCAATTTTTTTATATTTATTTATCTGGCTGAGCTGGGTCTTAGTTGCAGCATGTGAGATCTAGTTCCCTGACCAGGGAATGAACCTGGGCCCCTGCATTGAAAGCACAAAGTCTTAGCCACCGGACCATCAGGAAAGTGCCCCCCTAACAATATTTTGAGTCTAGGACCCATAAATAAAAATTGAATTAATACAATCTTAAAATACCAAAGGTTTATACTTGCCTGAGTAGAACAGTTTGTTTTATAAGGTTTGCTCATGTTATTTCTTGTGAATTACGATAAATGCAAGGAAAGTTTAACAATCATGGAATGAAAGAACCCAATATGATTTTACAAATGTGTATAAATCTTTTCCTCAAAGAAATCCTCCCCTGGACCTGGAATAATCATATGCCTCTCAGTTGAAAATCCATATTGGTGTGTAAATAAGCAGCTACAAATTTCACTCACCCAATTATTTATCCTTTCCTGAGTATGCAATCAATTTGGTGTTTCTAAGCATCATTTATTTGAACCACAATCACACATACAACTGCTCATTTTTGCATCTAATTCAGGCTTGGTTCCTCCAGTGGCTGCCTGTGGGCCAAAGTCCTTGAATCAATTTGTCATCACATCAGATGTGAGTGCATTTGACTGTGACCTACACAATTTTAGAAATCAAGTTTTTTCAACAAGGTATTGTTTCTTGAAACATCATTTGGCCTTGCGGGAAATTGACTGGAAACTGGAGTTACTCTCTGACTCAGAGTTCCAAATCTAGGCATTGCCCAAAGTAGCCAAAGCAGTCCCTGAAGCATGTCAATGAGGTGATGCTCTGCAAATTACACAAGGCTGGCCAGCTACTAATGAAACTCACTGTACTCAATTTGGCCCTTTAGGTTAAAATATAATCACTTTCAATCAAATACATAGCAGTCATCACTTTATCTGAAATAAATCTGTATACAATTAATGTTAGTGTTGTTTCATCGCTAAATGTGTCCAACTCTTTGTGACCCATGGACTGCAGCATGCCTGTCACTATCTCCTGAAGTTTGCTCAAACTCATGTCCATTGAGTTGGTGATGCTATCCAACCATCTCATCCCCTGTCACTGCCTTCTCCTTCTGCCCTCAATCCTTCCCAGCATCAGGGTCTTTTCCAGTGAGTCCATTCTTCCCATCGAGTGGCCAAAGTATTGGAGTTTCAGCTTCAGCATCACTTCTTCCAATGAATATTCAAGGTTTATTTCCTGTAGGATTGACTAGTTTGATCTCCTCGATTTTCAAGGGATTCTCAAATGTCTTCTCCAGCACCACAATTTGAAAGCATCAATTCTTCAGCATAAGTAATAGCAAACTTTATTATGACATGCACTGGAAAAAATGTATACCACAGTTCAGTGTTCATTACAATACTGCACGCTATTATGCCATGCTTGGTCATCTCAGTGGTCATGAGAAACCTAAAGGAAAGGAAGGGGTGGGGAGTAAATGCAATGAAAGCAAAATAGAGGGTCGGCTAGAGGAAGATAAAAAATGGTTCAGAGGTTAAATCTGGGTCATCAGGAGGAAACGTTATACAAAGTGACCAACCACGTGAGGGCCTAGGGAATCTTGGAGATGATTAAAGAGATGATTAAATGACCAAACTCTCAAAGGCACAGGGGTGGATACAGGGAGGGTTGTGAGGAAGGATAAGGCTGATTAAGGAGGGTTGAGTGGGAAGAGGGGAACAAGCAGGTCTGTGCACAAATCCATCCAGCTGCAAAAGCTCAGGGGGACTATGGAAACTGGGGATGCACCACCAAATCCTACCACCTGGGACACTTGTTAATATCACAATGCCCCATCCCGCTCCAAAGATTGGGAATCTGTGTTTTTAACAAGCACCTCCAGGTAATTCTCATGACAGATGAGTTTGGGAAGCACAGCCTGTGAAGAAGGGCATTAATGAAGGCTATTTATTAGCCTTGAATTTGAATACTGACCCCTCCATCCACCAGCCCTGTGAACTTGGGAAAGACTCTCATTCCTTGACTCTCTGAGCCTTGGTTTTCTCATCCACAAAAATAAAACTGTATTTATGCCCAGTATCACTCCTCCACATTAGGTGTTATTATCATCATGCACAAGACAGGAGTGATTAAGTACTTTGTGATTAAGTACTTTGCTCCAAATCACACTGCTGGTAAATGGCAGTGAGTGAGTGAAGTCACTCAGTTGTGTCCAACTCTTTGCAACCCTATGGGCTATAGCCTGCCAGACTCTTCCATCCATGGGATTTTCCAGGCAAGAATACTGGAGTGGGTTGGCATTTCCTTCTCCAGGGGATCTTCCAGACCCAGAGACAGAACACAGGTCTCCTGCATTACCACCAGACTCTTTACCATCTGAAAGTGAAAGTGAAGTCGTGTCCGACTCTTTGGACCCCATGGATGGTAGCCTACCAGGCTCCCCTGTCTGTGGGATTTTCCAGGCAAGAATACTAAAGTGGGCTGCCATTTCCTCCTCCAGGGGATCTTCCCAACAACAGGGATTGAACCCGGGTCCCCTGCATTGCAGACAGACGCTTTACCATCTGAGCCACCAGGGAATGGCCGAGCTGATATCAAACCAGAAGCCACAGGAGGTAGAGTAGATCCCACATGCTGCGACTGAAGATCATTTGTGCAACAATTAAGACCTGGTGCAGCCAAATATCTAAAAATTATAAAAAATAAATGAACCAGAAGCCACCTGCTCCAGGCGTCATGCTCTTAAGCCCCACCATGTTGTGCCTCTCCTCCCAGAAAAGAGCACTGAGGACCACAGAGGGCAAACCAGGCAATTTACATTAATTCTTATTCACATCAGATGATAACTTGATGCTCCCACTTACATAAGCTACTCTGTAAATAAGCACAGTTCACTCAAATTAATTTTGAATCAAGCTCTTCTTCCCCAAGATTAATATTAATAATTTATAGGAATCAAGCCATGACTCCACCTGGGAGATGGCTCAGGCATATTAATAACAAACTTCACAGCTAATAATGATACCACAGGTGGTAGAAATGAATATTCAACTAGGTACCGAGTACTTCCCCCACACCCGTTACCTACACTGTGTGTCTAGGTGTAGGTCTGAGCTAACAGAATTCACCATGTGAGAACACTGCCCCAAGTGGGTTCACCTCTACCCTGCTTTACAGATTCTCCTCAATGCATTCCTTGATGGGAAATTTGCATTCTCTCCGAAATCAAGTCTTACGAGTTCATTTCTGAAGACACTGTGGCATGTATCAAAATGAAGATCTAATCACCCGTTGTTCCGACAATGCATTTTTATTTTACCAGGATGTGTGAAGTGATTGTTTCTCATTTGTCATCATGCACTGCACTCTAGGTTGGAGGGAAGATGCATCCTGAAAGATAGGACTTGACACCAGAAACTAATTCTGAATTTTCTGTTTAAAGAGCATATATGTATATATATTGCAGAAGACAGAGTCTATTGGGGGCTGTTTTTTAAAATTCCTACTCAAAGTTCTGAGCCTTTGACTGTGTGGATCACAATAAACTGTGGAAAATTCTGAAAGAGATAGGAATACCAGACCACCTGACCTGTCTCTGGAGAAACCTGTATGCAGGTCAGGAAGCAACAGTTAGAACTGGACATGGAACAACAGACCAGTTCCAAATAGGAAAAGGAGTACATCAAGGCTGTATATTGTCACCCTGCTTATTGAAGTTATATGCAGAGTACATCATGAGAAACACTAGGCTGGAAGAAACACAAGCTGGGATCAAGATCACTGGGAGAAATATCAATAAGCTCAAGTATGCAGATGACACCACCCTTATGGCAGAAAGTGAAGAAGGACTAAAGAACCTCTTGATGAAAGTAAAAGAGGAGAGTGAAAAAGTTGGCTTAAAGCTCAACATTCAGAAAACTAAGATCATGGCATCCGGTCCCATCACTTCATGGCAAATAGATGGGGAAACAATGGCTGACTTTATTTTTCTGGGCTCCAAAATCACTTCAGATGGTGACTGCAGCCATGAAATTAAAAGACACTTACTCCTTGCAAGAAAAGTTATGACCAACCTAGACAGCATATTCAAAAGCAGAGACATTACTTTGCCAACAAACGTCCATGTATTCAAGGCTATGGTTTTTCCGGTGGTCATGTATGGATGTGAGAGTTGGACTATAAAGAGCGCCAAAGAATTAATGCTTTTGAACTGTGGTGTTGGAGAAGACTCTTGAGAGTCCCTTGGACTGCAAGGAGATCCAACCGATCCATCCTAAAGGAGATCAGTCCTGGGTGTTCATTGGAAGGACTGATGTTGAAGCTGAGACTCCAATACTTTGGCCACCTGATGTGAAGAGCTGACTCATTGGAAAAGACCCTGATGCTGGGAGGGATTGGGGGCAGGAGGAGAAGGGGACGACAGAGGATGAGATGGTTGGATGGCATCACCGACTCGATTAACATTGGTTTGGGTGGACTCCAGGAGTTGGTGATGGACAGGAAGGCTTGGCATACTCCAGTTCATGGGGTCGCAAAGAGTCGGACATGACTGAGCTACTGAACTGAACTGAACTCAAAGTTCTGAGAATAAACAAATAGAGAAGAAAGACAATGGCTAACCTGTGAGCAAAAGAAATACAGGTTTATTCAAGCAAAGAAAAGTGAGGATGAGCCAAATTATATATTTTTAGAAAGGTTCTGTGTTACCATAGCCGAAAGTGGGGTCCAACTGCCTGCCACTCAAAAGCCAATAAAGAGGCCAGCTTGGTGGAAAGGAAAGTTTGTTTTATTTTGGAGGCCAGCAACCATGGGGGAGTGTGGACTCCTGTCCAAAAGCCAACTCCCCACCCTACCTCTACCCCTGTGCTGACAGTCAGTGGGCAAGTGCTGTTATTGGCTGAAGGAGAGGGCTACATGCAGAAACAGTACAGTCAGCTCTGACAGTCATCTTGAAATGGATCATCGGTGATCTGACCAGTGTCATTTTGATCGTTTTATGTACAGTTTATCTTCAGTTCTCTGGTCAGTTTGTTCCCCTCTCCTTGAGGTCAATTCCATAATTAGAATTATAGCAGCTCATGTCATGGCTACAGACTGGTCATCTTGTGGATAACTTCTTCTGCCTGGTGGGAGTTTCAGTATCTATAAGACGGATCACAGGATATGGCTCAGAATATTATCTATAGCTCTTGAGAAGGAACTAAAGGTCCCTGACTATGCTTAATGTCTACATTATTATTATTTGGTCTCCTTTGACTGTTTTTCTTTGTTTCTGCATTTTCTCACTTCTCTGATTAAACTTATTCTTTGGCTGAAGTTTTTCACAGACAGAAGGCAGGCAGAGGACATGGAAGGTCAAGGACCACAGGGTCCTGTTCCATTTCATTACCACAAAGAAGAAAATGATTCCAGAGGGAAATTAAGTAGAGCAGGCAGGTAAGATCTGAAGGATCCTTGCCTTTTTAAAAGACTAAAATTCAACAGCTAGATAATCTTTTCTTTGGCTTGGAGCTATATGCCAGTGGTAGACATTCTAATCTTTTTCTTTCTGTAGAGAATCTATCCTCACCTATTCATGTGACCTGTGCCCCCTAAGCTGTAGCTTACTGGATGAGGGCAATCCACATAACCCAGAGAGAGTTGGTGCAAAGGCTGGGTTGAGCCAAGCTGATGCTTTTTCTCTAGACTTAGGACTAAGAAGCATGGAGCAGATTATTCTTTAGTAGAGAGTTGACTGCTAAATTCGACCAGAGCCAGGATGAGAGATGGTGACATGGCCAGCCAAAAACCATGGGGGAGATACATGAGTAGGGAGGGAAAGTCGATCTGAAGAAAGAGGAGATCAATAGAAACAAGCAGAGGAAAAGACCATGTGGCCTGATAATTCTCACTCTGGAATTTGTGGATTCAGCTTCAGTAATCTGCTTATACTTTTTTCTGGTTCTTGAGGGTCAGTGAGATGGACTATTGCATTCTTCTTCTACAACTTTTTCATTTGAGCTTGAAAGTGAAAGTGACTCAGTTGTGTCTGACCCTTTGGGACACCATGGACTATACAGTCAATGGACTTCTCCAGGCCAGAATACTGGAGTGGGTAGCCTTCCCCTTCTCCAGGGGATCTTTCCAACCCAGGGAATGAACCCAGGTCTCCTGCACTGCATGCGAATTCTTTACCAGCTGAGCCACCAGGGAAGCTATTTGAGCTTATCTCATGAGTTTTTGTTTTGTTTTAATTCTTTGTCACCTAAGGATCAATATAACAGATCTTGACATTGGGGGGGAACTCACACCTAGCACCAAAGCCAACTCCTATGTCCTCACAATATTTTTTATAAGAATTATCTGACCATATTGAAGCAAAATAATGCCTTCTTTTCATTCCTCCCCAGTGACAGATGGTCTGCCTCCAGAAGCTTTTGTATCATCTCACTTGAAATATTTAAAGGAGGTTTCTATGCTCTGGAGTTCTAGGTAGTGAGTTTTCTGTCATTAGAAATGTTCAGAATGAGGTTAATTGATCATCTAGAGGAGATGTGTAGAAGACAAATGGAAATACCCAAGAGGTGTTTAAACGAGATCACCTCTACTCCTAACCTTCAGTTTCTATTGTCACCCTGGCCTCTTCGGTCAGACTGCATGCATGCTTGTACTCAGTCATGCCCAGCTCTTTGTGATCCTGTGGATCGTAACCCACTGCCAGGCTCCTCTGTCCATGGAATGTCCCAGGCAAAAATACTGGAGTGAGTTGCCATTTCCTACTCCAGGGAATCTTCCTGACCCTGGGATTGAACCCATGTCTCCTACATCTCGGGTTCTTTACCACTGACACTACCTGGGAAGCCCCCTTTGTCAGACTGCAGGTGCCCAATCTTCTGTCATTCCCCTACAACCATCTTCCTATGTTCTCACTTCATTTGGACATGCTCCCATTTGCCAATGTCCTTCTTCAAGAGTGACCCTCAGAACCAGCCAGGTGTGATCTGAACAGAAAAGAAAGCGCCCTGCCACTTCTTTTATCTGCCTTCCCTTCCAAGGAGCGTACACTCTAACATTGAAATGATGCCTCAGCAACGGCTCCAGCTGAATCTGGGGTCACCTCAACTGTCCCGAGTAGTAACCTGGACACACATTTTGATAGGAGGCTGGAAAGGAGGGCATGTGCTCAATGGTGTGCAAACCCACTGCCTTTTGGAAAGACACCATTACCTTGGGGAAGGACAGCCAGTAGGTAGGAAGGGAAGTGAGACAATTCCAGAGGTAAGTTTCCCTTTTGCAGTTTCCTCTGATTGACCCTTGGGCTCACCAGGTGGCACTGGTGATAAAGAACCCACCTGCCAGTGCTGGAGACATAAGAGATTTTGGTTCAATCCCTGGGTTGGGAAGATCTCCTGGAGGAGGAAATGATACCCCACTCCAGTATTCTTGCCAGGAGAATCCCATGGACAGAGGAGCCTGGCAGTCTATGGTCTATGGGGTCTGCAAGGAGTCAGACATGACTGAGCATCTGAGAACCTGATTGACCGCAGGAATTCAGCACCATGGAGACAGCCAACCCAAAATCTCCAGAACAATATTTTCACCTGCCTACAGTCTAGATTATACCAAAGAACTTCCCCTCAAAGAGTCTCCCCTATCCATACTTCCAAGTTTACTGTCTGAGCATACCTGAAACCTAGACATCCAAAGATTCCACTGTGAAAACATTTTATGGTTTTTAAGAAAAGAATCCGAGAAAAGGGTGCCCTAATACACAAGAATTTATCCCAGGGCATGGCATAGTGGAATGGTAAGAGTGAAGAGAGCTCCTTCAAGTCAGCTGTGCACTGCTTCACTGAGATACAATGACAGTATCCAACTTAGCATCCCACCACCCATGCGCCTACCCCCCACACACACTCACATACACACATTCATATTTCAAATTGTGTCTTAAGCATCAGGACAAACAGGGAACTTCTGTAGATTGATGATTCCCACATTAAACCCGACCTATCAACCTAGAATGATTGGCCAGATAATATTCTTGAAAATACTCTCAAGGATTCTATAGGGGCTTCTTCCCCCACTCCACTCCATGTCATGTGGGTACACAGTGCCCCATTAGAGGTGTGCACTCAAGACATTCCAAAGAATGCTATATCTAACTAACTCTTTGTGCATTCATTCAAAATTACTCAGCATCTGCCAAGAGCTTTCCTTCCAAGAGCTTTTCCTCCAAGGGCTTACCCTGGAGGGAAGAGTCACAAGATTACATCTCTACCAGTCGTTCAGTACAACGATGGATGCACACTGTCGTGTCCGACTCTTTGCCACCCCATGGACTGTAGCCTGCCAGGCTTCTATGTCCATGGGATTTCCCAGACAAGAATACTAGAGTAGATTGCCATTTCCTCCTCCAGAGGATCTTCTCAACCCAAGGATTGAACCTGGGTCTCCTGCATGTTCAGATTATTTACCGAATCACCTGGGAAGTCAATACAATACCGTACTGGGGAGAGAAGCTGCAAAAGCATAACACACAATAGGAGTTTAGGGGAAGGGAAGGTGAAGTGTTGGCTGGTTACAACTTCCTGAAAAGCAGGGGAGGTGAGTTGGATGATGAAGCCTCAGTCTGAGCATGGGTCACAGGAGAACGGAGGAGCCTGGCTGTCATTTCCACTGCCAGCCTGGAGGGTTGCAGGGAATCATTATCCTCGCACGCCTGAAGCATGATGTCTTGAATGTTCCCGGCAACTCAATTACGGCATGCAAATTTTCCGCGGAGTTGACTTCTTGGTCCTCGAGAGCCACGCACACGCTCCTTTGGGCTGTCTGCACGGGGAAAACGTTGTTGGGAAAGGAGCCTGAGGACCAACCACTGGAAAGTGCACTCAATTGCACTTTGGTTGAGATAATTGCTGTGTTTTGTGTGTGTGTGTGTGTGTGTTTTAAATTGTAGGCTCTGGAGGTGACCACAAGCAAAATTTGTGACAGACATTTGACACTGAGAAACTGCCGTGTACGGGGTGAAACTTTTCACATCCTCAGCCCCTCCCCTTCCTCCCCCCAGACTGGTTTGTTGACTAACAAAGGAAAATTATCTCAAACCGCTGGAGTACGTTAGCCAAGTCTTCTCTTTTGTCGTAATGCTCTTTGTGCTGGGCATCAAGATTTCTCACGGTTACAGGCACGCGGATTCCCTTCCAGGCAAGCCCATTCAAGTTCACGGCCCGGGTGACCTTGGCAGCCCAGCGGCCCCATCGGCTCAAGATGTTGCTTCTTGAGCTCCAAAGTGCGGATTTGCAGAGACCCCTACCTGCAATGCAGGAGACTGGGTTTGATCCCTGGGTCGGAAAGATCTCCTGGAGAGGGGAATGGCAGTCCACTCCAGTGTTCTGGCCTGGAAAATTCTATAGACAGAGGAGCCTGGCAGGCTATAGTCCATGGGATCTCAACGAGTCGTACACAACTGAGCTCACAAGCTCACGCTTTCTCGCCCATCGTGGGCTCCAAAGACTTCACAGCCTTGATCAGTTCCTGTGCAGCAACCTTCTTATCCTCTAGGGAGATGCCCTCCTTTGTTCCTTTCTGCCTGTGGCCACCTCTGTCTCCAAGAAAGCAAAGCACACCAGTCCATCAAGTGGGAAAAAAAAAAAAAAAAATCCCTAGCCTCATGGAAGTAAAGACAGGGCTGTCGGAGACATTCTCCCTGCCCGCAGCCGTCAGGACCCTGTGCTGACTGCCAGCATCGCAAGGATGTAATCAGAAGGACTGAGTGGAGAGCTTAGAGAGACATTTGCATGGCAAATCTCCAGCCTCAGCCGGGGCGGCAGGTCCAGACCAGCTGGTGGGAGCTCACCAGCTGCCTCCATAGTCATTCCCAAGGGCACCTCCAACAAGATCCCAGCTCTCCTCCAGCTGACTTCCCAAGCTGGCTTCCCTCCCAGAGAAGTCTTCTTCCCTATTGGCCTTCACAATCCTACTTCTCATTGTCGAGAAGGCATGACAGCAAAAGTATTAGATTGGGAGGTCATACTGACGTTGTGCCTACCATCTTTGGGACTGGGGGACCTCAGGGAAGCTCTCCGTGGCTTGGTTCCATCACCTGAGAAATTAAAATAATATGCATCTCCTGGGGTCCTGGGGGAGACTCAATAAGACAGTGGAGGTCAAAATGATTACCTGCCATGGTGCCTACCCTATGGTTTGTCACAAATGAAAATAAATGGCCCCACAAACTACCTTAATGAATCAATCAAGAAGCACTTCCGGGGAACCTGCGTGTGTGCTCAAGGCTTCCCCTGTGGTTCAGCAGTAAAGAATTTGTCTGTAATACAGGAGGCTCAGGAGATGCAGGTTCGATCCCTGGGTCAGGAAGTTCCCTGGAGTAGGAAACAGCAATCCATGGCAGTATTCTTGCGTGGAAAATCCCATGGACAGAGGAGCCTGGTGGGTTATAGTCCACAGGGTGGCAAAGTTGGACAGGACTGAAGCGGCTGAGCATGCACACAATGAAGATGACAAAAAAGGGCCAAGTATTTCTTTCCCCTCAAGGAACTTATAGCCTAGTTGAGGAGATGATGTAAGTGTGGGCCATAACAAATTTGAATGCAGCGAACAGGCATGCAAAATAAATGCACTCTGTATGTGCCATGGAAATCTCAAAGGAGGAGCAAAAGCAAGACAGGAGAGGCAAGGAAGGAGAGGTGTTAGCAGAACCTCGAAGGCTGAGGAGGACTTTGACAAGCCCAGAAGACATCCATCCCCCGGAAAGGAAGGCTTTCAAGGAAATATTAGCGTCCCATGAATTTCCACCATCTAAGTTGATCTTTCAAGGGCCCAATTGCCCTTGAAATATTATGAAAACTCAAGCTCAATTCTAGTGTATAAAAGAAAGAAGGGCATCTACTTACTGCCTCCTCCATGAGGCTCTCTTAGATTCAATGCAGGAACTATGGTTTGTGCCTCAGACAGTAAAAAATGTGCCTGCAATGCAGGAGACCCGGGTTCGATCCCTGAGTTGGGAAGATCCCCTGGAGAAGGGAATGGCAACCCAATCCAGAATTCTTGTCCAGAGAATTCCACGGACAGAAGAGCCTGGTGGGCTACAGTCCATGGGGTCTCAGAGTTGGACACGACTGAGCGAGTAAAACATGGTTTTCCAATCTCAGAAAGAGAACCGAAGGCAAGAAAAAGACAAGAGAAACTAAAGCGTGCAGAGGGATGACCATCTGTGTTTGCTGGTTTAGTCTTCCTTCCAATGTGTAATTACCCTGCCAAGGGCTGAGTTGGCCATTTGGAGAGATGATGATGCAGGTCAAGCAAATAACCCACAAATGAGGAAAACAACCTACAGACCATGGACTGCATGGACCGGGCTTTTCTCTTAAAGGAGATTTGTGTTTGCCAACTAGAAACAAGACCCTGCCTCAAACCCTTTTAATTTGGTAGGAAATATCAAATTCACAGCTCTTCAGCGAAGTCTAAAGTGCTGCCAACCACCTTACCCCTAGAATAAAACATAAGACGGTATTATTTTCATTTTGTGTGAAACATTCAAAGTTCAGGGCTGGAAAATGGTGTGTGGGCTGATGTCTGATAGTGCAGCCAGTTATTATGTAGTGACTCACGAGAAATTTCCAGAGCTACCACACCTTAAAGTTAAACTCACTCAAGCCAGACAGTAAACTATTAGTAGAGATATTTTTGCAACCATAATTTCTAGTCTTTTAACTAATTTTTTTTAACTTGCAGCATAGCCAGTTTTGTAAAAGTTATAGAGCTTTTTTTTTTTTTTTTTTCCTGGCATCAGGGTTTTGGAATATTTATCCTTTTTAAAAACAATACAAAATAAAAACATGCCCTTGGGGTATTTTAAGGAATTTTTCGGCCTACCAGCTTGGTCAACCAGCGTTGTCCTGGCGCACAGACTCCACCGCGTCAGCCAGCCCGGCTGCCCACCACAGGAAGGACTCAGCTCAGCACTCCTGTGGTTGTGACCGTGTCTGCCCCAGGTACCCGAAAGGAAGTCTCTCTGTGGCCAGGCCAAGGAAGATGGCACCACGCGAGGAGTGGGGAGAGCTGCTGACAGGACACCAGAGCTCGGGGAGAGGCTACTATGAGGAGGAGCTGCCAAGCTTTTCTCTGACACCAAATGAAGCAACTAGCAAAGCATGCATCCCCCCAGGATAGCCTTTATCCCTCCCACTGAGTCCAGTTGGGGTCCCCTGCATTAATACATCTATGTACCCAGCAGGAACCCACAATGAAGCCGCACCTACCTGTGTGCACAAACCCAGAGCCGGAAACTTCTACTGAACATCAACAGGTCTTCAGAGAACTTCCAAAGGGTAGAGCTTGAGTCTCAGGATCTCTCTATAGCAACTGTGGTGTTGGAGAAGACTCTTGAGAGTCCCTTGGACTGCAAAGAGATTCAACCAGTCCATCCTAAAGGAAATCAACCCTGAATGTGCGTTGGAAGGACTGGTGCTGAAGCTGAAGCTCCAATACCTTGGCCACCTTTTGTGAAGAACTGACTCACTGGAAAAGACTCAGATGCTGGGAAAGATAGAAGGCAGGAGGAAAAGGGGGTGACAGGGGCTGAGATGGTTGGATGGCATCACCAACTCAATGGACATGAGTGTGAGCAAACTCCAGGAAATAGTGAAGGACAGGGAAGCCTGGTGAGCTGCAGTCCATGGGGTCGCAAAGAGGCAGACAAGACTGAGTGACTGAACAGAAACAATAGCAACTGCGTTGACTGGCTTTTCTTCATACAGATTTTTATTGTTGTTGTTGTTTGTTTTGCTTTGGCTGCACTGCAGGGCATGTGGGAATCTTAGTTCCCCAACCAGGGGTCGAACCAAAGCTCCTTGCAGTTGAAGCGAGTCTTAACCACTGGACCACTGGGGAAGTCCCCCTGCAGTTTTAATCCTCATAATGGTTTATGATCAGATCTGTGATGGGGAGGGAACTTGTGGGCTACCATGGCTGGTGTTTTGATTTTATATTTCTGAGCTTAGGGCTTCACACAAACGTACCCACTCTTCAAATGGGATGGATGAAACAGAAATAATATACAGGTGTCATTGTTCATTTATTCCCATCTCTGACACCACTGCCAGAATCTCAAATGCCTTATAAAACTCTATCTTAGAGCAGCACCTCCCTCTCTTTACACGCTCAGTAAATGAAGGATTGATGACTGACCTCCAAAGACCCTCCCTTTTCAGGAGTGGGGCTGGGGGAGTGGGCTTGAACTTGTGGAGGCGAGCAGAGGCTTCCTGCCCAGGCTCAGCCAGAGGAACCGCGAGGGCGCAGGGCCAAGGCCAAGGCTGGGAACAGGAGATGGGGAGGATGCTGACGCAGGCAGGGCTTGGGATTTTTCTGGGTTAGGAACACAGACTTTGCACACACCTCAGCCATCAGCCCCTGCAAGACAGAGTCTGACAGAGGAGTTAGAGGACACAGAGGGGTCAGAGAGATGAGGGCTGAAGCCACGTCCATCCCTGGACTGTTGTGTCTTGGCGCTGAGCAGGCACGCAGCACGTAGGTGCTGCACCAGTGACACGTTGCTGAGTTTGGAGACTGGAGGATGGGGATGGTTGAGGGAAGACTGTGTGCTATAGGGAGACAGAGGGTACCCCACTCCCAGACCATAGGTGTCTGGACTTAGAGGGTAGTCCATGTTCCCGTGTTCTCTGTGCATCTTTCCTGTTTAAATGTCAGCCGTGACTGGGATGGGTCAGTACAGGGAGATCTCCTTGGGGTAGGAGATCCCACACTTCTCAGCAGGTTTCTTCTGAACCCAGCCCTCTGTGTTCTACCCAGGTCAGGACCTAAGGGTTGGGGGTCTCTCTGTATGCTGTGTTGAGTTGCTCAGTCATGTCTGACTCTTTGCCACCCCATGGACTGTAGCCCACCAGGCTCCTCAGTCCGTGCGGATTCTCCAGGCAAGAATATTGGAGTGGGTTGCCATGCCCTCCTCCAGGGGATCTTCCCAACCCAGGGATCAAACCCAGGTCTCCCATGTTGCAGGCAGATTCTTTACCGTCTGAGCCACCAGGGAAGCCCAAGAATACTGGAGTGGGAAGCCTATCTCTTCTCCTGGGGAACTTTGAGGCCCCATATTCCTGGCCTTCCTTACACATCTTGAAGGCAGCTTCTAGCTAAGAAAGTCTTCACCCACCTCTCCTTTATCTTTCTAGTAAAGCACTTCATCCGTCATCCCATCTTGGTGAATGCTGCCACCTCCCCATGCTTTGCCCATCACTGACTGCTTCAATGTTTCTATTCCAATCTCTACTCAGATTTAGGGGGTCCCTTTCTGACATGACGGACAGGAGGAAAAAACAAGGTTCTCATCATGAGTCAGTGCTCTTCCTCACATCTGCTTTGCCTTATGTGCTTATTTCTGTGTCTTGGCTCCTGCAATCCTTCCCACCCACCCCACGCAGCCTTACAACAGTTGCACGCCCTGAGTCAGAAGCTAAACTCAGAGGTTTCCTGCCCTGTCCTCCCTCCTTTGAATTTCTCAAAGGCCCACCTGCTCTGCAGAGGTTCCCAGCCGTGCAGACCACACACATGGTATCTTTTATCTACGAGACATAGACAGTTTGTAGGATACCATGGCTGCTTCTGCTTTCTAACTTCTGCTTATTTCTTTTCTCCAAGGCAGGAAAGTAGCATGGTCTGATGAATGCCTAACTTGGCGTGGAAATGGAAAGATCTGAATCGGACTTACTGTGTCGCTAGGGGAAAATTACTTTGACTCTCTGGATAAACTGATACTTCAGCAGCCTTGGGTAAGGAAATAGAAAGCGATTCAGCTGTTCAGAGAAGGGCATCCTCCATGGCTGGCCCTTCCTGAAAGTAAGGCACATGATTGTTTCTGTTTGTTTCCATAGCAACTAGCATGAGTAGGTGCCGTCTGTGTGGTCCTATTTCTACTCCCCCTTTTACCAATTTTGACTCTTTGGTTTCTTCAGCATCAGGTGATCAAAGAAGCTCAAACCTTAGACACCCAAAAAGTTAGTGCTTGCCCAATAAGTTCAGTGAATAGCTGCCCTAGGTGTACCCGAGGGCCGGGCATCCATTTTATTTTTATTTATTTCTTTAAGATTTTTTTGATATGGACCATTCAAAAGTCTTTATTGAATTTTTTTTTTTTTTTTTACAATATTGCTTCTGTTGTGTGTTTTGGTTTTCTGACCACGAAATGTAGGATTTAGCTTCACTACCAGAGATCGAACTCTCACCCCCTGCAATGGAAGACAAAGTGTTAACCACTGCCCAGCCAAGGAAGTCCCTGGACATACATTTTAAGTAGCTTGGGCCTGGGGTGGGTGAAACATACTTAGAGTTTGCTATCAAGAATTTTGATGAATGACCTCACTCCCACTCCTACACATAAAAGGTAAACACACTTTCAATTTCAAGTGCCAGCAATTCAAATTAGTTAAAGCCAAGAAAGAAACCCATGGGCTTACATACCTTGCATGTTTGACTTCAGGCAAAGCTGGATATGGGGCTTTCCTGGTGCCTCAGACAGTGAAGAATCTGCCTGAAATGCAAGAGACCTGGGTTCGATGCCTGGGTCAGGAAGATTCCCCTGGAGAAGGGAATGGCTACTCCAGTATTCTTGCCTGGAGAATTCCATGGACAGAGGAGCCTGGCTGGCTACAGTCCATGGGATCACAAAAAGAGTTGGACGTGACTTAGTGACTAAACAACAAATAATACTGAATACTGGAAAATTGCTAAGAAAGTAGATTTCAGGTACTCTTAACCACACACACACATAAAGGATAACTACATGAAGAGATGTATATGTTAATTAGCTTAACAATAGTAACTATTTCACTATGTATAGTCAAACCATCATGTTATACAACTTAAATATATACCATTTTTAATGACAAAATTTCAAATGTCTTCAGAGCTCTGCCTCTTGTCTCCCCCTGCTGGACAGGTGCTCTCCAGAAGGTTGGAGGCCCAGTAAAAGGAAAGTATTTGGTGATAGTTATTCTTGCCTGGAGAATTCCAACGTACAGAGGAGCCTGATGGGCTATAGCCCATTGGGTCGCAAAGAGTCAGACATGACTGAACGACTAACACTTAGCAGAAACATCCCAGGGAGACTCTGCTTAGGTCCTGGGCCCATTCCTGAACTACTCATGGGACACACGGCCTCCAGGCTCTGGGAGTGGAATGTGTTCACCACCTGAGAAAAGCATCCACTTCCTAGAAGGATGACAATCAGTGCTGGACAGGCAAAAGCATCCAATGTCTCTTCGCCACCCTGAGCTAGTGAGGAGCCAAAACTACAAAAACCCGCAGCAAACTGGGTTGTCCCATGCACCCAGGGTCCAGTCTTCTAAATCGTATATGTTTCCAATTAAATCTAAAGAAAGAATTGAGGTCATGCTTTAGCAATGTGAAGCACGACACTGTTGTTGCTATTTGACTCTTTTGCTAGGTCGTGTCCAACTCTTTATACCCCATGGACTGCAGCACACCAGGCTTCCCTGTCCTTCCCTATCTCCCAGAGTTTGCTCAAACTCATGTCCATTGAGTTGGTGATGCCATCCAACCATCTTATCCTTGGTCACCCCCTTCTCCTCCTGCCCTCAATTTTTCCCAGCATCAGGGTCTTTTCCAATGAGTTGGCTCTTCACATCAGGTGGCCAGAGTATTGGAGCTTCAGCTTCAGTATTGGTCCTTCCAATGAGAATTCAGGGTTGAACTATGCTGTTCAACCCTGGTACTCTGCTGTTTTCTACAGTTGGATAAGGCTCTTCCAGTTTGGTGAAGTTAAACACAAATAGCCATAGATTTTGCTGCAATTGTCAAAATGTTTCTATGACTCATGGGATGAATGAGAAAAATACACAAAAAGGTCAAAGTTACACTGACGTCGGATCGTAATCACACCCCTGAATTGTGACAACCCACGAATCAAGTTTCCCACCGAGAGCACATTACTGACTTATTTTTCTAGATGGAGGGTACTTGATTACACTAAAGCAGATTATCTATGGATTTATCTAAGATCAGCTCTTCACCCAAGTTGGCATCCTGTCAGCAATCCACACAGCTCTTGCCTCTACCACTGAGTCAGCCTGCTGAAGCTCAACTCTGACTCCCTGACCCAAGAACACAAATGTGAAACTACCAAATCACCTAATGAGTCACGTGCAGTCATGTCTGACTCTTTGAGATGCTATTGACTGTAGCCCTCCAGACTCCTGTCCATAGGGTTCTCCAGGCAAGAATACTGGAGTGGGTTGACATATCTCCTCCAGGGGATCTTCCCGGCCCAGGGATGGAATCAGTGTCTCTTGAGTCTCCTGCATTGGCAGGCAGATTTTGTTTTGTTTTGTTTTTTACCACTAGTGCCATCTGAGAAGCCCCCTGATGAGCCACAGATCAACTCCAAAGACAACACTCTTTCATTAAACACTGATACTGAAGGCCTTAAGTGGGTGATGATGTTTTCCTGCAATAAGAAGATCAGGACTGTCTCTAGCACTAAGGACACTCTTAACACCCTGATGGTCTGCCCGTAAGTAGAGACTTCTGAGGCCGGTAGGCTTTATAGTCAGAGAAGGTCTCCGATACCCTGTGGAGTATGTAAAACCCAACTCAACCAGAAGAACTCTCCCTGACTTTGTGGTAAGTTAATTTTTCTCACCCTCAAGCCTCTGCCTAACAGATCCATGTCCCAGTAACAACAAGCTATCAAAACTCATAGAGGACTTGCCACGTGACAAGCGTGAGAGCACAAAGATGAACTGAAAGAGGCACCTCTAGGCAAGATGCCATTGTGAGCTCAAGTTCTGAGCTCTCCAACTCCAGACACAGCAAGGATACAGGAAACCCTTTTCAAAATAAAATCATACTGCAATATCAAATAAATATTTTCCATGGAAGAGAAGCACACCATTACATAAACAGGTCAAAGCCATGAGCTTCAGGGTTTCCCAGTTAAAAAGACAGAGAGGGGCAAAGTTTGACTCCTGTGGGCTGATATTCCCCTGGGCTGACAGGGAATAAAGCCTTCCAGGCTCAGCACAGGGCCTGAATAAGGATGGAGCCTGAAGCCACAGGTGCTGCTGACCTTCCTCAGCTATAAAAAGAAGCAGGAAAACCATAGCCGCTGCCCTCAACCACTGGCCTTTTTATAAAATCCAGGAAGCTCCAGTGATGAAAAGAAACAGAGACAGCATGGAACCCCATTCTTTTTTAACTGAAGTAGAATTGATTTACAATGTTGTGTTAGTTTCTGGTATACAGCATAATGATTCAACTATATCTATATAATTAAATTATATATATATATATTATTTTTACAGATCCTTTTCCGTGGTGTGCTTAGTCGCTCAGTCGTGTCTACTTCTTTGTGGCCCCATGGACTGCTAAAGATATTGAGCATAGTTCCCTGTGCTACACAGTAGGTCCTTGTTGGTTATCCATTTATATATAGTGGTGTGTATATGTTAATCTCAAACCCCTAATTTATCCGTCCCCCCGCTTCCCCCTTTGGTAACCATAAGTTTGTTTTCTATGTCTGTGAGACTATTTCTGTTTTGTAAATAATTTTATTTATGTCTTTATTTTAGATTCCACATATAAATGATATCATATGATGTTTGACTTTCTCTGTCTGGCTTAATTCATTTACTGTGATAACCTCTGCAAGTGTGTGTGCTAAGTCACTTCAGTTGTGTCAGACTCTTTGCAACCCTTATATCGACTGTAGGCCACCTCCCTCCAGGCTCCTCTGTCCATGGGATTCTCCAGGCAAGACTGGAGTGGGTTGCTATGCCCTCCTCCAAGGGATCTTCCCAACCCAGGGATCAAACCCACATCTCTCACATCTCCTGCACTGACAGGTGGGTTCTTTACCACTAGCACCACCTGGAGAGCTCCATGATAATCTTTAGGTCCATGCCTGTTCTTGCAAGTGGCATTACTTCATTCTTTTTTATGGCTGAGTAGTATTCCACTGTAAAAATATAGGGCTTCCCTGGTGGCTCAGATGGTAAAGAATCTGCCTGCAATGCAGGAGGAAAAACATGAAAATGAATCCTTCCGTAGAACGTTTTATTTTTATTTAAGAATTTAGCTAGCATGAAGAGTTATGAAATCAAAATTAGTCACTCAGTCGTGTCCTACTCTTTGTGACCCCATGGACTGTAGCTCACTCTGTCCATGGGATTCTCCAGGCAAGAATACTGGATGGGTTGCCATTTCCTTATCCCAGGGATCTTCCGACCCAGGGATAGAGCCCGGGTCTCCTGCAAAGCGAACAGACTCTTCACTGACTGAGCCACCAGAAAAGAGCAATGCAGACCAGGGTTCAAATCCTTACTCCGTTGTATAAATATACCACATCTTATGTATCCATTCATCTGCTGAAGGAATGTTAACTTGCTTCATGGCTTGGCTATTGTAAAGAGTGCTGCTAGGAGCATTGGTGTGCATGTATCTTTTTGAATTAGAGTTTTCTCTGGATATATGCCAAGGGGTGGAGTTGCTGGATCATACGGTAGGTAACTCTATTTTTAGGTTTTAAAGAACCTCCATACTGTGTCCAGTCTGCTCAGGCTGCTATAACAAAATACCATAGACTGTAAGGCTTAAATAAGAGTTTTATTTCTTATAGTCCAGGAGGCTGGAAGTCCAAGACCAAGTTCCAGCGTGGTCGAGTTCTAGACTCATTTCCTGGATGTTTTCCACAGCGGCTCTACCAATTTACATTCTGCACAGCCTCCCTGGAGCCCCATTCTGAGTGAAGCCACCACCCTGCTTGGTGGCTGCGTGTATGCACTCCCAGTACATGGGCAGGGAGGAAGCTCAGCCGTGAATAGTCAGCCTGGTTCTGGAACAGGGCCTCTGGGAGCTAGGTAGAGTAACATTCAAATCACTAAACAGGGAAGAAAATAACCCAAAGCTAGAGGGAAGGATAAGCCAGTCAAGATGAGCACGCAAACCTAAATTTTAAAGGAAATCCAACATAAGGAAGTCAGCTAACAATCTGAAAAAACAGAAAGATATTCTCTCAAAAATGGAAATACCTGAGCAATCTCAAAAATTTTCTTAAATAAGTGTGCTTGAAACTTTCAAAGAGATAAAGCAATTGAATGCACAAAGAACAAAAGTGAAAGGCTTTTCTTTTGTGTGTAATTAATATAGAATGTTGTTCTTAAATAAGGCTTTAAGAGCTAAGCTTAAATTTCTGATAAATAATCAGGACATGTGAAAAGGGGAAATAAGCCTCCCTTTCAGAGGAGATATTGGGAAACTACCAGTTTCAAGTCAAAAGTTAACAAAAGTTCTTAAAAAAAAAAAAAAAAGCCCAAAACAATTTATTAGGACTGTTCCACTTTCAAATGACAGAAACTCAAATCAAAGTAGTTAAAAACAAAAAAAAGGAGACTTTATTGGCACTGCTGCTGCTACTAAGTCGCTTCAGTCATATCCGACTCTGTGTGACTCCATAGACAGCAGCCCACAAGGCTCCCCTGTCCCTGGGATTCTCCAGGCAAGAACACTGGAGTGGGTTGCCATTTCCCTTCTCCAATGCATGAAAGTGAAAAGTGAAAGTGAAGTCGCTCAGTCATGTCCGATTCTTAGCAACCCCATGGACTGCAGCCCACCAGGCCCCTCCATCCATGGATTTTTCCAGGCAAGAGTACTGGAGTGGGGTGCTATGGACTTAACTGAAATGTCCAAGGGATATGGATTCTGGTATGGCTGGATTTAAGTGCTTAAATTATATTATCAGAAGTTTTCTCCTTAATTCTGCTAAAGCCTCTGCTGTAGCTTTATTTTAGGGGGCCTCCCGGTGGCACAGTGGTAAAGAATCTGCCTGCAAATGCAGGAGACACTAGAGATGCAGTTTCCATCTCTGGGTTGGGAAGTTCCCCTGGAGAAGGAAATGGCAACCCATCCAGTATTCTTGCCTGGAAAGCTCCATGGACAGAGGAGAGCCTGGCGGGCTACAGGTCCACGGGGTCGGGGTCGCAAAGAGTTGGACATGACTGAGCACACAAACTACGCACGTGAGTGAAGAACACATGGTTCTGAAAAATAATCAGTTACAAATCCTAAAAATTAGAAATACATCCATTAAAATTAAAACCTCATAGACTGGATAAATACTGAACACAAGTGATGAGAGAATTAGAAATTGGAGGGCAGTACTGGGGAATTCACCTAGAATACAGCACAAGGGATAAAAGGATAGAAGACATGAACGGGAAAATGAGAGATGTGGAGGACAGATTAAAGCATATTGAGTTTACTCTTTACAAGCCTGTGGTGAGGCAGGCACCGTCATCCCATTTTGCAGAAGAAGAAACTCCGCAGCCAAAGTGTTCAGACTCTGCCTCTAAAGAATCATTGGGGAATGCTCATTCTTGGGTCAAAGAAGTTCTACTGCAGCCACGTTGAACATAGCTAGCATCCTGCTGGTCCATTACCATGAGCCCAAAGCTGAAGTTAGGAATAATTTTTTAAACATGTTGGGTAGAGTGTGGTAAGTAGAATTTGCTCCCAGAAGTAGACTTGGGAAGGGAAATGTACCAGGCTTAAACAACAAGGCTTATTCCTCACAGTCCTGGAGGCTAAAAGTCCGAGGCAAGGTGCCAGTGTGGCTGGGTTCTGGTGAGGACTCACTTCCTGGCTTATGGACAGCCACCTTCTCACCGCATCCTCACAAGACGGAGAAAGTTCTGGTCTCCTCATCACTATGTATGGGCCCCAGTGCATCACTGGGGCTCCATTCCCAGGACTTCACCCAAATCCAATTACCTCCCCAAACCCCACCTCCCAACACACCACCTAGGGAGAAGGGCTTCAACACATGAATCTGTTGAGGGGATGCCAGCAAATAGTCCATAGCAGGTGGAAAAGCATAAGAGGAAAAAAAAGGAGGAGGAGGAGGGCAGAAAAAGAAACAAGAGATGGTGGAGATGCAGAAGACTCTGGGGCATCAAGGACCTGGGCCAGAAACGCACAACCAGCACAGGAAATTCTGCCCAGGACCCAACACGCCTCCCCACCAGAAGAGGAGGCAGCTGACACCCGGCTTCAATAAAGAGCCCCTCTTGCAAACCCTACCTCAGTCTTACAACAGTCACAAAATGCTGGGCTTTTTAAGACCCAAAAGGCAACTTGTCTGGCACTCTGCCCCTTGAACTACAAACTCTGTATGTTTTGGAAGCAGTAGATTTATTTACATTCAGCTTATTAAAATGATGTTTGAGAAAAAACGGTCTGATATTTAAGATGCCCAAATTGAAATGCCTTTTCCAAAGAAGAAGATGCAGGTAGAAAAGTACACTGATCATTCACTTCCTGCCTCCCCCCACCCCAATCTTTGTCCCTGACACATTAATTAGTCAGTGGACTTTCGAGTTAAACCGAATGCTCCTTCCACCCTCTTACATTCCGCTGACACAGGCACTCAGGGAGGATGCTTTGATGACCTTTCTACATCCTCTGGCCTAGCAGCTCTATCCTATACCATTTAAATATTCTCCACTTTATTGTCTGGACTTGGGCAAAAGCCATTTTCAGTCCAGTCATTTATGGCTTTCTTACCTTTGTGATGAAGTTATCATTCAGCTCAGTTCAGTCGTCTGAACACAGTTGTCTGACTCTTTTCAACACTATGAATCACAGCACACCAGGCCTCCCTGTCCAGCACGAACTCCCGGAGTTCATGCAAACTCATGTCCATAGAATCCGTGATGCCATCCAGCCATCTCATCCTCTGTTGTCCCCTTCTCCTCCTGCCCCCAATCCCTCCCAGCATCAGGGTCTTTTCCACCACTCTTTGCAGGAAGTGGCCAAAGTATTGGAGTTTCAGCTTTAGCATCAGGCCTTCCAATGAACACCCAGGACTGATCTCCTTTAGAATGGACTGGTTGGATCTCCTTGCAATCCAAGGGACTCTCAAGAGTCTTCTCCAGCACCACAGTTCAAAAGCATCAATTCTTCTTCGGCGCTCAGCTTTCTTCACAGTCCAACTCTCACATCCATACATGACCACAGGAAAAACCATAGTCTTGACCACACGGACCTTTGTTGGCAAAGTAATGTCTCTGCTTTTTAATATGCTGTCTAGGTTGGTCATTCCTTTCCTTCCAAGGAGTAAGCGTCTTTTAATTTCATGGCTGCAATCGCCACCTGCAGTGATTTTGGAGCCCAAAGAAATAAAGTCTGACACTGTTTCCACTGTTTCCCCATCTATTTCCCATGAGGTGATGGAACCAGATGCCATGATCTTCGTTTTCTTAATGTTGAGCTTTAAGTCAACTTTTTCACTCTCCTCTTTCACTTTCTTCAAGAGGCTCTTTAGTTCCTCTTCACTTTCTGCCATAAGGGTGACGTCATCTGCATATCTGAGGTTATTGATATTTCTCCCAGCAATCTTGATTCCAGCTTGTGCTTCTTCCAGCCCAGCGTTTCTCCTGATGTACTCTGCATAGTAGTTAAATAAGCAGGGTGACAATATACAGCCTTGACGTACTCCTTTTCCTATTTGGAACCGGTCTGTTGTTCCATGTCCAGTTCTAACTGTTGCTTCCTGACCTGCATATAGGTTTCTCAAGAGGCAGGTAAGGTGGTCTGGTATTCCCATCTTTTGAAGAATTTTCCACAATTTGCTGTGATCCACACAGTCAAAGGCTTTGGCATAGTCAATAAACCAAAAATAGATGTTTTTCTGGAACTCTCTTGCTTTTTTGATGATCCAGCAGATGTTGGCAATTTGACCTCTGGTTCCTCTGCCTTTTCTAAAACCAGCTTGGAAGTTCACAGTTCATGTATTGCTGAAGCCTGGCTCGGAGAATTTTGAGCATTACTTTACTAGCATATGAGATGAGTGCAATTGTACGGTAGTTTGAGCATTCTTTAAATAGTCTCTGTTTTATCATCTCTGGATTTTTATGGACTTGAGCAAAAGCCATTTTCCTATTGGTCACTTATGGTTTCCTTAATCGCAATCAAATGAGGAAAAATTCTGTTTAAAACTGCATCTAATTTAAGGCTTCAAGATCCAGCTATGTATTTCTACTTACCTGTGGTTCCAAATGATTTCAGTATTTCAACTTTTCTTCAAGGTTCCCCAAATCAGCAGAGATGACCTTTCATCACCCCCTCCCCACCTTAAGCAGTAACAGCTTAAGGAAACTGGTGAATGACTTTCTACCTAAGACCACTTCCTCTCCTCCCTCTCCTTGACCTCGCTTCAGCATTAGGCCCTATTAACCGCACTCTCCCTGGCCCTCTCTTTGGCTCTGTGTCTGTATGTATGTTAAGAGCAAAGATCGTGACATCCACAGACCTAAATTTGAATGGCCGTCTGACACTTTCTAATTGCAAGACATTGGGAAGTTGTTTAAAACCTCCAAGCCTTGTCTCACACCTCTAAAAGAAGAATGGTAACTCCCACTTCAGAGGAAGTATGGTGGAGACAAAATCAACTCCTCACTGAGTGTTTAGAAAGGTCCACAGTCGCTGTGAGATCTCAGTAGGCGGACCCTCCCCACTTCACTCGTCACCTCCTGTGTCGGCTCCTGAACATTAACTCAACCCAAGCTGCTTCGGTCCTCAGCCACCTCCTCACCTCTGAGGCTCCCCCGCCTCCCTCCCAGATCTCACCTGGGGACCAGCTGACTAGCCTCACAGTTTTACATGCCCAAAACGAAACTCGAAGAGATGACATCCCCTCTGGTCTCAGTTTTCATGTCTGTAAAGCAGATGCTGAGTGAGTGAATAAGTCAAGATTCCTCCTAATGCCCCTTCCTGAATAAGCAAAGTCACTTCTCCAGCCTTTTCTCCAGCCCTTTTCTTGCCCCTTCTTTCTTCCTCCCCTCCCTCATTTCTGAGGTCTGGAACAGAATTTGAATAGTTTGCCAGACGACTAGGCTGGAAAATGCTTGTGTAAGATTCTGGCTCTCAGCTTCCACCACCTGGCACAGCTTTGGCTCTGAAGATGTGGGCTAACTTGGATGCTACTGATAGAAATGGTTCTTGAGAACCTCCTCAAGACAGTCCAGCTTGCAGGCATGCGTGCTAACTTGCTTCAGTCATGTCTGATTCTTTGCTACTCTGTGGACCGTAGCCCACCAGGCTCCTCCGTCCATGGGATTCTCCAGGCAAGAATACTGGAGCGGGTTAGAATACTGGAGCGGGTTAGAATACTGGAGCAGTTTGCCATGCCCCCCTCCAGGGGCTCTTCCTGACCCAGGGATCCAGCCTGAGTCTCTTATGTCTCCTGCATTGGCAGGCGGGTTCTTTACCACTAGCACATCCTGGGAAGCCCTAGTTCTGTTTTGTGAAGAGCATAAAATCCATAAGGAGATTAGGGTGTTTCCTCCCTGCATTAAGCTGGCTACTTCTGTTAATAAATTATTTCCCTGAGAGAGAGCTTTGTGTAGCCACTCTGGAGAACAACTGGCACTACTTAAGCAAACACTCCTTCCTGACACCCTGCTATCTGGCAGTTCCACTGAGGTACAAGGATCCTAAGGAGAGCTTCGTGGGAATGGCCACCGTGCCAAAGATTTGGAAGCAGTCTTGTTGTCCACTGAGTGAACAGATTGATAAAATGCATGTGGACTTCCCTGGCTGTTCCATGGTTGAGGCTTCACCTTCCAATTCAGGAGGTGCGAGTTCAACCCCTGGTCAGGCCACTAAGATCCCACTTGCCTTGTGGCCAAAAAAACTAAAACATGAAAGAGAAGCAATATTGCAACAAATTCAATAAAGATTTTTAAATTGTTCCACATCAAAAATCTTAAAAAAACAAACAAACAAACAACCATTTGGTTTAAAATATATATAAACATAAAATTGGTAAATCATACTCTGGAATAATATTCAATATGCAGAGGCTAAGAAGTAAAATTTTACTACAGTATATACGTAACTGATACATAAACCTCATAAACAAAAAGAAGGAATCAAGAATTTATCCTGGCCTTTCTCTATGAGTTATACTGTGAATAACCAAATAATTTATCACTGGAACTTTTGTTATAGAAGTGCCCCAGCTAATAAAAAAAGAATGCTAGAATTAGAAGATCACCATCTTATAACACGAACTTGTGGCAGACTCTTAATGACCCCCGCTTATCGCTGGTATTCATGCCCTCGTGTCATTTCATTCCCTTAAACCGATGGGACCGTGACTTGCGCCTAATCGATAGAATACGGTAAAGGTGATGGGATGTCTCTTCCATGACTACATTACGCATGACTGTCCTTCCACCTCTCCAGCAGTCTCTTTACAGGCTGTCTCTCTTGGCTGGCTTTGAGGAGGTAAGCTGCTATCTAAAGAGGTCCACAACTAACAAGGAACTGAGATTCTGTCAGACTCACCCAAAGACTTGAACCCTGCCAGCAGCCACTAGGCCTGGCAGCAGATTCTCCTCCAGTCAGGCCTCAGACCACACTCTAGCCCTGGTCAACACCTTTTTTGCAGCCTTCTGAGAGACCCTGAAGTCAAGGTCTCAGCTAACTTGTGCCAGGACCTCTGACCCATCACCATGAGATAATTAATGTGGGTTGTATTTTTTTTTTTTTTTTTGCAAGCCACTAAGTTTGTGACAATCGTGTTACAACCCAAAAGACAACAAATACACTAATAAACTAATAAGATCCTAGGTTTTGGTTAGCAGGGGCTGCTAATATTACACACACACAAAAGAGAAAACCAAATCTGAGATGCTGATGGGAAAATCACAAGACAAACTGTGAAACAGTCTTGTCAAAAAAAAAATTATATATGCGTCTGATCAAGTGTCTACATTCAGCTATCTACATAAAGGAAGCACAGAGATGAATCACACTGTGGTAAATCTTTATGGCAAAAACAGCTTGTGTTCTTCAAGCAATAAATTGAAAGGGAGGAAAAAATAAACACAGATTCAGTGGGAAATTTATTGCTTAAAAGAGACTTAAAGAAATATCAGTCGGTCACCATGTATGAGCCTTAGCTGAGTTTTGATTCGTGCAAACAAATTATGGAAAGAAATGACATTTATGAGAGGATTGGAAATTTGAGCACTGTTTAATGACATTCAGGACATATTTCCTTTTAAAGCTATTGATAAGGATTTTGTGGTTATGTTATCTTGTACAGCCACACACTGAAATATTTCTGGATGAGATGATCCAATGTCTGAAAGGAAGGAAGTGGGTGGGCTGTAGATGGGATGGGCTTCAGTTCAGTTCAGTTGATGGGCTTGGCCACAGGCTAATGGTAGTTGAGGCTGAAAAATGGGTACAGGAAGTTCATTTACTGTTTTATTTCTTTTAGGGTATGTTCAAAATCCCCAATAATAAAAGATTGTTTAAATTACAAGTTGACAATAAAACAATAAATATGTTGCAAGAACACTTATAAACAAAAAGATAGAAACATTATAATAGTTTCATATGGAGAAAGAAAGGAGATCAGAGAATGTGGACAAAAAGAGATGAGTAAAGCAATCCCACCATCAGAATCTTGAAGAGAAATCTGCATCCCCATGTTCACTGCAGCCAAGGTATGGAAACAATTTATGTGTCTATTGATAGATGAATGGATAAAAAGATGCAAGATAGATATATATGTATATAATGGAATAATATTCAGCCATATAAAGGAAGAAAATCCTATCATTTGTGACAACATGACTGAGTCTTCAGGGTTATTATGCAAAGCGAAACAGATCAGACAGGGAGAAACAAGCATCTTATGATATCACTTAGATGCTGTTGTTGTTCAGTCACCCAGTCATGTCCAACTCTTTGTAAGCCCATGGACTGCAGCACACCAGGCCTCCCTGTCCCTCACCATCTCTAGAGGTTTGCTCAAGTTCAAGTCCATCGCATCGATGATGCCATCCAGCCATCTCATCCTCTGACACCCTCTTCTCCTTCTGCCTTCAATCTTTTCCAGCGTCAGGGACTTTTCCAATGAGTCAGCCCTTTGCATCAAATGACCAAAATACTGGAGCCTCAGCTTCAGCATCAGTCCTTTCCATGAGTATTCAGGGTTGATTTCCCTTAAAGTTAATTGGTTTGATCTCCTTGCTGTCTAAGGGACTTTGAAAAGTCTTCTCCAGCTCCACCGTTCGAAGGCATCAATTCTTTGGTGTTCTGCCTTCTTTAGGGTCTAGCTCCCACAACCGTGCATGACCACTGGGAAGACCATAGCCTTGACTATATGGACCTTTGTCGGTAGAGTAACGTCTCTGCTTTTCAGCACACTGTCTAGGTTTGTCATCGCTTTCCTGCCAAGAAGCAATTATCTTCTGATTTCATGACTGCAGTCACCATCTGCAGCAATTTTAGAGCCCAAGAAGAGAAAATCTGTCCCTACGGCCACCTTTTCCCCTTCTATTTGCCATGCCTCAATGGGGGTCGAATGCCATGATCTTAATTTTTTTTAATATTTAGTTTTAAGCTGGTTCTTTCACTCTCCTCCTTCACCCTAATCAAGAGGCTCTTTAGTTCCTCTTTGCTTTCTGCCATTAGAGTGGTATTATCTGCATATCTGAGGTTGTTGATGTTACTCCCGCTTATCTTGACTCTACCTTATAACTCATCTAGCCTGGCATTTCTTATGATGTGCTCAGCATATAAGTTTAACAAACAGGGTAACAGCAGGCAGACAGCTCTGTCATACACCTTTCTCAATCTTGAACCAATCAGTTGTTCCATAAAGGGTTCTAATTGTTGCTTCTTAACCCATATACAGGTTTCTCAGGAAACAGAAGAGATGATCTGATATTCTCAACTCTTTAAGAGCTTTCCACAGATTGGTATGATCCACACAGTCAAAGGCTTTAGCTAGTCACTTATATATGAAATCTAAAAGAGCTAGATTTGAGACTTCCCTGGTAGCCCAGTGGTTAAGATCCCACACTGCCAGTGCAGAGGGCTCAGGTTCAATCCCTGGTCGGGAAATGAAGATCCCACATGCCATGCAGCATGGCCAAAAAAAGAAAAACAGCTACCCTCAGAGAAACAGAGAGTAGATGGTTATTACCAAAGCCTGGGGGTGGGGAAAAAGTGGAGATGTTAGTCAAAGTACAAACTTCAGTTACAAGATGAATAAGTTCTGAGAATCTAATGTACAGAATAGTGACTATAGCTTACACTACTGTTGTACATGTGGAAGTTGTTAAGAGAGTAAATCTTAAATGTTCTCACTGCAAAAATAAAAAGTAACTCTGTGAAATGATGCATGTGTTAACTACCCTTATTGTGATCATTTCATAATAGATACATATATAAAATCACCAGGTGGCCCACCTTAAGCTTACACAGTGTTATTTGTTAAATATGTGTCAATAAAGCCGGGGTTGGGGAATGAGTAAGCAAGCATGAATTAATAAAACAAGGGAGAACCCTACAAGAACCAATGAAGACAGCAGTTTTAAACAGAGGAGTATGATGAACTCAACTCACTGCTCACTGAGGTCCAAAGGGAGAAACTGCGCGCATACAATCCTGTGTCCGTTTTCCCCATTCTCAGCTTTTCAGGACTTCTTTATGACCTTCGACGAATTTGTCAATCTATTCCTTGAGGGTACTAAGCCGTCTGTCTTCACCTTCAGGGAGGTCTTCTGAGTAGAGTGCTTTCTTTCGCAGTTGGGGGTTGGAAAATCATTAAAAATTGTTTATGAGAGAGA
Organism: Cephalophus harveyi; assembly: GCA_006410635.1. NCBI lineage: Eukaryota > Metazoa > Chordata > Mammalia > Artiodactyla > Bovidae > Cephalophus > Cephalophus harveyi. The sequence continues at coordinate 806,214 of SJYT01080556.1, read as the reverse complement.
GAAGAGAAAATGGGGTGTGATGGGAGAGAGTGCACGGGGCACCTCTGGGGTCTCACAATGTCCTATTTCTTGACCGGGGTGGCGTTTGCACTCTATGTTCACTCTGTCATAACTCATCAAGCTGAATATTTGTGATTGGTGCCCTTTTCTATACAGTATTATATTTCAGTTATTTGCATTTTTAAAATATACATTTTTCTTGGATTTTCTAGAAACTCTCAGTTGTCTCAGACTTGATGCCCTGGACCCCATCACATTCAGCAGAAGTTCTACATGCTCTCTCTCTCTCTTTCTGTTTTCTTTTCCCCAACAGTTGAATTCTAGTCAATTAATTGAGAATAGGATGCAAGTAGGAAAGTAGTTTCATCACTGTCTTGCTATGATTTCTGGCAAAAAAGTGCTTAACCTCCCTCCACACCAGCTTCTTGTCTGTAATAACGTATCTTTCATAACACTTATAAAACTTGCTTAGAAAAGTATCTGACACATCAGTTCAGTTCAGTTCAGTGGCTCAGTCGTGTCTGACTCTTTGCGACCCCATGAACCACAGCATGCCAGGCCTTCCTGTCCAGCATCAACTTCTGGAGTTCACCCAAATACATGTCCATCGATTCGGTGATGCCATCCAACCATCTCATCCTCTGTTGTCTCCTTCTCCTCCTGCCTCCAATCCCTCCCAGCATCAGGGGCTTTTCCAATGAGTCAGCCCTTCGCATGAGGTGGCCAAAGTATTGGCATTTCAGCTTCAGCATCAGTCCTTCCAAAGAACACCCAGGATTGATCTCCTTTAGGATGGACTGGCTGCATCTCCTTGTAGTCCAAGGGACTCTCAAGAGTCTTCTCCAACACCACAGTTCAAAAGCATCAATTCTTCGGCACTTAGCTTTCTTCACCGTCCAACTCTCACATCCATACATGACCACCGGAAAAACCATAGCCTTGACTACATGGACCTTTGTTGGCAAAGTAATGTCTTTGCTTTTTAACATGCTGGTCATAACTTTCCTTCCAAGGAGTAAGTGTCTTTTAATTTCATGGCTGCAGTCACCATCTGCAGTGATTTTGGAGCTGAAAAATATAAAGTCTGACACTGTTTCCCCTGTTTCCCCATCTATTTGCCATGAAGTGATGGGACCAGATGCCATGATCTGATACATAGTTTGCATTCAATACATCTTAATTTTTTCAATTTCCTATTTGCCATCTTTCCTTAAACAAAGTTCCATCAGGACGCTCATCAGAAGAAAGAGTTCAGCATCCAGACAAAATTCAGGACTCTGGATCCTTTGAGCAAGACCATCAGTTAGGACCCAAACCTCATTATATCTTCTAACACTCTCCTCCCATTCAAACTCCTCTAGTCCCCCAGGCCCAGCTCCCACGCACACCTTTAGGAAGGTTTCCCTAAATATTCCTGTCCCTGGGCTTTCTCCTTCCTCAGAAAGCTCACTGAATCATTGGGACCCACATCTCGATGGCCCACACCATCTTTGTTGGAGAAGTCTTCATGAATCCTTGAGGCCACAGCAACTTCACCTGCATCTACATGAGAAAAAAAAAATCTGTGTTCTGTAAGACCCTGAGGCTCTAAGTGAAAGATATGAAACCAGAGACTTGCCTCTGGTCCCCAGCTTCTTTCCTGTCCCCTTTCCAGACTTCCTTAACTTCTCACTTACCTTCCTGGTGAGGTAAGTACCCAGAAACCTTTTACTTCTTTCACCATCTCCCTACCAGACCAGCAAGATCCTGTAGCCAGTCAGTCACACTTGTGGATTGTCCAGTTTGCACCTTTCCTAGAGTTTATTCACACCTCCAGGGACACCTCAGCTGGATGTTTATATTTGAAGCCACTGTTACTTGTATTTATAGTTGTATTTGAAGTTGTTTAACTCTACTTGTAGAACAGTAGGTTTCTTCTCCTTTATGAAATTTCAACCACCAGTAGACAAATGATGAATTAACTTGAAGAATATCTTGAAAATGATCTACTCCTTTGAAAGATATTCTGATCTAAAAATAATAATTATTCCATTGAGCACTTACAATGTGCCATTACTGCGATGCTTCATAGGTTTTAAATAATTTAATCCTCCATTGATGAGATGGTTGTTATTTCAATTTTACAGATGAGAAAACTGAGACTTGGAAAATTAGAAGATTCAAGTCATTACAATGACCAAGAGTATACAGCCACAGTGTGTGTGTGACTAATGAAAAGACCCTGATGCTGGGAAAGATTGAGGGCAGGAGGAGAAGGGGATGGCAGAGGATGACATGGTTGCATGGCATCACCAACTCAATGGACATGAGCTTGGGTAAACTCCGGGAGTTGGTGATGGACAGGGAGGCCTGGCGTGCTGCAGTCCATGGGGTCGCAAAGAGTCAGATGCGACTGAACTGAACTGAACTGAACTGAATGGAATAAAAACTCAGAGCCATTAAAGCATCCTAAAAGGACACTTCTGGAGTGATTCATGAGTAAGGCAACACATGGTCTCTCCTTCCCATCCCATCCCCAGATATCTCCTCTCTCACCTCCCCCTGAAAATTCTCTGGCATGTTGGAGTCTGTGTCTTTGATTTTTTCCCCATGACCTGGGAAGCCCTGACATATGGTCAAACTTTCTCTCCAAAGCCTGCTTTCACCACTGTTTACCCTTTTCCAAATGCACTGTGCTCTTTCATTCATGTATTCATTCAATCAGTATTTATTGGAAACCTATTATGCATCAGATGGTAGCCCTGAGAACAGAATGGTTAGCAAGACAGATGTTCTCCTTGACTTCCTGTTGTCCACAGTCTGGTCTTTTCCAGACTGACTCCATGCTGTTCCCTCTATTCTTAATCCTCGGCTTTCCTACTACTCCACACCCCACCCCCCAGCGAGGCAAAGTCCTACTGATTCACAAGATCCAGCCCACACTTTTCCTCCTCTGCCACCTTCCCCAACAACCTGGGGATGACATTCAAAGTCCTGAGCAGCCAGTGGGGCAATCATAATGGACACCAGCTGTCAGCCACCAGTTTCCCAAGTTCCAAGCTTTATTTCTACCCTGCCACCACCCTAGTCAGAAGTCATCGCCCTGCTCACGGGACCATGCAAATATTAAAGTATTTAAAGTCTGTTCTCTATGTCTTCTTGCCTTATCCTCCACCCACTCTCCCCACTGGGCTGACACCCACAAACAAATGCAAATGTGCTTTTGAGCATCCCGAAGGCAAGAATCTTTATTTATCTAGGAGAGTAACATAATCCAGGTACTACCTAACAGGAGCTCAATGCATCCATTAATATACTAAACGAATGAGTTGGGGTAAGAAGTAATCTAGCCTTCATCCCAGAGAATTTCCTCAAATACCATCCCTCTTCAGATCAACAACATTTCCTACTTGAAGACTCAAAAATTGTTTTAATTTGTGTTAGGCCCATTTTCCTTTTCTTAAAGCGCATCAGTCCTTTTCTAAAACTTTGGAACACATTCCTATGCTTCTTCTTATATTGCTACCCCTGGTTATCAAGTTATAACAAAATAATCCTGGTATGGACTGAAATGGTGTCTCCTCCCATGTGTTGAGGCCCTAAACCCTAGCATAAATTAGCATATGACTGTATTCAGAGATAAGGTCTTTTAAGAGGTCATTACATTAAAATTAGATCATTAGTTAGGCCTTAATCCAATAGGAGGAGGGCATGGCAACCCACTCCAGTATTCTTGCCTGGAAAATCCCCATGGACAGAGGAACCTGGCAGGCTACAGTCCAGTAGGTCACAAAGAGTCAGACACAACTGAGCGACTAAGCACAACCCAATAGGACTGGTGCCCTTTATTCAATTTTTTTATCCTTTAACGTCTATGTTAATTTTTAAATTTTATATTGGAGTGCAGCTGCATAGCACTGTTGTGATAGTTTCAGGTGGACAGCAAAGGGACTCAGTCATACATACACATGTATCCATTCTCCCCAAACCCCCCTCCCACCAGGCTGCCCTATAACATGGGGCAGAGTTCCATGGGCTGCACAGTGGTCCTTGTTGGTTAGACGACTGGTGTCCTTAAACGAAGAGGCGATTAGGACATAGCTGCTGAGGGAAGACCATCTCAAGACACTGGGAGAAGTCAGCTCTATAGAGCCACGGAGAGAGGCCTCAGAAGAAATCAACCCTGCTGACACTTGGATCTGGGACTTCTAGTCTCCAAAACCTGTGAGAAAATAAATCTCCGTTAAGTCACACAGACTGTGGTACTCTCTTATCGCAGCCCTAGCAAACTAATAGAAATACCAATCTCCCTTGCAAGTGAGTTATTGCTGTAGCAAATACAACTTTTCAATGCGTATGTACTATGTCCAAGTAGATTAGAAACTTCCTGATGTTAGTCAATATAACTTATTTCTTATAGAATCTCTCATAAAACATCATACCATTTACATGCACAATAGATGCTCCATGAAAATTTCTCATTTCTTACGCTGCACAATATATGAGAACATGTCTTTGCCTTCATTTATCCCAGGGCTTCTCAAGATCGGCATTATTGACATTGGAGACTGGCGAAGGCTTAGCCGTGGGGGCTGCTCTGTGCCTTATGGATCTTTAGCAGCCATCCCAGGTTGGACCCTGTACACACCAGTAGCACCAAAGCCCTGCTCTCCCCCTGTTGTAACGACCAAAAAGGTCCCCAGACATTATGAAACGTCCCCGAGAATCCAAGACACTCCTGGCTGAGCACTACTGATCTCTGGGGATGCTAGTTTTGTCTCTTCTTCCTGGATATCATGCTCAAGTTTATACACATCTGGGGCTTCCTCGGAGACATGTGCTATGAATCTCAAGCATCAGAAGGATATCAAGAAAAGTCCAAATTGATGGGCAAGAGGGCAGCTGGCGCAGCAGAAGGTGAGCTGGTAGAGATACTCTGTCCAGTTTGGCTGTAGCAAGAAGGACCAAAGAAGAGGCTAAAAATGTCAGACGGTGGTTTCTGCTGAGTCAGAGCCCAGCCTTCTCTTCCCAAGACTTTACCTCCTGCTCACTGGTCACTAGCTAGGATCAACACAGACAAGGAGTTATTTCTATCTCCAGTAGAATTGACTATTTTAAATGAGTTTGCGGTTCTGGGCCATCTCTTAGTGGAGGAGTCTCCACATCACACAAACCACCAGGGAAATTGCCACTAATTAACATGCTCGTTAAGGACCTTAGGAAAGAAGGCGGCGGCTGAAAGGGCCGGCGCCCCAGCACTGCGGTCTTCCCTCCAAGGCTGGCCGGGTACACAGGGGTTGAGGCTGGGGTTCAGCAGACAGCATGGCCTCTTACTCCCTAAACCACCTCCTTCTTGGAGAACCATCTCAGGATGATCCTCTGGACTCCATCAATGAGAGCCTCTCAGGCATGAAAAAAAATCCAATGATGAGGCGAGGAAGGTAACCTGGCCAGTCTTCTCCACCAAGACGCTGAAAGAATGATGGATGGTATTTTGTGGCCCAAAACTGCAATCCAGTCTGTTGGTTCCAATGCTTCTACCGTTTGAGATCATACCCCCAGGAGGCAGAAGCAGAGGCAGGAAATAAGACAGACTAGGAAGGGGTTTCTCATACCAACAATCAGAAATTTGGACTATTTCAGGACTCGTCAAAATTACCATGTTGAGAAGTCTTTTGTCCCCGAGAATCCAAGACACTCCTGGCTGAGCACTACTGATCTCTGGGGATGCTAGTTTTGTCTCTTCTTCCTGGATATCATGCTCAAGTTTATACACATCTGGGGCTTCCTCGGAGACATGTGCTATGAATCTCAAGCATCAGAAGGATATCAAGAAAAGTCCAAATTGATGGGCAAGAGGGCAGCTGGCGCAGCAGAAGGTGAGCTGGTAGAGATACTCTGTCCAGTTTGGCTGTAGCAAGAAGGACCAAAGAAGAGGCTAAAAATGTCAGACGGTGGTTTCTGCTGAGTCAGAGCCCAGCCTTCTCTTCCCAAGACTTTACCTCCTGCTCACTGGTCACTAGCTAGGATCAACACAGACAAGGAGTTATTTCTATCTCCAGTAGAATTGACTATTTTAAATGAGTTTGCGGTTCTGGGCCATCTCTTAGTGGAGGAGTCTCCACATCACACAAACCACCAGGGAAATTGCCACTAATTAACATGCTCGTTAAGGACCTTAGGAAAGAAGGCGGCGGCTGAAAGGGCCGGCGCCCCAGCACTGCGGTCTTCCCTCCAAGGCTGGCCGGGTACACAGGGGTTGAGGCTGGGGTTCAGCAGACAGCATGGCCTCTTACTCCCTAAACCACCTCCTTCTTGGAGAACCATCTCAGGATGATCCTCTGGACTCCATCAATGAGAGCCTCTCAGGCATGAAAAAAAATCCAGTGATGAGGCGAGGAAGGTAACCTGGCCAGTCTTCTCCACCAAGACGCTGAAAGAATGATGGATGGTATTTTGTGGCCCAAAACTGCAATCCAGTCTGTTGGTTCCAATGCTTCTACCGTTTGAGATCATACCCCCAGGAGGCAGAAGCAGAGGCAGGAAATAAGACAGACTAGGAAGGGGTTTCTCATACCAACAATCAGAAATTTGGACTATTTCAGGACTCGTCAAAATTACCATGTTGAGAAGTCTTTTTCTCTGATATTTCTGGGGGAACCAAATTTAAGACACTGGTGACTTAAATTCTGTAATCCTTTAAAACATTTTTTTTTTTTAATTTGGCCGTACTGCACAGCATATAGGATCGTACTTCCCAGACCAGTGATTGAACCTGTGCCCGCTGCATTGGAAACATGAAATCTTAACCACTGGACCACCAGGGAAGCCCCAAATCCCTGAAATCTTGTGCTACAAGGATTCCCAGCCATACATACATTTAAATAACCATAACATAGATAATTAAAAGCTCCCCAAGGAGGAGAAGGAAGCCTGGTACTCTCCAAGTTTCTCTAGATGTGCATTTTTTGCTGCAAAACCTAATATCAGACCCATCAACACTTTCCGTTTCCACTTTCTGAATGACTCACCATGCCATTTACCATCCCAGATGTACCAAGGGTATCAGTGAGACAAAATGTACCCACACTCAGACTTCAAAGGAAGTCTGTGCTGTGTTCTTACTGCAGACCGTCACACCTGCTCCCTCTCTCTCATCTCTGCCCTGGGAGACAGATGCAAAACTGAGTCTGATTTGACTAAAGGGCACCCACACATTTGGAGCTGGAGTGAATATGCACAGGCCACAGGCTAAATATGTCAAGAGGGGTTTCACAGGGGGCCCCACAGCTTCCCTATTTCCTTTTAGCAAAACAGCATGATGCATAGAGTTCTGCTTATAGGATGCAGCTTGGGGACTTAATAAAGGCAAGGGACTCCTTGCATCTCTTTAGGGAGGGGTAAGGTTAGCTGCCGTCAACCCTAATGCTCGATACAAACCACCCCTTATTCATGTTACCACAGTTTCCTTTGTCCTTGTACCATTTTCCATGTTGAATTGCCCGCTGAGGTCCTGCTTAGCTAGACAAAGACAATAATGGCCCCTTGATTTAGAGCTCACTAGAACAGTGTTACTACTTTTATAGTGGGTTTGGACTGCAAGGAGATCCAACCAGTCCATTCTGAAGGAGATCAGTCCTGGGATTTCTTTGGAAGAAATGATGCTAAAGCTGAAACTCCAGTACTTTGGCCACCTCATGCGAAGAGTTGACTCATTGGAAAAGACTTTGATGCTGGGAGGGATTGGGGGCAGGAGGAGAAGGGGATGACCGAGGATGAGATGGCTGGATGGCATCACTGACTCGATGGACGTGAATCTGAGTGAACTCCAGCAGCTGGTGATGGACAGGGAGGCCTGGCGTGCTGCGATTCATGGGGTCACAAAGAGTCGGACACAACTGAGCAACTGAACTGAACTGAACTGAATAGTTGTAGTATGGTTACTGTTCATTTCATTTAACAAATAAGAAAAAATAGAAAGGCACCAAAACTGATACAGACGCTACAGACACATAGTAAGCTAAAAGGGCCCATGATGTGAAGTGGGCTTCGTCCCCCATCTTGGAAGAGGATGCCAGAGAAGTCATTTTTCTTTTTCCTTTCAACATATACTATGTCCCATGAGCCCCTGATCCAACGGGAAAATAGCAAGTGTGGAAAATTCAGGATACAGCCCAAGCTGCCATAGCATGGCGACCTCAAAACACAGCCCCTCAAACAGAATGGACACCTATTTCCTTTTATTGGAGGAGTGCAGGGGGTTGGGGCAAGTCAGAACAAGAAACTAACTTTGTTCCATGAAGTCCTCTAGGAACCCAGGCTCTCCTTCTTATTTTCTTCATTAAGTTTTAATCTATATAGATTAAATCTATATAGACTCTATATAGTCTATATAGAGTCCAATTTACTCTTTTTTTTTTTCTTAGATTTTTTTTTTTTGGGGGGGATGTGGACCATTTTTGAAGACTTTATTGAATTTGTTAACATATTGCTTCTGTTTCATGTTTTGCTTTTTTTGCCAAGAGGCATGTTGGCTCTTAGCTACCTGACCAGGGATCGAACTTGTATCCCTTGCATGGCGAGGCAAAGTTCCAACTGCTGGACTATCAGGGAAGCCCTCAATTTTAAATGTACCCTTCTACTTTGGGGCTCCACTGTTCCCCAGGATGTTACCCTCATCTACAGCACCTGTTTTCCACTCTACCCCACAGAAAGGATCAAAGACAGCCAGCTTCTTTTTTAAAGGGAGCTCACAGCCCACGGACCAGAATGTAATCACATAGCTAGCTTCAGGGTAGCCTAGGAAATGGAGCCTGTGTGCCCAACTAAAACTTGGAAGATTCTGTTACTAAAAGGATAAATGAAAAGTGAATACAACAGGAGATCATGCCACAATATCAAAATGTTAATGAAACTTATGAGCGGGGTTATTTACCAACATCTTTATCAAATGAGAATGTTATTCAGTCACTACGTCGTGTTCAACTCTTTGTAACCCCATGAACTTCAGTACGCCAAGCTTCCCTCTCCTTCACTGTCTACCTGAGTTTGATCAAACTCATGTCCATCAAGTCGGTGATGCCATCCAACCATCTCATCCTCTGTCATCCCCTTCTCCTCCTGCCCTCAATGTTTCCCAGCATCAAAGTCTTTTCCAATGAGTCTGCTCTTCGCATCAGGTGGCCAAAGTATTGGTGCTTCAGCTTCAGCATCAGTCTTTCCAATGTATATTCAGGGTTGCTTTTTTTTAGGATTAACTTGTAGTCCAAGGGACTCTCAGGAGTCTTCTCCAACATCTTTTATGAAATGAGAATAAAATACCCTTTAATCAAATGCAAATACAATGCTTTTATCAAATGAAAATGCAATACTAGTATTTGTATTAGAACACGATTTGCCAACTATCAACAAAGCAAAGGTTACTTGCAACAGTATCCCTTATTTGTTGAAAGTATCCTTCCATTTTTTTCCCAAAGAATCTGAATCAGAAGTATAAACTTTCCTGTCAAACACAGGAGGCTGTCACCGCATAGTGTCTTTGATATTTTCCTTTAGCTAGATCTGAAATTTACTTTCAATGACTCTGGCAATCGTAAAAGGAAGAAATCTGTGGAGGAAGAATCTTTTCAGCCCAAAGCAATTCTGCAATCTACGGTTCAGCATTATCTAGCAACAACAGGAAAACAAGCCGGTGCTGTTCTCTGAATCACAAATTTCCTCTGCTATTGGCTGTGACTGGGATCGGATCTTAATTTCCCATGAAAATGCGAGAAGGATGAAGTTCTGTAGAACATTCATATTCCTTTAGGTAGTTGTTGCTTTGATGAAACATGACTAATTGTTGGCAGAAAAAAACTTCTGATTGAGTGTAGGAAAATAAAAGATGCTATCAGTGTGTTAATGAAGAGATTTTTATGGTGCTCCTACAAAACAAATATATGATAATGTTGATTCTAAATGATCAAAACAGCAGTGAATATGATGTTTATCTGTTTAGAAAATATCAGTGCCTAAGAGCAACATTTCTATAATCCATTGCCATGATGTATTGGCTGAGCAGAAGTAGACATCCTTCCAGCCTTAATAGCAGGAATAACAGTAACAATAACAACATCAATAATCACAGCAGCTATAATTTCTTTATTCTACTATCTATTGGCCACTATGCTAAATACTATTTATGTAATCTTTCTTATAATTTTCACAGTGATTTTGTTGTTGTTCTGTCGCTAAGTGTGTTCGACTCTTTGTGACCCCACGGACTGTAGCACACCAGGCTCTTCTGTCCTCCACTATCTCTCGGAGTTTGCTCAAATCCACGTCCATTGAGTCGAGGATGCTATCTAAACATCTCATCCTCTGCCGCCCCCTTCTACTTTTGCCTGCAATCTTTCCCAGTTCAGGGGCTTTTCCAATAAGTCAGCTCTTTGCATCAAGTGGCCAAAATATTGGAGCTTCAGCTTCAACATCAGTCCTTCCAATGAATACTCAGGACTGATTTCCTATAAGATTGACTGCTTTGATCTCCTTGCAGTCCAAGGGACTCTCAAGAGTCTTCTCCAGCATCACAATGAAAGTGCGAGGTAAATGCAATGGGCATTATTCTCACTGTGTGCTTCGTTGCTCAGTCGTGTCTGCCTCTTGGCGACCCCATGGACTGTAGTTCGCCAGGCTCCTCTGTCCATGGGATTTCCCAGGCAAGAATCCTGGAGTGGGCTGCCATCTCCTCCTCCAATTCTCGTTTTAGGCCTAGAGAATAATTGCCTAAGCTTACCCAGTCGTTGTAGCGGTGGACATTACAGCTGACATAGTGCTTTCCCTGTGCCAGACCATGTCCCACAAGCAGTGAAGCTGGATTCGAATCCACGGCATGTGTGAGGCATATGACGCCTTGCAAAATGAGACTTCTGTTGCCAGAGTCAAAAGCCAGATTCATCACAAGCCACAGGCTTCCGCCTGCTGTATGCAGCCACTCAAGTGGCTTCAGGTAGCGCAGGTGTGAGCAACCTAACAAGTCCAGCAGTGGCGTGGGATTCTAAAGTAAACCTGAATCCTGGAGCGCCTGCCTTCTCCTGTGACCAGTGACACGTGCTTCAAGTGGCTGAGGGCCAGGCCGGCTGCAGAAATGCTGGACAGGAACTGCGGCTGCCAGCAGCTGTGCTCTCCTTCGAATCCCACAAATTTTTCTGAAGCAGATAAATATAATGCCGATCTGAATGATACACCCCACATCCTCAATACTCGAAACGGAGACACTGAAAGGAAGCCACTATGAACTGAGGGAGAGAGATTCCATATTGCTTTTTAATCCTTTCTAGTACACTCCAGTGTTCTTGCTTGGAGAATCCCAGGGACAGTGGAGCCTGGTGGGCTGCCGTCTATGGGGTCGCACAGAGTCGGACACCACTGAAGGGACTTAGCAGCAGCAGTACTTAACAGAGTGCCTTTCCTGTTGTGTGTTCTCCATAACGCTCAGTAAATAGTTGTGATTGGCTTTAAGGGGGGAGAAAAGTAAAAGTGAATTGACTAAGCATGTGACTTAGGAGTCTTCCTTGATTTTAAACAATGGATTTATGACAAGTAAATTTAACCAAGAGTTTTGACTGGTTGGTGAACAGATGATGGTACCCAGAAAGGTTAAATGGCAGAGTTCTCTGTTGTGACTTCCTTTTGTCATGTAGATAGAAATAAGAATGCTCTTGGCTTCAAACTGTTTTTATTGCAACTGCTTGTATTCACTCATCTAGAATGTAAACTTCTGGATGTGGTATGTATATATACAATGGAATATTACTCAACCATAAAAAGGAACACAATTGGGACATTTGTCGTGATGTGGATGAATCTAGAGTCTGTCATACAGAGTGAAGTAAGAGAAAAATGTGTGCTATATATCAATACATATATATGGAATCTCAAAAGATGGTACTGATGAACCTATTTGCAGGCCAGGAAGCAGATGTAGAAAACAAACTTATGGACATGGGAGGAAGGGAAAGTTGGCACAAATTGAGAGAGTAGCATTAACATATATACAGTATGCTGTGCTGTGCTTAATCACCCATAGTTGCTCAGTAATGTCTGACTCTTTGCGACCCTATGGACTGTAGCCTGCCAGGCACCTCTGTCCATGGGAATTCTCCAGGCAAGAATACTGGTGTAGGTTGCCATGCCCTCCTCCAGGGGGTCTTCCCAACCCAGGGATCTAACCCAGGCATTGCAGGCAGATTCTTTACCATCTGAGCCACCAGGGAAGCCCATGAATGCTGGAGCGGGTAGCCTATCCTTTCTGCAGGGAATCTTCCCAATCTAGCAATCAAACCAGGGTCTCCTGCATTGAAGGCGGATTCTTCACCAGCTGAGCTACCATGGTAGCCCATATGCACATGTAAAACAGATGGCTAGTGGGAAGCTGCTGTATAGCACAGAGAAATCAGTTCGGTGCTCTGTAATGACCTAGTGGGGTAGGATGAGGGCGGGAGGGAGGCTCAAGAGGGAGGGCAAAAATGCACACATATAACTGATTCCCTTACAGCAAAAATTGACACAGCATTGAAACTCCAGGCAAGAATATTGGAGTGGGTTGCCATTTCCTCCTCCATTGAAAAGCAATCATACTCCAATAAAAATAAGAAAAATACAATGTAAACTTCTGTCTGTAAACTATGCTTCAAACGATTCTAGAAATTCATGACACATGGCTAGTGGAAGATATATGGACATTCACAAATTATACTAATATTAATTACTTGGGCTATAACTAAATTTAAAATAAACTCACCCAGTATTATTATTGTGATTATTAGTATTAGTAATTGTATTTACTTGAATCATACCACTTGATGTCTTTGTCCTAAAAAAAATTTTTTTAACCCATAGTTTTCAATTGTTGAGACAGCTGTTTCATCTCCCTTCTATAGAGGCTCATGATTATAAGGGTTAATCAAATATTAATAATAGTGCTTCAGACACCATCTAACTCTAAACATTTATGCTTCAACATGATTTTTTCATCATCTTAATGTCTCCCACCCACACAGGGAGGTTTTGGAGGATACGGTTTCTGTCTTATAAGACATCATATTGAACCACTGTATCACAACCCCAATAAATTCCCGCAAATCTTTCTAAAAAGAATAATCACCTTAACTTGTACCTTCCTTGAAGGGAAAGATTTTATATCTTTTTTTTCTCAGTAGTGACTCTGAAGCTTCATGTTCATGTGGGATGTTTGATCATTACCTTTGATAAAAAGAAAGAGAAACCAAAGTAAACACGTCAATCATCACATCACTTGATAAGCAAACTGAAGATGGTTTGAAATGATAAGTACCAACAAGGCAAAAAGACACTTGACATTTTCAGTCATACCCAGTATTTTTAAAATGCAGTTACTGAAGTGTGAACTCTGCCTGTGTATTCAAGGCCCAGTGTTGCCTCAAAGACCCCAACCACAGAAAAGCAGTTCAGAAGCTTAATGGTGAAGCTCACATTGATTCTGTTTATATTTACTGAGCAACTACTAAGTCCAGCACTACTTTGGGAGCTGTGAGAAATACTAAAAAAACCAATGAGATTCTACAAAGAAGAGATTACTAATAATTCAAGGCAATTAACTCAAATGTTAATGGTGTATATGGCCTTGTTTCTCCTGGTTTTCTAATGTTTTGTTCTTAGGACCCCTTTACAGTCTTCAAAATTATAGAGAAGCTCAAAAAGCTTTATTTATATCTATCAATAATTACCATGTTAAAATTTAAAACTCCTTATATGCAGTAGCTCAGTTAAAAATAACAAAAGTGACATCACTGCACATTAATAGAAATAATATGTTCTTAGGAAAAATAACTATTTTTCAAACAGAAAAAAGTGAGAAAATACTTTTCTTTTGAGAAAAGTGTTGCTGTTTCACATTTTTGCATATTTCTTTAATGTCTGATTTACATGAGAAGAGTTGGATTCTCAAATCAATGTCTATTATGTGAAGTTGCTCAGTTGTGTCCAACTCTTTGAGACCCCATGGACTATAGCCTACCAGGATCCTCCATCCATGGAATTTTCCAGACAAGAGTACTGGAGTTGGGTTGCCATTTCCTTCTCCAGGGGATCTTCTCAACCCATGGGTCAAACCCAGGTCTCCCACATTTCAGGCAGACATTGCTTCTTAGAGCTTGTGAGTAAATTCCAACATAATGAAATATTATATAGCCATTAACAATGATGACAAAGACTTCTTTTTTTTTTCCAATAGAAATCTAAGATATATATATATATTGTTGAGTAAAAATGCAAGCTGCCTAATGCCATTTAGGTAAAGTTGCATCAGTTCAGTTCAGTTCAGTAGCTCAGTCGTGTCCGACTCTTTGCGACCCCATGAACCCCAGCATGCCAGGCCTCCCTGTCCATCACCAACTCCTGGAGTTCACTCAGATTCACGTCCATTGAGTCAGTGATGCCATCCAGCTTGGCTTGGAGAATTTTGAGCATTACTTTACTAGCGTGTGAGATGAGTGCAATTGTGTGGTAGTTTGAGCATTCTTTGGCATTGCCATTCTTTGGGACTGGAATGAAAACTGACCTTTTCCAGTCCTGTAGCCACTGCTGAGTTTTCCAAATTTGCTGGCATATTGACTGCAGCACTTTCACAGCATCGTTTTTCAGGATTTGAAATAGCTCAACTGGAATTCCATCACCTCCACTAGCTTTGTTAATAGTGATGCTTTCTAAGGCCCACTTGACTTCACATTCTAGGAAAGTTGCATACATATACTCAAATTATATAATTCATAGAAATTTCTATGAATTATGTAAATTCATAGAAATCCATACTCTTGTCTGGATAAATGTGTATGGATTTGTTATCTAAAAAGATTTGGAAATGAGGTTCTTTCCTCCTCTTTTCTGAATTAATTAAATGTTTATATTAAGTGTGTATAATCTGAAATAATTTGTTTAGTGTAGGACTTTTTTCAAACGAGGCATTTCTTTAAGCTCTGCAATAATCCCACTCCAGAACTGCTTCTCTCCTGGTCACTGGAGATGTCATTGGCCATTATAGTCAAACCTGATTCTGCCTCAAGAAGCAGGATATCTTCTTCCAAATTTCTTCCTTGAATGAGCTTTTTTTGCAAATCACTTTTTAACTTCTGGTTATATTTGTAATGGATTTCTTCCTTGATGGCTCAGCAGGTAAAGAAGCCGCCTGCAATGCAGGAGACGCTGGAGGCATGGGTTTGATCCCTGGGTCAGGAAGATCCCATGGAGAAGGAAATGGCAACCTGCTGCAGGATTCTTGCCTGGAAAACCCCATGAACCGGGGAGCCTGGCAGGCTACAGTGCATGGGGTTGCAAAGAGTCAGACACGACCAAGCATACACACACAATACTTGTAACAGATGTTGGTTGGAGAAAATCACCAAGAATATTGACAAGCATCACTTCCATTCAGTGGCTCAATATGTCATTGCACTGTCTCCCCTTCTCTTTCCCAGTCATTTCTTTCCATGTTTTCTATTATGAAATTTGAGAAATGAATCCAGGAAATCCTATCAACCAGTTCAATAACCTCTTTCTAGAAGCCCTGGCATTTGTTTATGTAGCAGAGGCTACTGGACAGCTACCCTGCCAGACCCACTTCTGGGTGGAAAATGCTGCAGAAATAAATTTCCTGATGTGTAACCTAACTACCTTTTTTGAAGCTTTGTCCAGGGTCTGGATCTCTTGTCACACATAGGAGGTGGTACCTATACTCAAAGTGCTTCAGTAACTGGGACATGTTCCACTTATAGAGTAATTATATCTCTTTTGGAGGATGAAAGAACCAACCATGGAAAGGTTCCTTTCTGTTCTCATAAACATTTAGAAAACATACATGTACCCCGGTTTAGCAGCACTATTCACAATTGCCAAGACATGGAAGCAAGCTAAATGTCTGACAGATGGATGAATAAAGAAAATGTGGTATATATTTATACAGTGGAATATTACTCAGGCGTTGAAAAAGAATGGGATAATGCCATTGGCAGCAACATGGATGGACCTAGAGACTGTCACACTAAGTGAAATAAGCCAGACAGGGAAAGATGAATATCGTATGATATCCCTTGTATGAGTAATCTAAAGAAAATGATACATATAAACTTACATACAGAACAGAAATAGACCCACAGACAGAGAAAACAAATTTACGGGGACTTCCCTGATAGTCCAGCAGTTAAGAATCTGCCCACCAATGCAGAGGACACGGGTTTGATCCCTAGTATGGGAAGATCCCACATGCCGCAAAGCACTAAGCCTGTGGGCCACCGCTCCTGAGCTCCGGGGCCCTTGTGCAGCCATCGCAATGAGAAGCCCACACACCACAGGAAGAGTAGCCCTTGCTCACTGCAACTAGAAAAAACCCTCGCGCAGCAATAAAGACTTAATGCCGCCAAAAGAAGAAAGAAAGAAAACAAGCTTTTTGATTATCAAAAGGGAAAGGATGGGGAAGGGGTAAATTAGAAGTCTGGGGTTAGCATATATCTGCTATTATACAGAAAATACATAACTAACAAGGACCTAATGTATAGTACAGGGAACTATACTCAATATTTTGTAATAATCAATAAAGGAAAAGAATCTGAAAAAGAATATAGATAGATGAATATATATATATATAATTGAATCACTTTGCTATATACCTGAAACTAACACAACGTTGTAAATCAACTATGTTTCAATTAAAAATAAAAAATAAAAATGACCCCCCCCAACAAAAAATATGGGTAAGATCAGACGAAGGGAGAATTATTAACCAGTGCTAGCTACTTCCCTGTATATTAGACGGGAAACCTCTCAATAACCTAAATTTATACTTCAAGGATAATTCGATATTCTTGAAGAGATGAAAGAGGAATGGAAAAGATGAAATGTCTGTAGGAAACAAAATATTTGGAGCATTTTCTATGCATGAGATGTTTTGCTGGTGTTTTCAGACACTCAAGAGCTATACATGCAACACTCTTGTGAGACTGGTATTTTTATCCTTGCTTTACAGAAGAGAAACATGAGGATCAGAGAAGTAGAAAAACACATCTTGAGGTCACAAAACTGAGATGGTCTAAAACATTCCAAAGACTGGGACAAATCAAAATATGTGCTTGCCCCCAATCTAATTATTTAATTTCACTTGTATGAATCATCCAATGGGTACAAATTAATTTGAATGAAAAGGACATAGAGAGAAACAGATTCTTTGATTTTTAATAAGGCTGGACTGTAAAACTGCAATGCACTTTACTTCAGCATATTACTTATTATTTTCCCCTGTGTACACAGCAATGTGCTTTATACCCTTGGAAGGAATAAAACTGAATACAGTTAAGTACACATCAAAATATTACAATGAACTAAATCACCATAAATGAAGGGACATGGGAAGAGTATTCTTGAAGTTCATTTTTTGTCCAGTCTTTTATAGCCTACTTAACAGATTTAAAATATATATATATATTTTCTTGGTTCATCTCACTCTTTTGACTAAAGAATGTAAATTTTCTGGGGCCTAACATTTGCTGTCACATCTGCTTTTGTCTGCTCATCGGCTAATCTATGTGTGTTTTCCTGACTCATTGACTTAAGACATTCTAACACATCCTCCCACAATATGACAGATTTCCATTCTGATCAGTACTAACCCACTGAAGACAGTTGGGAGGAGGGCAATGCCATCATAACAGAAGGAGGAGCAGGCTTGACAGGCATCAGAGTGTAACATGTTTGATTTGATAATTATCACAATTACCATGCGAGCAGCTGACCCTGCTGGACCAAGCAATGACATGGGGTCTAATTTTGGCAGAAGAGGTCATATGACTTTAGAAAAGCCACGTCAATGCCCCCGCCCCCCCCCTTTTTTTTTTCTTTTTTGTAGATAAGAAAACAGAGATCTGAGGAGTTAAGATGTTCAAAACTCTTTCAGCTCTAAGGTGCCAGGATAGTAAATTCATGTCATTTTTCAAAGCCACTAGTTAACATGGATATGCTTTATTTTTATTCAGTGTTTGATTTACTAACCAAATCACTTTTATTTATTTTTTTTAATTTTTTTTTTTTAATTTTTACTTTATTTTACTTTACAATACCGTATTGGTTTTGCCATACATTGACATGAATCCACCATGGGTGTATATGAGATCCCAATCCTGAATCCCCCTCCCACATCCCACCCCATATCCTCTCTCTGGATCATACCCGTGTACCAGCCCCAAGCATCCTGTATCCTGTATCGAACATAGGCTGGTGTTTGGAATTGGAATGAAAACGGACCTTTTCCAGTCCTGTGGCCACTGCCGAGTTTTCCAAATTTGCTGGCAGATTGAGTGCAGCACTTTCACAGCATCATCTTTCAGGATTTGAAACAGTTCAACTGGGATTCCATCACCTCCACTAGCTTTGTTCCTAGTGATGCTTTCTAAGGCCAACTTGACTTCACATTCCAAGATGTCTGGCTCTAGATTAGTGATCACATCATCATGATTATCTGGGTCGTGAAGATCTTTTTTGTACAGTTCTTCCGTGTATTCTTGCCACCTCTTCTTAGGGCAAATTAAACTGCTAATTGTTAAATCCCTTCCAAAATCCTATGGTATAAACAAAACATGAGTTTTGCCTAATATTTGCATTCAAATTCAAATTCAAAAATATTTCCACTTGATAATATCTGAAATTTATATATGTGTGTTTATATGTATTAATATATAAACACAGGCATATATGTACATATGCCCATGCATATAATTATGTATGTATATGTACACAGATATGCATACATATTCCTTAGTAGATCACAATTTATTTATTTTTTCTTTATTTTTTTTTTTAATTTTTACTTTATTTTACTTTACAATACCGTATTGGTTTTGCCATACATTGACATGAATCCACCATGGGTGTATATGAGATCCCAATCCTGAATCCCTCTCCCACATCCCACCCCATTTCCTCTCTCTGGATCATCCCCGTGTACCAGCCCCGAGCATCCTGTATCCTGTATTGAACATAGGCTGGTGCTTCATTCTTACATGATAGTATACATGTTTCAATGCCATTCTCCCAAATCATCCCGCCCTCTCCCTCTCCCACAGAGTCCAAAAGTCCGTTCTATACATCTGTGTCTCTTTTGCTGTCTCGCATACAGGGTCATCATTGCCATCTTTTTAAATTCCATATATATGTGTCAGTATACTGTATTGGTGTTTTTCTTTCTGGCTTACTTNTAGTATACATGTTTCAATGCCATTCTCCCAAATCATCCCGCCCTCTCCCTCTCCCACAGAGTCCAAAAGTCCGTTCTATACATCTGTGTCTCTTTTGCTGTCTCGCATACAGGGTCATCATTGCCATCTTTTTAAATTCCATATATATGTGTCAGTATACTGTATTGGTGTTTTTCTTTCTGGCTTACTTCACTCTGTATAATAGTTTCCAGTTTCATCCATCTCATTAGAACAGATTCAAATGAATTCTTTTTGATGGCTGAGTAATACTCCATTGTGTATATGTACCACAGCTTTCTTATCCATTCATCTGCTGATGGACATCTAGATTGTTTCCATGTCCTGGCTATTATAAACAGTGCTGCAATGAACATTGGGGTACATGTGTCTCTTTCAATTCTGGTTTCCTCGGTGTGTATGCCCAGCAGTAGGATTGCTGGGTCATAAGGCAGTTCTATTTGCAGTTTTTTAAGGAATCTCCACACTGTTCTCCATAGTGGCTGTACTAGTTTGCATTCCCACCAGCAGTGTAAGAGGGTTCCCTTTTCTCCACACCCTCTCCAGCATTTATTGCTTGTAGACTTTTGGATCGCAGCCATTCTGACTGGTGTGAAATGGTATCTCATTGTGGTCTTGATTTGCATTTCTCTGATAATGAGTGATGTTGAGCATCTTTTCATGTGTTTGTTAGCCATCCGTATGTCTTCTTTGGAGAAATGTCTGTTTAGTTCTTTGGCCCATTTTTTGATTGGGTCGTTTATTTTTCTGGAATTGAGCTGCATGAGTTGCTTGTATATTTTTGAGATTAGTTGTTTGTCAGTTGCTTCATTTGCTATTATTTTCTCCCATTCTGAAGGCTGTCTTTTCACCTTGCATATAGTTTCTTTTGTTGTGCAGAAGCTTTTAAGTTTAATTAGGTCCCATTTGTTTATTTTTGTTTTTATATTTGTTTTATTTTTGTTTTTGTTTTTATTCTAGGAGGTGGATCATAAAGGATCCTGCTGTGATTTATGTCGGAAAGTGTTTTGCCTATATTCTCCTCTAGGAGTTTTATAGTTTCTGGTCTTACATTTAGATCTTTAATCCATTTTGAGTTTATTTTTGTGTGTGGTGTTAGAAAGTGATCTAGTTTCATTCTTCTACAAGTGGTTGACCAGTTTTCCCAGCACCACTTGTTAAAGAGATTGTCTTTACTCCATTGTATATTCTTGCCTCCTTTGTCGAAGATAAGGTGTCCATATGTGTGTGGATTTATCTCTGGGCTTTCTATTTTGTTCCATTGATCTATATTTCTGTCTTTGTGCCAGTACCATACTGTCTTGATGACTGTGGCTTTGTAGTAGAGCCTGAAGTCAGGCAGGTTGATACCTCCAGTTCCATTCTTCTTTCTCAAGATTGTTTTGGCTATTCGAGGTCTTTTGTATTTCCATTACAAATCTTGAAATTATTTGTTCTAGTTCTGTGAAAAATACTAGTTGCTTGTATATTTTTGAGATTAGTTGTTTGTCAGTTGCTTCATTTGCTATTGTTTTCTCCCATTCAGAAGGCTGTCTTTTTACCTTGCTTTTAGTTTCCTTTGTTGTGCAGAAGCTTTTAATTTTAATTAGATCCCATTTGTTTATTTTTGCTT
Organism: Cephalophus harveyi; assembly: GCA_006410635.1. Taxonomy (NCBI): domain Eukaryota; kingdom Metazoa; phylum Chordata; class Mammalia; order Artiodactyla; family Bovidae; genus Cephalophus; species Cephalophus harveyi. The sequence continues at coordinate 785,349 of SJYT01080556.1, read as the reverse complement.
TTATTTCGAGTATTCTGGGAGGTGGATCATAGAGGATCCTGCTGTGATTTATGTCAGAAAGTGTTTTGCCTATGTTCTCCTCTAGGAGTTTTATAGTTTCTGGTCTTACATTTAGATCTTTAATCCATTTTGAGTTTATTTTTGTGTGTGGTGGTAGAAAGTGATCTAGTTTCATTCTTCTACAAGTGGTTGACCAGTTTTCCCAGCACCACTTGTTAAAGAGATTGTCTATACTCCATTGTATATTCTTGCCTCCTTTGTAGATGAGAAAACAGAGATCTGAGGAGTTAAGATGTTCAAAACTCTTTCAGCTCTAAGGTGCCAGGATAGTAAATTCATGTCATTTTCCAAAGTCACTAGTTAACATGGATATGCTTTATTTTTATTCAGTGTTTGATTTACTAACCAAATCACTTTTAAAAAGAAACATTTTTGTCAACAAATCTTTTAGAGTATGCTCCAATTTTCCACCATGTTTCTGCATTTTTGTAGTCTGAGATATTTTTACTCTGTGTCCACCTGCTGGTTCTCATCTTTGGACAATAATTGAGTGGCCTACTGACTGCTTACAACGTTCACCCTTTGATAATGCAGGAAACTGTAGGCCCAAAGTTACTCCCATCCTGTCTTCTAGTTTTATTCCCACACAAATTATAATTTTCAAATTCAACTCCTCAAACATTTACTATGTGCCAACACATAAGCCAGGCAAGGCTTTGAATTCAAAGAATAAACACTTGCTAACAGCAAATACCAGACCACCTGACCTGCCTCCTTAAAAATCTGTATGCAGGTCAAGAAGCAACAGTTAGAACTGGACATGGAACAACAGACTGGTTCCAAATCAGGAAAAGAGTACATCAAGGCTGTATATTGTCACCCTGCTTATTTAACTTATATGCAGAGTACATCATGTGAAATGCCAGGCTGGAGGAAGCACAAGCTGGAATCAAGATTGCCGGGAGAAATATCAATAACCTCAGATATGAGGATGACACCACCCTTATGGCAGAAAGTGAAGAGGAACTAAAGAGCCTCTTGATGAAAGTAAAAGAGGAGAGTGAAAAAGTTGGCTTAAAACTCAACATTCAGAAAACTAAGATCATGGAATATAGTTCCATCACTTCATGGCAAATGGATGGGGAAACAAGGGAAACAGTGAGAGACTTTATATTCTTGGACTCCAAAATCACTGCAGATGGTGACCGCAGCCATGAAGTTAAAAGATGCTTGCTCCTTGGAAGAAAAGTTACGACCAACCTAGATAGCATATTGAAAAGCAGAGACATTACTTTGCCAACAAAGGTCCATCTAGCCAAAGCTATAATTTTTCCAGTAGTCATGTATGGATGTGAGAGTTGAACTATAAAGATAGCTGAGCACAGAAGAATTGATGCTTTGAACTGTGGTGTTGGAGAAGACTCTTGAGAGTCCCTTGGACTGCAAGGAGATCCAGCCAGTCAATCCTAAAAGAAATCAGTCCTGAATATTCATTGGAAGGACTGATGCTGAAGCTGAAACTCCAATACTTTGGCCACCTGATGCAAAAAACTGACTCATTGGAAAAGATCCTGATGCTGGGAAAGAATGAAGGCGGGAGGAGAAAGGGACGACAGAGGATGAGATGGTAGGATGGCATCACCGACTGGATGGACATGAGTTGGAGTAAGCTCCGGAAGTTGGTGATGGACAGGGAAGCCTGGCGTGCTGCAGTCCGTGGATACAACTGAGCGACTGAACTGAAAGCTAATGGAAAACAGCAAATAACAGCTGATACATATCAAGTACTTAACAGGCATTGATCTAAGGACTTTATTACTCATTTAATTTTCATAACTTGTAAAGTAAGAGCTATTTTTACCCCCATTTTACAGACAAAGTGTTAGCTGCTCAGTTGTGTCTTACTCTTTGAGATTCCATGGACTATAGACCACCAGGCTCCTCTGTCCATGGGATTTTCCAGGCAAGAATACTGGAGTGGGTTACCATTGCCTTCTTCACCATTTTACAGGTACAGTGAAGAAAATTACCCAAGATGACTCAACAACCAAGTGGCAGAGCCAAGATTCAAAGCCAAATAATCTTGCTCCAGAACCCTCATTCCTCACTATCACAGAGAAACACCAGCTTATAAGCAAATAAATTTCATCTGAGAGAGCTTCTCCACTCCTGTGGGATTAGTAAAAGCAGAAACCAAACCCCACCTCAAACCTCTGAATCCAAATTTCTAGCAAGAGGATTCAAGCAGCATTATATGTTTAAAAAAAAAAGCAAAGAAAGAAAGACTCCATAGAAGAGACTTCCCTGGTGGTCCAGTGGTTAAGATTTCACCTTCCAATTCAGGGGGTGCAGTTTTGATCCCTAGGTGGGGAGCCAAGATCTCATGCCTCTGGGCCAATATATATATATATATATCAGAAGCAATATTGAAACAAATTCAATAAAGACTTTAAAAATGGTCCACATCAAAAAGAAATCTTAAAAAAATTTTTTTAATTAAAAAAACAATCAAAATCCTCCACAGATGATTTTGATCAAGTTGAAAAGTGACATCATACAGACCCTAATAGACTTATAGTGGAATTGGAGGCGTGGTGGGGGCACCCAGAGTGGTTCAAAAAGGGGTGTGCAAGAAAGACTTTCCAGAGGACTGACACATGCTGGCAAGCTAAGTCACTCAGTCGTGTCCAGCTCTCTGCTACCCCATGAACTGTAACCCGCCAGGCTCCTCTGTCCATGGGATTCTCTAGGCAAGAACGCTAGAATGGGTTACCATGCCTTCCTCCAGAAGATCTTCCCCACCCAGGGATCAAACTAGGGTCTCTTAGATCTCCTGCATTGGCAGATAGGTTCTTTACCACTAGCACCACCTGGGAAGCCCAAGGAGCTTGTTCATGACTCATGAACAAGCTCCAAAAGAGTGCGTAGGAATCTTCCAGAAGGACAAAGAGAGAAAGAGGAAGGAGGTCATGTGTGGAAAGGCACAGAGGTGTCTAGTGTTGGGGGACTTTAGTGTGGCTGAGTGTGATCCTGAGGGGTGAGCAGAGAAGTAATTTGGAGACTGCTCATCCTGGCCTTATCCAAGATAAGATTATCATCCGATCTGCATTTTTGAAAGATGCCTTTGACCACTGCGTGGAAGGATTAGATGGAAGGGAGATTGTAGGTGGGACAATCAGAGTCTGTCAGAAGCCCAGGAGAGAGGCATTGGAGCTAAGCTGGCAGCCATTTTAGGGATGAGGAGGGAGGAGCAGTTCAAGAGAAGAGAACCAAGGCAACTTAGTGACGGGTTGCGGCGAGAGGGGAGGAGCAGCCAAAGGGAGCTCGGCAGCTTCCGGCTTTGCTAAGCTGATGGCTGATGGCGCTATGAGCCAGAAGAGAGAAGAGAGAGAGTCTGAGGTTCCGTGGAGCTTCTGGAGATGGTGAGGAGTCTGCCGACAATGCGGGAGAGCCGGGCGATCGGGAGGATCTCCTGGAGAAGGGAATGGCAACCCACTCTAGTATTCTTGCCTGGAGAATTCCATGGACAGAGGAGTTGGCGGGCTGCAGTCCGTGAGGGGGCAGAGTCAGACACGATTGCGTGAGTAGCATGCAGTGCCTAGGCAGCGTGCAGTCAGATATAAAAGTCTAACACAAGAAAATAAAGAGTAACAAGCGTTCAGGGCACATTATCTGACGTGACAGCAAGTGTATGGTCCAGTATATGCAGATATCTGAGGAGTATAGTGTCTCCTTCAAATTCCAGAAAACCTCCCTATCCACCTGCCTGTTAGAGAGGTTCTGAACACATGTTGGCCACATGGCATGCAGGATCTTATCCTGCACAGGGATCGAACCCATGTCCACTGCGGTAAAAGAGCAGACTTTTTAACACCTGGACCACCAGGGAATTCCCTCTGTGTACCTGTTTATAGCACTCTCCACCTGGTACTAATGAGTATACCTATCTGTCCCCTCTAGAAGGTAATGAGTTGCTCAGTGCCAATGATTGCATCTCTTTGACTCCCCAGCAGCTAACACTGGCTTTATGACTCTCTGTGCTTCTCCTGGTAAAATGTCACCCCTCCCTTCTTTCTAGACATGGGGCTCATCTCCACTGTGAAGTGCAAGGTCAGGTCCCAAGAGGGAGATTAGCCCTTCATTCATTCATTAACTCAACATTTATTCATCACACACTTGGGAGAAACAAAAGGGAGAGGTTTGGGCAAAGTGATAAAGAAAATTCCAGGGCATGGGGGTCAAAGGTGGTCTGATAAATGACTACAGGAAAAGTTCAGGGTCAAGTGGGCACAAACCTTTGCCCCCCAGCAATTTTGCTCAACTCAGCAGCCAGAGTGATCCTCTTAGAACATAAGCTGGTGAGTTGACGGAGGCTGGCTGGTTGGTTCTAGCCTTGTTAGGCCAGTGGGGGACCACTAGGGCATCTCTCCCTATGGTTCTCCTCCAACAGCTACCCGGGAGGACTGCATTGTGTTTTCAAGGTCCCCAGCAGGAATAGTGGAAGCTCCATGGTCTCTTGAGACATACAGTCAAAACTTCCTCAAAGAAACTTAATCAAAGAAGAAATACAAAGGATGGGCAAGTAGAGTTCATCTCTGAATAAGAAGAGTTGTGGGAACTTCCTAGGTTGCCTAGTGGTTAGGATTCTGGACTTTTACTGCCACTGCCCAGGTTCAGTCCCTGGTCAGAGAACTGAGATCCCACACACTGCAGGGTGTGGCCAACAGCAAGAAGTTAAAAACAAGAAAAGGTGCAAATTCTCATTATCAAACAAATGCAAATCAAAACCGCAATGAGGTACCATCTCCTGCCAGTCAGAATGGCTGCTATCAAAAGTCTACAAACAATAAATGCTGGAGAGGGTGTGGAGAAAAGGGAACCCTCTTACACTGTGGGTGGGAATGCAAACTAGTACAGCCACTATGGAGAACAGTGTGGAGATTCCTTAAAAAACTGAAAA
>SJYT01080556.1:712654-776717 GCA_006410635.1 Cephalophus harveyi | reverse complement strand
AGCCACCAGGCTCCTCTATCCATGGAATTCTCCAGGTAAGAATACTTGAGTGGGTTGCCATTCCAACTCCAGGGGATCTTCCTGACCCAGGGATCGAACCTGTGTCTCTTGCATCACCTGCACTGGCAGGTGGATTCTTTACCACTGTTCCACCTGGGAAACCCATTCCCAAAATTCATGTACCTGTGTTTTGTGTGCATGTGCTTTTATTTCATGTTAAAGGTATTTCGTGTGTATCTCACTCTGTTTATCACTTTACTCATCTTTGTACCTTTAAGATACATCTATGATGCTCCATCTAACATTATGCTTGTGTTTATGGATCTACCTCACTCGATCATGATTTATTTATAAAACCATTGTTGGATTCAGCTAGCTAACATTTTAAGAATTATGCATCTACATTCAACAGTGAAATGGGCCCATATTGTTTTATAGTTTTAGAATGTAGTCTACATGATACTAATCCTTTGGTTCTTATGGCAACTTCCTTTATGGTTTAATAAATGTTCCATTTTCTTTCTCAGCCTCTGCCTATGTCCCTCTTTTAATACGTCTATGTGTGAGGTTCTCTTTATCTTGCTAATGGGTCTTCTAATGTTTTATCTGTAATTCTAGGAAGTTAGTCTCCATGATTTCTCCATACATTTCTTTTTTCATATTTTTTCTCTTTCTGGTGGTTCCTATCAGATGAATAATGGCATTTCTACTTCGGTCTTCGGTGCCTTTGGATTTGGCTTTTCTCTTAAATTTCCTCTCCAGTTTCCTTCTGGCAAAGTCTCTCAATCTTATATCCTAAACTCACAAGATTGGTCTCAGATGTACTCTTCCAAATATTTATCCCTTCTCCATGTTACTGATTCAACTATTAAATTTTTCATACATACTTCTATTTTTTTTTTTTACTTCTCAGTTGGTCTTATCTTATAGTTCTAATACTGTCCCTTATCATACATATATGGCTTCCCAGGTGGCACTAGTGGTAAAGAATCTGCCTGCCAATGCACAAGACAAGGGTTTGATCCCTGGGTTGGGAAGATCCCCTGGGGTAGGAAATGGCAACCCTCTCCAGTATGCTTACCTGGGAAATCACATGGATAGAGGAGCCTGGCAGGCTACAGTCCATGGGGTCGCAAAGAGTCAGACATGATTGAGCAACTGAGCACACCTAACATATATATGATGTGCTATGTGCTTGGGTCAGTTGGGTCTCTGTCACTATATGGCCAATGGCATGTGACTCATCTTTTAGGCAGTAACTTTCAGGTTCATTTCCTCTGAGACCATTAGATTCTTTTTCTGGGTATGTGTTTTGGAGTAGAGTTCAAGCCCTAGCTTGTGTCACTGTGGGTGATTATTAGAGGTGAGGACAAGCTTCATGTAGGGAGCCCCGGGCATCACAGAAGCACTGTTGCTTGCTCCCATTTGCTGCTCCATCACCAAGCAACCACCGTAGCCAGAATTTTGCATTTAAGTCCCTGCTGCTACTGCTGCTGCCAAGTTGCTTCAGTCGTGTCTGACTCTGTGCGACCCCATAGATGGCAGCCCACCAGGCTCCCCTGTCCCTGGGATTCTCCAGGCAAGAACACTGGAGTGGGTCACCATTTCCTTCTCCAATGCATGAAAGTGAAAAGTGAAAAGTGAAATTAAAGTCGCTCAGTCGTGTTGGACTCCCTGCGACCCCATGGACTGCAGCGCACCAGGCTTCTCATCCATGGGATTTTCTAGGCAACAGTACTGGAGTGGGTTGCCGTTGCCTTCTCCGATTTAAGTCCCTAGGGATGGACAAAGCTGGAATGATGTCACCTCCCCAGCCCAAGACCTGTAGGGAGAGGGCTGAACATCAGCAGGTTGTCTACACCTGTTTCTTGCCTCCTCCATCCAGCAGGACTCTCACCCTGCCCTCCAGTCACCCAGACCCCTGGTACCAGCCCTGCCACTGCAGAGTTCCCTACTGATGCTGTCACAAATTCCCACAAACTTTGTGGCGTAAAACAACAGAAATGCATTGTCTTATATGTCTGGCGGTCAGAAATCCAAAATGAGATTCACAAGGCTGAGGTCAAGCTGTTGGCAGGGCTGGTTCCTTCTGGAAGATCCAGGGGAGAATCCACTTCCTTGCCTTTTTCAGCTTCTTGTGGCCACCTGAATTCCATGATGTGTGACCTTTTTATCTGTCTTCAAAGTGCATCACTCTGACCCCTACTTCCAAGGTCTCAGCGTCCTCTCCTCTGATTCCTCCGATTCCTCCTGTGTCCTTCCTATGTACCAGCCTCCCAGATAATCCAGGATAAGCTCTTCCTCTCAAGATCCTTAACTCAATCACATCTGGAAAGTCCCATTGCCATATAAAAGTAACACAGATTTCAGGAATTAGGATGTGAACTTATTTAGCAGTCATTATTCTGCTGACCACAACCATATCATAGAAGTAGGATGAGGAATCTAAGGTTATACATTAGTAGGGCTGTTTGGAAGCACAGAGTTTATAAATAAAAATGAGATGAGATCTCTCCCTATAAAGAAATGCATCATACAGATAAAATTTAGAAAACATTTAGAAAACAGATGTGTAGATTAACAGGATGTGGGCTGTTTGTGAAATTAATCAGCCTCAAGGTTCAAAAGCTCCTATACTTTGGCCACCTGATTCAAAGAGTTGACTCATTGGAAAAGATCCTGATGCTGGGAAAGAATGAGGGCAGGAGGAAAAGGGAGCGACAGAGCATGAGGTGGTTTGATGGCATCACTGACTCAATGGACATGAGTTTGAGCAAGCTCTGGGAGATGGTGGACAGAAAGGCCTGGCGTGTTGCAAAGAGTCAGACACAAATTAGTGACTAAACAACAACAAAGGCTCAGATTTGTCATCTTTCAACTCCATCCCAGTGGCATGGCTGTGCTAGGACCTTCGGGTTCGGGAGTATCACCGATGCCCTGGACTTGCACTTCTTGTAGTATCAGTCTTTTTTTTTTTTTAAATGGAAGGATAGTTGATTTACAATATTGTGTTAGTTTCAGGTGTACAGAAAATTGATTCAGTTATGTATAAATGGGCTTTCCAAGTGGTGCTAGTGGTAAAGAACCTGACTGCCAATGCAGGAAACGTAAGAGAGACAGGTTTGATCCCTGGGTTGGGAAGATCCCCTGGAGGGGGGCATGGCAACCCATTCCAGTATTCTTGCCTGGAGAATCCTCATGGACAGAGGAGCCTGGCAGGCTACAGCCCATAAGGTCGCAAAGAGTCAGACATAACTGAAGTGACTGAGTACACGCGCATATATATGTATGTGTGAGTTTTGGAGAAGAGTTGAAGCCCTAGTTTGCCAAAGTCCCTTTCATTTCAATGCTTGTTATCGAGCAGGTTCTGTGCCAGCAGATTCTCTTGGAATTCAGAATCAGAGAAGTGGGGGAAATGTGGAGGAAGCCCAGCTCCTGTCCTCAGAAGGAGCTCCATCTATTGGGAGACACACATAATTAATGGTGGAGAACAGCACCATGTTCCAGGGGGGTCTGGCTGGCCACCCGCTGCCAATCTCAGTGGAAGCCCTACCTCCTTCCCAGCCGGGGGGAGATAAGAGGGAACCGCAGCCACGGAGGCCCCAGACATCCTGGAAAGAGTGAGCATGAGGCGCGTGGTGCCATCTCAGCGGCTCTGCCCTCCTCCAGTGGTGTTGGGAACAGATCCGCATCAGAACCCTCCCTCACCGCCCCCTCCAGCCTCCCGACTCCCCTCCTTTCTTCTCACCCCTTTCCCTGGAGAGGGAGCCAGGGAAGAGGCGTTACAATGCAGGACCTTTCCCCACTCAAGTCCTTACATTACAGCTACCCGAATGCCAAGGGCTTGACAACAGAGGGGGGCTGGGGGCGGGGGTGGGAAGCAATTGCACAGTGTTATCAGCCCTCAAAGGGCCTCCTGACCAGCGTTTCATCTCCGGAAACTTTTATCTCACGTTCTTACAGCACCTGTCTTGAAAGGCCCAAGAGCCTCACAGACACTATCCTGCCCCTTGAATGCAGATAGGGGCTCAGCCCTCAGATCCTCGCTTCGCAGCTGAGAAAAGGAGCCACGCAGATCTCAGATCTCCCGTGCGGGCGGTTCAGAGAGCTGAAGGGCGCTCAGCCTCGGAAACACCCCCGCCTCCGGGACACCGGGACCTGACGGATGGTGCCTAAACTGCAGCTTTGTTATGAAAGACAGAATCTGAAAATCATCAGGATTCTCCCAGCTGTCTTCTGCCTTTCATTGTTTGCAGCCCCGCCCTGTAGCTAGAAGGGAAGAAAGACGGAAAACAAGCCCCTCGTTCCATGGAATTGATTTCTACAATGTCAAAGAGGAGGATACATTGAATTTTTCAGGGCGTGGAAAATGAAAAATGATGATCTTCTAATATAGATTAAACCAGATACCTCACCAGATATCTGAGCTAAGGCTCATTAGGAGTATGTCTCCTTCTTAAACAATGAATCAGGAAATCCACAAAGACCAGACTGACATCATAATTCTTTTCTGGCTGATAATGACCCCTTAAGCAAACAGAAGTGTACGGCGCCCAGCTGCTGGTGCTAAAAGCCCTGTGCACACTCTCTTGCTGGGAAGACACTGGGAGACTGACGGCCTCGATGGGTTTATAGATCGCTGCCCACGGGCACTCTGTCAGGGTGAAGCAAGCATCTGCTGTAACCCTCCCCTGACCTTATGGGCAGAATTCCCTGTGCCGGCCGTGCTGATGCTGGGAACCCAGCTTTTGATCTGCGCATGAGCACTGGATACCCGCCGCCCAGCCTCCAGGGTCCACGTGGATTACCAAAAACAATGCATCCAGGTCAGGGAGTGACAGTAGGTTGGCCATGACTCAAGACCAGTTCAGAAGCGGAGGGGACTCTGGCAGATCTCCCTTTGTGGACTGACTGGTGGCATTCAGAAAACCACCATCACGAAGTCACTATGGTAATTTTATTCACAATTTCCAGTGGCTTACTTGAATGGGTTATGTTTGCTCCCTGAGTAACACAGAATGTGCTGCCATCTTTTCATCCCAGATGTGGAATTAAATTATCCTACCCGGTCGTGTTTATTTTCTAAGCTTAAAAACAAACGATTGTATCTCCTAGGGGCTTCCAGGGAGTCTGTAATTCCTAAGCATTTGGTCCACACCCACTTTAGCATCTAAGGCAATATCTGAACTAGATGACATGATGTGAGAATTTCTGAGAATGTGGGCGCTCTTTGAAGAGCATTTTGAAAATTATAAGGGAACAAACTCAATGATTTTCAGGCTATGGCTTAAAATAGATTGAGAAAGAAAGAATTGGGGGGCACAGGGCAGGGTGGGAGCAGGGCAATGAGAAAAAATTAACAATAATAATAAAGAAAAATTAGAGTCAAAATTAATCTGTACCCTCTGCAAGGGCTGAGAACCATTCCTGTCTTTTTCAATTCTCTTGCCTCTCCTGATGTTGCATCCTAACACAATGGGTGCAAAGTAGCTGTTGCTGACATTCATTCATTCAATTCAAAAACATTTTTTGAGCACTTATTATCAGCCTGGCACTATTCTAGGTACTGAAGATTACAACAGGGACCAAAAGAGATCAAAACCCCTTACCTTGCAGATCTTATACTTTAATACTTTTGAAATCATCATCAACAGGATAGAGACAGAGGATAATAAAAGCATTGAGATCACAGACCCTATGTCTCCTTTGACATCACAGCTCATCCTAGGACTGATGAGGGGGAGGAGAGTGCGTGGAAAGGAGTGGAACTTAGCAGGGAGGCCACTGATTGACTGGGACCTGAATTTATTGCCGCTGTTTATAAGGCTGTTGTATAATCGGTTATTGCTTCTATTGCCTAATCTTCTTATGAGAATCTCTGAATAGTTTCTTTTTCTTTGCTTGGTGCAAATATAAATATTTAAACATCTTATTTCAAATAATGCACAGTCACTTGGCTAGCCGTATGAATAAAACTGGATTGGTCAAGCGAAAGAACCCTAACTCAAAATACTTAGGGAAAAAAGGGGAACTTATTTGCTCACATAATGAGGACAGCTAAGAGGTCATGTTAGCATCAGACTCATTGGATCCCAGAAGTTCACAAGCTCTTCTTCAGGACGCCTACTCTTTTCCATGATTTCTCATCTCTGCCTTCTTCCCTCTTGGCTTCACTTTTGGCAAGCTCCCTCCACACAGTGGCAAAGGTGGCCTCCTACGATCCCAGCTTTGTGCGACACTTTCCCTTGTAATTTCAGGGACCAGAGTGACCTTAAGGACCCAGGGACTCCAGAAACGTAATCAGATGGTTCTCTCTGTACCCCGACCCCTGCCAATCTGAACTCTGCTTCTCTCTGTATGTCAACTTTATTATCCCTCCTATCAGGCACTTCCGCAAACAGAGGAAGAAGGGGAGCTTGGGGTCAGAGATAGTTCCAGTTTTACATAATCCCAGCTCTGCAGCTCTGAGGGGAAAAGAGAGCTTGCCCTCTCTGCATTCATATAAAATCCCTGGAGGCACTCCTGATTGCTCTGGCCTGGGTATGAGACCATCAGGCTAGCTACCATGGCCTTGGGGAGAGTCTACCACAGTTGGCCAGGCCTGGGTCATGTGCCCATTACTGTAGACAGGGGCAAGGGAAGGTTAAGTTCAGTTGGCAGTTCCATCAAATTCAAATGCATTCCTCTCCCTTACCTCCTTTGGATTTGCACTGCTTTTAGGAAAATGATCTAAATCTTTTCTCATTCCTCCTCAGCTGCACTAACTCAAGTGTAACTTTCAAGTGCTCAGTAACCACCTGGAGCTCTGGCTTCCATATTGGACAGCGCAGCTCCAAACCCCTGGCCTGGCCTCTCTTCTTTTACTCTGGAGAGTTCAAAGCAATTTTTTTTCCTCTTTCTTTTTTAAAATGTACTTATTTTTAATTGGAGGATGATTGCTTTACAATATCGTGGTTCCCACCACATATCAACATGAATCAGCCACAGGCATACACATGTCACCTCCCTCTTGAACCTCTCTCCCACTTCTCACCCTGCCCCACCCCTTTAGGTTATCACAGCGCACCAGATTTGAGCTCCCTGCATCCAGCAGTCAATTTCCACCGGCTATCTAATTTTATATACGGTATTGTGCATGTTTCCCTGCTACTCTCTCAGCTCATCCCACCCTCTCCTTCCCATCTGCATCCGTAAGTCTGTCTCTATGTCTGTGGCTCCATTGCTTCAAAGCATTGGTTTGAAAAGGAAACTATTGTACTAGTTTCCTACTGCTGTTGTACAAATTGCTATAAACTCAGTATCTTCCTAGAAGCCTCTCAGATTACAGTTCTGGAGGCCTAAGTCCAAAAGGTGTCTCACTGGGCAGAAACTAAGGTGCGCACGGGCCGTGCTTACTCAGGAGGCGGTAGAGAAGAATTCATTGTTTTGCCTTTTCCAGCTTCTAATGCTATATTCTTTGGCCAAGATATCCCCTTCTGTCTTCAAAGCCCAATCACAACCTCTTCAGATCCCTTCCTGCTTCCCTGCTTCCGTCATCACATTGCCTTCCGCCTTCTATGTCAAATCTCTTTCTGTCTCATGCTAGCGATCCCATGTAGGGCTCATTTCGGATAATCTCCAAATTTCAGAGTCTTTAACCATATGTGCAAAGCCCCTGATACCATATAAGGTAGCATTTATGGATTTCAGAGATTTGAACCTGGAATATCTTTGGGGGCAAATATCCAGCTTGCCACAGGGTAGATAGCAGTAGAATGAGCATTTCAAACAGAAGAAACAGCCTATACCAGGACCCACTTGTGGACTGGAGAAAGTAGGTCCTTAGAAGTGCAAGACCAGCGATACTAAAGCGTAAAGTGAGAGGAAGGGTGAATGAGATGAGGCCAGAAGAGTAGGCAAGAACCAGACCATTGAGAAGCCACACCATGAGAAAGATCCCGTCTTTTCCCTAAGATAATGTAAATCCATTAAGAGTGGGGAAAGGAGTATATCTGCATTTTTAAAAGCATCACTCTGGGGCTTGCCTGGTGGCCCCACAGTTAAGCTGCTGTACTTCTGCTACAGGGGACATGGTTCAATCCCTAGTTGGGGAACTAGACCTCACGTATCACAGCTAAGATCCCCCATGCCGCAGCTAAGACCCGGTACAGCCAAATAAATAAATGAAAATAAATATTCAATAAAATTAAAAAATAATAACAACATCACTCTGTGTGTAGAAAAGGGCTTTGAGGAGGAGGGCCCGCGAGGATGGTGGAAGACCAAGTCAGGATGCTAATGCAGCAGTCTTGCTGAGAGGTGGGGCTGGCGTGGACTGCAGCACGACCATGGAAATGGAGAAGTGAGACAGAGCTGAGAATTCATTAGTGAAGACACTGATAGGGATTGGCAATGAGCTGCACCCAGAGGAAGAGGGAAGGAGAGAGCAGTCCGAAGGATGAATCCTGGATTTTTGGCTTTCATCGAGGATGTCACTCAGAAAAACTGGAAAAGGATCAGGAAGGGGTACTGGGAGAAGGATAGACAGGTTGAATTTAGCTTTGGACCTATATTTGTAGTGCCCTGGAGATGTCTAGTAGGCATACTGGCCTGGGGCCCAGAGATATGAATTTAAAACTCATCAGTATAGAAATAGCCCTGGAAGCCTTTGTTTCAGATGGTAATGTATTGGAAGAAAGAAGGAATAAAAAGAGGAGAGTGTTTAGAAATACCAACATGTGATGGCTATGTAGAAAGGGGAAAGTCTTTTTAAAATATTGATAAGGGGAGCTTCCCTGGCAGTCCACAGGTTAAGATTAAACTCTCCATGAAGTGGGTGCAGGTTTGATTCCTGGTCAGGGAGCTGAGGTCCCTGGCCTCATAACCAAAAAACCAAAACGTAAAATAGATGCAATACTGTAACAAATTCAATAAAGACTTTAAAAGTGACCCACATCAAAAAATATTTTTAAAAGAAAACTGAAAAGGAATAGTCACGGAGAGAGGACTGTATTACAAGGCCAAGGGAGAGTGTATTTCAAGGAGAAAGTGGCCAACTGGGTCAAATATTGGTGAGAGATTAAACAGGATGAGGACCAAAGACTACCCATTGGCTGTGACTGCAGCATCTAAGTACTATATTTTACAACCTCTCCTCACCACCAGTAACATACACACATATACAACCTTGCACATGGCATGCATTCACTAAATGTTGATGTATTACTTTAACAAACATGCACCGCAAAGGAGGAGGCAGTGTGTGGTAGAGTGGAAAGAGCTTTGAATCCCAGTCCATCCACCTGCTAACTGTTGTGTATCAAACCAGTTACCTCTGAGTCTTGGTTTCCTTGCCCATAAAATGGGGATGGTAATGGTGAGTTTAGTAATACTGCTTTATTCCTGAAGGTATTTTCTGGTGTGTTATATTATTTGACCTTTGTGTGTGTGCTAAATCACTTCAGTCATGCCCAAATCTTTGTGACCCTATGGACTGCAGTCCACCAGGCTCCTCTGTCCTTGGAATTCTCCAGACAAGACGACTGGAGTGGGTTGCCATGCCCTCCTCCAGGGGATCTTCCTGAGTCCAGGATCGAAACTGAGCCTCTTATGTCTCCTGCATTGGCAGGTGGGTTCTTCACCACTACTGCCGCCTAGGAAGCCCGTCTGAGCCTTAGCACAACCCAGTGATTTTTGGCAAACTATAGGTTAAGCAAGGCATCCAGGGCCCAGAGTTGGTCAGTTGCTGAACCAGGGTCTCTTGACTGCCAGTTGGGTGCTGTCATAAGAAAAAAGACTCTCAGGATCTCAGAGTTGTTGCTTTTTATTCCTAGAGATGGATGGCCATTCAGCAGTCATTCCAGGGGCCTGATATGATGGATTCTGAGTGTGAAGCTGGACATATAAAGGTGAGAGAGATACAGCTCCTGCCCTCTAGAGAATCATGGTACCATAGATGAGACACATATTATGAACAGATAATTATAAAAATCACATGATAAACTGTCCAATGTGGAGCCTTTAAGGACAAAGCACTGTGGGGACACAGTGGGAGGAATGGTGAGGTCTGGAACATAGGAAGAGAAAAGAGACCTGGAAAATCTCAGCAAGTGAGAATCAGGCTTAAATATACATCCCTGGGCTTCCCTGGTGGTCCAGTGGTGAAGAATCCACCTGCCAATGCAGGGGACAGGTGTTTGATCCCTGGTGCGGGAATATTCCACATGCCTCAGGGCAACTAAGCCCAAGAACGGCAACTACTGGAGCTCTAGAGCCCATGACCCACAACAGGAGAAGCCGCTGCAATGAGAAGCCCGTACACCATGGCTGGAGAGCAGGCCCCACTCTCTGCAACTAGAGAAAGCCCTCTTGCAACATCAAAGACCCAGAGCAGCCAAAAGCTAAATCGGTCAATTGTTTAATGATACATCCGAAGTTAAAGTGTGGTTTTCTTTTGCTTTCACTAGAATCATGGGATTTGAGAGCCAGAAAAGACCTTTTAAAATTAACACCTTTGTATACCAAAGATGGCCGCATTGAAGACGAGAGAGTAACATGCCAAGCTCAAGAGTTGGAAAAGACTGGAGTCCCAGGTCCAGTGCCAAGTCCTTTATGTCAGGAATGTGGTCATCTAACACAGAAGGCTCTGCTAGGTGCTCAGATGGCCCGGCCTGTTGGTTGCCCTCATCTGAAACGGGCCACTGGAATCATGAGGGCCTGAGTCTGCAGGCATTGCTGGGCATTCACTGGAAAATTATAAGAAAGATACCATCTTTTGTCTATGAGAGAACAACAGTGGCTTCTCCTTTTGAATACTATATCCTATAGTAGAAAAACAGGGGAAAACAGCAGGGTGGGGGAAATCCACCAGAACTTTCATTAACACTGGGGATAAGAACAGGTTGAGAATAAGGAGAAATGGCTACTCAAGGTGTTTGGATCAAAGTAGGAATCATGGCAACCAAATCTCCACATTAAAAAAAAAAATATTGAAATGCAAGCTCCATAATTTCAAGACTCTTCAATACAGTAATTATTGAAATGGTAGAAGGTATTAGTTAAGTGAAATAAAATATTAACTTCAATAATCCAGACCCATTTAAAGAATGACAGAGCGTTAGGAAGAAAAATCTGACTCTTCAAAATAAAATAAGATCTATCATTTCAAGCAGACTAATAGATTGCTGTCAAGTAAAGCCCTTGGAAGTTAATAGGAAGATTGTGCAGATCAGTGATGTCAGACCGCATACCATTTGCTTGCAAACATACACCTGGAACAAAACTTGATGATCCCTAAGAAACTAGCTTCCATCCTCTATGTCCAAGTCTCCATTCCTGCCCTGAAAATAAGATCATTAGTACCATCCTTCCAGATTCCATATATATGCGTTAATATACAATATGTGCTTTTCTCTTTCTGACTTACTTCACTCTGTATAGTAGGCTCTAGGTTCATCCACTTCACTACAACTGACTAGAATTCGTTCCTTTTATGGATCAGTACTTTTATGGATCAGTACTTCAAACAACACAAGAGGAGACTCTACACATCTACACATGGACATCAATAGATGGTCAACACCGAAATCAGATTCATTATATTCTTTGCAGCCAAAGATGGAGAAGCTCTATACAGTCAGCAAAAACAAGACCGGGAGCTGACTGTGGCTTGGATCATGAACTCCTTATTGCCAAATTCAGACTGAAATTGAAGAAAGTGGGGAAAACCACTAGACCATTCAGTTCAGTTCAGTTCAGTTCAGTCGCTCAGTTGTGTCCGACTCTTTGCAACCCCATGAATTGCAGCACGCCAGGGCTCCCTGTCCATCACCAACTCCTGGAGTTCACTCAGATTCACGTCCATCGAGTCCGTGATGCCATCCAGCCATCTCATCCTCATTCATCCCCTTCTCCTCCTGCCCTCACCTTCCCAGCATCAGAGTCTTTTCCAATGAGTCAACTCTTCACATGAGGTGGCCAAAGTTCTGGAGTTTCAGCTTTAGCATCATTCCCTCCAAAGAAATCCCAGGGCTGATCTCCTTCAGGATGGACTGGTTGGATCTCCTTGCAGTCCAAGGGACTCTCAAGAGTCTTCTCCAACACCACAGTTCAAAAGCATCGATTCTTTGGTGCTCAGCCTTCTTCACAGTCCAACTCTCACATCCATACATGACCACAGGAAAAACCATAGCCTTGACTAGACGGACCTTAGTTGGCAAAGTAATGTCTCTGCTTTTGAATATGCTATCTAGGTTTGACATAACTTTTCTTCCAAGGAGTAAGCATCTTTTAATTTCATGGCTGCACTCACCATCTGCAGTGATTTTGGAGCCCCAAAAAAATAGAGTCTGACACTGTTTCCATTCAGGTAGAACCTAAATCAAATCCCTTATGACTATAGAGTGCAAGTGACAAATAGATTCAAGGGATTAGATTTGATAGAGTGCCTGATGAACTATGGATGAAGGTTTGTGACATTGTACAGGAGACAGGGATCAAGACCATTCCCAAGAAAAAGAAATGCAAAAAAGCAAAACGGCTGTCTGAGGAGGCCTTACAAATAGCTTTGAAAAGAAGGGAAGTGAAAAGCAAAGGAGAAAAGGAAAGATATACCCACTTGAATGCAGAGTTCCAAAGAATACCAAAGAGAGATAAGAAAGCCTTCCTCAGCAATCAGTGCAAAGAGATAGAGGAAAACAATAGAATGGGAAAGCCTAGAGATCTCTTCCAGAAGATTAGAGATACCAAGGGAACATTTCATGCAAAGATGGGCTCAATAAAGGACAGAAATGGTAGGGACCTAACTGAAGCAGAAAATATTAAGAAGAGGGGCAAGAATACACAGAAAAACTGTACCAAAAAAATCTTCATGACCCAGATAATCATGATGGTGTGATCACTCGCCTAGAGCCAGACATCCTGGAATGTGAAGTCAAGTGGGCCTTAGGAAGTATCATTACAAACAAAGCTAGTGGAGGTGATGGAATTCCAGTTGAGCTATTTCAAATCCTGAAAGATGATACTGTGAAAGTGCTGCACTCAGTATGTCAGCAAATTTGGAAAACTCAGCAGTGGCCACAGGACTGGAAAAAGGTCCGTTTTCATTCTAATCCCAAAGAAAGGCGATGCCAAAGAATGCTCAAACTACCACACAATTGCACTCATCTCACACGCTAGTAAAGTAAGTAAAAAGTCACTGAGTCATGTCCGACTCTTTGTGACCCCATGGACTGTAGCCTACCAGGCTCCTCCGTCCATGGGATTCTCCAAGCAAAGATACTGGAGTGGGTTGCTATTTCCTTCTCCACACACGCTAGTAATGCAATTCTCCAAGCCAGGCTTCAACAACACATGAACTGTGAACTTCCAGATGTTCAAGCTGGTTTTAGAAAAGGCAGAGGAACCAGAGATCAAATTGCCAACATCCGCTGGATCATGGAAAAAGCAAGAGAGTTCCAGAAAAACATCTATTTCTGCTTTATTGATTATGCCAAAGCCTTTGACTGTGTGAATCACAATAAACTGTGGAGAATTCTGAAAGAGATGGGAATACCAGACCACCTGACCTACCTCTTGAGAAACCTGTATGCAGGTCAGGAAGCAAAAGTTAGAACTGGACATGGAACAACACACTGGTTCCAAGTAGGAAAGGGAGTACTTCAAGGCTATATATTGTCACCCTGATTATTTAACTTATATGCAGAATACTCATGAGAAACCCTGGACTGGAAGAAGCACAAGCTGGAATCAAGATTGCCAGGAGAAATATCAATAACCTCAGATATGCAGATGGCACCACCCTTATGGCAGAAAGTGAAGAGGAACTAAAGAGCCTCTTGATGAAAGTGAAAGAAGAGAGTTAAAAAGTTGGCTTAAAGCTGAACATTCAGAAAACAAAGATCACGGCATCCGGTCCAATCACTTCATGGGAAATAGATGGGGAAACAGTGGAAACAGTGTCAGACTTTATTTTTTTGGGCTCCAAAATCACTGCAGATGGTGATTGCAGCCATGAAATTAAAAGACGCTTACTCCTTGGAAGGAAAGTTTATGACCAACCTAGATAGCATTTTGAAAAGCAGAGACATTACTTTGCCAACAAAGGTCTGTCTAGTCAAGGCTATGGTTTTTCCAGTGGTCATGTATGGATGTGAGAGTTGGACTATAAAGAAAGCTGAGCACTGAAGAATTGATGCTTTTGAAATGTGGTGTTGGAGAAGACTCTTGAGAGTCCCTTGGACTGCAAGGAGATGCAACCAGTCCATTCTAAAGGAGATCAGTCCTGGGTGTTCATTGGAAGGACTGAGGTTGAAGCTGAAACTCCAATACTTTGGCCACCTGATACGAAGACCTGACTCATTTGAAAAGATTCTGATGCTGGGAAAGATGGAGGGCAGGAGGAGAAGGGGATGACAGACGATGAGATGGTTGGATGGCGTCACCAACTCGATCCACATGGGTTTGGGTGAACTCTGGGAGTTGATGATGGACAGGGAGGCCTGGCGTGCTGTGGTTCATGGGGTCACAAAGAGTCAGACATGACTGAGCAACTGAACTGAACTGAACTAATCCATTGTATATTGTGGACACAGTGGGGGAAGAAGAGGGTGTGACAGATTGAGAAAGTAGCTTTGGCATACATACACTATCAGGCGTGAGACAGAGAGCTAGTAGGAAGCTACTGTATATACAGGGAGCAGAGGCTGGTGCTCTGTGATGGCCTAGAGGGGTGGGATAGAGGAGGGGAGGGAGGCTTAAAAGAGAGGGGATTTTACATATATATATATAATATATATATAATTATGACTGATTTGCATTGTTGCACAGCAGAAACCAACACAACATTGTAGAGCAATTTTCCTCCACTTAAAAAAAAAAAAAGAAATTAGCTTCTTGAAAGTTAAACCTAAGTCATACACTCTGTAAATCCTATCTTTATAGATTGTAAAAACATAAGCTTCTATCAACCTCTTTCTGAACTGCAATTCCAAATGGAATTCAAATAAATTATTCGGAAAGTCCCTTGAATTCTATGGAAAGGAATTAGACCTGTGGGTCATTTTTCTGATACTTCTTGTGACGCTTTCTTAAACAA
This sequence comes from Cephalophus harveyi, assembly GCA_006410635.1. NCBI lineage: Eukaryota > Metazoa > Chordata > Mammalia > Artiodactyla > Bovidae > Cephalophus > Cephalophus harveyi. Next base: position 761,644 of record SJYT01080556.1, on the reverse strand, counting down.
TTTGAACAAGGAGGGAATAGTATAATCAAAGACAGTTAACCAAGTAAGGAGCACACAGATCTAACTGAAGATACCGTTTTTAAAAGTAGACTTTTAAGAAGACTAGGTACAGTAAGGCCGTTTATCCAGTGTTGTTAAACAATGAGGCTGTCTATACAAGTGCATTTTCCAAATAGCAGCTGGTTTCCCCTTTAAATAACAACACTTCAAAAATTATCGTGATGAAGAGTATTTTAACATGTACTACAAACTTCCTCACTAGCTCACTTGAGCCAACTCATTATGCTTTCACTAAGCATTTTTTTTCAATGACTTAACATTCCCAAATATTAATATTTATTGTGATAGTGGTACAACTTATCCCCAGGGTTGCCTGGAGTTTCTAGGGTTTTAGCTGTAGACTCAGCTGCTATGCTTTCTTAATTCTTCTGTGGCCTTTCCACGGTTTGTCCTTTTTTCATACAATTGTCTGTGTACCTTTCTCCAGCAGTCTATTGGACTGTTATTTTTATTTGTTATTTTTAAAAAGTCTTATTATTCCCCTTTTTCCATTGTGAAATAGCACATTCACTCCATAAAACTTGAAAGATTGAGGAAATTTTTAATTAAGACCCTGCACAGCCAACAGAAATAAAATTATTTTTTCAGATGACCTTTGAAAAGTTGTTTGCAACACAAAGATTGGAGGCAATCTTATTATTCCATTTATAAGGGACTGGATTTATAAATATATATGAAATGAAATACTGTGCTATCATTAAAAAAACTATGTAGGTCCATATTGCAGATACAGAATGATCACTAAAATGTGCTATATTCTGAAAATATTAAGTGCAAAACAATACATATATGTATACACGGGATCTTTGTGTGTGTACATCCACACACACATACACATACACACGTTCACTTCAGATTCAGAGAGAGGGGAGCATATACACATATGTGCTCCAGAAACTCAGGCTGGTTCTGCAAGGATACTGAGAAATGTACCAGGCACTGTCTCAGACTTGCTGGGGGCAGGGGGTGGTGGGCATCCGGAGGTTCAGGGTGTCAGTTTCATTGACTAGTTACCCTCTGGTGCTTACAGAGTGTTCTGGTTGTTGCTTTATCCTGGGTACATATTACTCTTTCAGTTATTTTGATACCAACATGAATAATTCATTTTGTTTTCAAAAGCATCATAATGACAGTGGAAATTTATCTTTTACCCTGTGCTAGGCAGTAAGGGCTTTTACATGCATAATTTTATTTAATCCTTACAATAACCCTGAAAGGTACATACTATTATTATTTCCATTCTACAGATAAAGAAAGTAAGAAACCCAGGAGCTAGGTAATCTGATCTTCATCACACCTCTGGGATGCCACAGAGCCAAGATCTAAACCCAGGCAGACTGACCCCCAAGCCTGCATTCTTAAACCCAAAACACACAGGCTACAAGCATGGAACAAAAATAAAAGGCACCAAACCATTTATAAAGTCAAAACAGAGTTAAATAAATTATTTTCAGGGACAAAAATGTCCATGCAGGTACGAGGATACTGGTGCATATTTTTTTCCATATCTTCCAGAAAGTTCAAAACCAGAAGTGACAGCAGAGTGGTGAGTGACAGCCGCCTTCACCCTGAAAAGATGCTGAATATTTATATAATGTCTAATGTATATATAGGGAGTTTCCCAGGTGGCTCAGTGGTAAAGAATCCACCTGCCAATGTAGGAGATGCAAGAGACCCAGGTTCGATCCCTAGTTCAGAAAGATCCCCTGGAGAAGGAAATGGCAAGCCACTCCAATATTCTGCCTAGAGAATCCCATGGACGGAGGAGCCTGGCGGGCTACAGTCCCCGGGATGGCAAAGAGTCAGACACGACCGAGTGACTGAGGGTGGACGGAAATGTATATGTGAAGTACTTTCTCTATTGTTACCACTTGCATAACGAGGAAAACACTCATTTGTGAAATCCTGCAACAGCGGCACTTCTCTGCGCCTTCCCAGTCCTTTTCCCATGTCTCTTCACAGGTGCCATGCTGGTCACAGAGGCAGTCATCTGGATCTACACGGGGTCCTGAGGACAAGCCTTGCAAGGCCCACTCCTGAGCTCCGCTGTGCCTGAATCACTCTTTCAGTGGTGTCTTCCTGCCTGTCACAGGCCCAGACGTCCTTCAAGGTCACGATCACATGCCACCTCCCATAGGAAACGTTCCTGACCGTCCGCATTAAAGCTCCTCCATCCCTCCTCTGGAGCTCTCTCTTACCACTCGGTTCACTAGACACGCAAACACAATCCGTGACTCGGAGGAAATGTAGATTACGAAAATGCCTACCCAATGGCCCCCTCTGCCTTGCACCGCGGGTCTCAGAAGAGCAAAAATAAAACATTTCCCTTGATTGCACTACCCCCCCTCACCCTGTCTGGCACAATATTTGAACAGCAATTCAGTGAAGGTTTGCAAGGAACGGCGCACAGGGGATGGCATGAGTCATTAAGAAAACCTGAAGTCGATGGAACTGTGGGAAGTATGAGCAGTTGCCCATGGGCTCTGGGACGTTAGTCATCTTTGCTTGACTCTGAGATGGAGGGGTCCCTCACGTGAGAAGCAGGGACTTGCTGTCCAAGGAAGTGCACATTTGGAAAGAAACAGAGGCGACATCCTGCTTCATGTATGTTCAGTTCTGTCCAACTCTTCATGGTCCTGTGAACTGTAGCCTGCCAGGCTCCTCTGTCCATAGGATTTCCCAGGCAAGAATACTGGAGTGGGTTGCCATGCCCTCCTCCAGGGGATCTTCCCCACCTAGGGATCAAACTCACATCTCTTGCGAGTTTATAATGTTTAATGTATACGTAGGGAGTTTCCCAGGTGGCTCAGTGGTAAAGAATCCACCTGCCAATATAGGAGACGCAAGAGACCCAGGTTCGATCCCTAGGTCAGGAAGATCCCCTGGAGAAGGAAACGGCAAACCACTCCAATATTCTCGCCTAGAGAATCCCATGGCGAGAGTCTAACTCTTTGCCATCCCGGGGACTCTTGCATTGGTAGGCAGATTCTTTACCACTAGCGCCACCTGGGAAGTCCCTGCATCCTGCTTTAGGGCAACTGATATGACGCTGGCTTCCCTGGTGGCTCAGACAGTAAAGTGTCTGCCTGCAATGTAGGAGACCCAGGTTCGATCCGTGGGTCGGGAAGATCCTCTGGAGAAGTAAATGGAAACCCATTCCAGGACCCTTTCCTGGAAAATCCCATGGGCAGAGGAGCCTGGGATGCTACAGTCCATGAGGTCACTAAGGGTCGGACATGACTGGGCAACTTCACTTTCCTTTCCTTTTCCAAAATTAAATAGACCTGCTGCTGCTGCTAAGTCACTTCAGTCGTGTCCAACTCTGTGTGACCCCACAGATGGCAGCCCACTGGGCTCCGCCATCCCTGGGATTCTCCAGGCAAGAACACTGGAGTGGGTTGCCATTTCCTTCTCCAATGCAGGAAAGTGAAAAGTGAAAGGGAAATCGCTCAGTCGTGTCTGACTTAGCAACCCCATGGACTGCAGCCTACCAGGCTCCTCCGTCCATGGGAGTTTCCAGGCAAGAGTACTGGAGTGGGATGCCATTGCCTTCTCCGAAATAGACCTGAGAATTCCTCAATTCTAAATAGACCTGGAGAATTGCTAATGGCACAAAACGAGCTTCTGTTCCCCCTCACTCTCTCAACCTCACTGCTGGTTCTGTGTGGTGTGTGTGCAGGATGGGAAGGGCTTGGCAGAATACATATCCACTTGATATTAGCAAGAGGAGTGTTGGTGGCTGCTGTTGTTTTAGCTTTAGGGGTACTTGGCTCTGAAGTACATTAAGGATCCAGAGTTAACAGAATCGGTCCATATCTAAATAAGAAGAGATGCTCCCCTCACTGCAGGATGAAGCAGAACCCTGAAGGAGAGATGCAGAAAGAGCAAGGGGGCAAAAAGCCAAGAGGGGAACTTCCCTGGTGGCCCAGTGAATGGACACAGATTCTGTTCCTGGTCTGTGAAGATTCCACATGCCTCGGAGCAACTGTGCCCCTGAGCCACAACTCCTGAGCCTGTGCCCTAGAGCCCGGGGCTCGCAACTGCTGAGCCTGTGCCCTAGAGCCCGGGGCTCGCAACTCCTGAGCCTGTGCCCTAGAGCCCGGGGCTCGCAACTCCTGAGCCTGTGCCCTAGAGCCCGGGGCTCGCAACTGCTGAGCCTGTGTGCTGCAGCCTGTGGGCCTAGGGTCCGCGCTGCCCAACAGGAGAGGCCCATACACTGTAGTAGCTCGCCGCTAATAGAGAAAGCCCGAACAAAGTAACGAACACCCAACACAGCCCAACAAAAAAAGTCAAGAGCAACGGGGGCTTCTTGAAGCCTGTACAAGGTCAGCTTCCCTTGTCCAAAGAAAACTCGAGAAGATATCTCCAAAAGAAACACATGTGCCACGCTCTACCCCTGGCAGTGCTCCTAACTGGTCATGGGGGAGAATGGACGCTGTGATGATCAGTCAAGCCCGCCCATGAGCCTTGGCAACCGCTGCAGGATAGGATCCAAGAGCCAGGTCTCAGCATTTATGCTTAATAGTATTCTAGCTGCTTTCGGTCAGTCTGGGAAGAAGAAGTGGGTGAGGGGTTAGCATGGAATCCCACTGAGACCCCCTCAGAGGGAGAGCAGGAAGGAGGTGACTGCAAGGTCAATGCTGGGTGGCTGGAAGCCCAGAGGAGCATCCTTGGGGGATAGACAGGAAAGTACCTCCTCAGCTGGGGTTAGATCTGGAGGGGAACTGGCCAGACGTGCAGAGTAGCTGAGGCCAGAAGAGATGGAAGCCCCAGGAGAAACAAAGAGGCAGGCCCTGTGCAGGAGCCCTGGACCGGCACCCTAGGGGCAAGATGCTTTGTTCAATCCAGGAAGATAAGCAAGGACCCTTCTTCCCTATTTCTGGATCCATCCTTTGACACCAGCCCTCTTTTTTAATAGAATTGTATTTATCTTGGCTGTGTTGGGTCTTCACTGTAGTGCAGGCTGTCTCTAGTTGCAGTGAGTGAGGGCTGCTCTCTCGCTGTGGCGTGATGACCCCTCGTTGTGTTGACTTCTCTTGTTGCAGAGCACAGGCTCCAGAGCATGTGGGCTTCAGTAGTTGCGGCCCCTCAGTTCCAGAGCACAGGTTCAACAGCTGTGGCGCACGGGTTTAGTTGCTCCTCGGCACGTAGGATCTTCCTGGATCAGGGATCAAACCTGCGTCTCCTGCTCTGGCAGGCAGATTCTTTACCACTGAGCCACCCACGAAGTCCCGACACCAGCCCTCTGCTAATTTGGTTGCCTGGTTAATTTACCTAGATCCTCCCGTCAAATTATCCTTACACGCTTTTAGGAATTTGATGAGTTTAAAGGAGAAGAAATAAACTCTTCAGCATCAGTTTTCTCAGCCATAAAATGGAGGTGATATGTGTAACTCTTAAAGTTATTGTGAAAGCCAAACTAGGTAAAAGGGGTTTTAATCCAATTAAACAGATTTCAGCGAACAGAAGTTACTTTATTGCCGCTGTTAACATTACTTTTATCATCATTATTACAGACTTGAGTGGGAACTCAGAAGTCGTCTTCCCACTGACAGATCTTTCTAGACATAGATAATCACGCAAGTTGTTAGAATTGCTGTTGCGCAGTTGTTGGATTGGTTGGCACACACTGGCATCATATAATTTCAGATGTGGGGTTTTTTTTTTCCTTCTTTACTTTAGGAATGAAATGACAAATTCCTCCCAGGTGGCAGCAAGAGAATTAGAAGTATAGCCCATCTGCACTCTTGCCTCAAATGAAAAAAAAAAAAAAAGACAGCAAGCTCATTTCAAATGAATCTCTGCCATAAACTCCAGCCCAGCAACAGATGGAATAAAAGTCCCATGAGACAAAACACAACACCCCTAATCCCCAATAAGAAAAAATGATCAATAAGGCTAAAGCACTAAAAAAAAAAAGGAGTTCTTCCTTTTTTTGCTACAGGGTGCCAGGAATCATACCGGGGACAGCTGCTGCTGACACACTAGCCTGCAGGGGAAGGTTACCTGGAGGAGGTTCTTCCACATCTTTGGCAGAACTGAGAGAGGATACGTGTGCTGGGGGAGGGGAGGATGGGGGCAGGGAGAGTGACATGGTGTAGAGAGGAAGAAGAATCACAAAATGGACAATGTGGGGCTGCACCTAATAATAACTAGTGATTCCTGGCCATGAGACTAGACATGCAGCAGCGACATGCAGCAGCTTAAACACGCCGTGAGGTCTAGGAGTACATATAATTTGTTGTGATCACTAATTAGGAACGCTACCAGATGCATTCTGTAAAGGTAAACAGATGTTCAGAGATGGTGGAGGAGCCAAAGCAAACATGGAAACCAAGGAAGAGCCAAGAGCAGGAGCCGGTTGCCTTCCTGCTGGGATGGTTCTGGGTATGGTGTTTGCATTTGCAACATCACGGTAGACTGTTCAACAAGAATCAGAAATGGCACTAGGTGGTCTCTGTGGAGTCGGTGTATTGACACAGCATCCATGGCTTCGGGAACAAGTTCTTGGTCTAGGGACTCGCCTGGCACTTGGAAGGAAGACTTCACCCTCCAGGGCAGGAGGCATGGGCTCCAGTCCTGGTTTGGGAATTAAGATCCTGCATGCATTGAGGTTTGGCAAGAAACAAACAACAAAAAAAACAGGCTCTCAGTCTAATCCGGTTATAAAGTGTAGATGGCCATAACTAAGGAAGATGGAAGAAGTGTTTACCCCTCTGCAAGTCTGCGTGGACATACATACAGCAACACACACTCAGTACCCTGTGCGAACAGAGTCACTTCCTTCCCATTCCTACAATCCTGGTCTTCTCTGTACAACTCCACCAGAAGGACACCTAACCCAACCCTGCCAGCCCTCAGCTTTGCTGTCCAGAGGTCTTCTCTGACCCGCTCTCATAGAAGGCACCAGGAAGTCCTAGGAAGCAGCTGAGATGGCTCCGGCTCCTCATTGCTAGTGACTGACACAGCTCAGAGCAGCTTCTGCCCTCCCTCGGACTTGCCTGCCACCCAGAAGCCCTGCCAGGCTCAGCGAGACGCTGCCCTGATGATGTGCCGGGGGATCCCTAGTCTCTTGATTGGATTTGAATGCCTTGGCTTTGTATATGACAGAATAAACTCAGAGAGACTTTGAAGATACAAATTATTCTGTAACTTCTTTTTAACCACTTGGTCCCACATTTATCAATAAGCAGACCATTTGGAAATGTCTGGTTTCCATGGCTGGAAATGATATATCTTGAATTTTAGACTATGTTAGAGCCTATTTTTGATATGGATATTTTTAATGTGGATATTGTTTTTAATATGGATTCATATATAAGGTGAATTCGCTCAGTCGTGTCCGACTCTTTGCGACCCCATGGACTGTAACCTACTAGGCTTCTCCGTCCATGGGATTCTCCAGGCAAGAATACTGGAGTGGGTTGCCATTTCCTTCTCCAGGGGATCTTCCCGACCCAGGGATTGAACCTGGGTCTCCTGCATTGGAGGCAGACGCTTTAACCTCTAAGCCACCAGGGAAGATCCATTGGATTCATATATATAAAATTTAAAACATTTTAAATTTAAAACATTTTAAAATGTGGATTCTTGGAGCAGTCTTTGGTGGCTCAAAGTCCCAGAAGTGCACCCATTAAACCACAATAATGGGGCTCTGTTGAAAGGATACAGGAGCCAACTTAAATCCCCAACATGAAAAGCAGGAGGAATTTGACCAACAAACTACTATTGGATTATAACCCAATATCTATGAGTTCATGCTGATATAATAAAATGATTGAACAGATCAACTGGGGAGAATAGACAAATCCCCTAAGCCGAAGAATCCCAATGCTACTCCCCCCACGAGGAGGTGGACTATATATAACTCCACACTCTCTCAGTGTGGCCTACCCACAATGACTTCCTTTCAAAAAATATGAAAAGGTGGGGGAAAAGAAAACTTCATAGTGGAGAAACTCGTCAAAACCGGCTCAGCCGGATGATCAAGGTGAACATCAAGCGTGAGTCATGTTGATGCTACGAACCCCTGATGGGATGTGATGGGAAGGGCACTTTACCTCTGTGGTCTTCCTTCCCCAAACCCATAACCCCAGTCTCGCCATGAGCAAAACATCAAACAGATCCCAATCGAGAGACTGTCTACAAAACTGTCTCCAGGACTCTTCAAAACTCTGAAAGGTCATCAGAAATAAGGAAAGTCTGAGAAAACATCACAGCCAAGAGAAGCTGAAGGAGACATTTATCTAACAATCAAACGTAATGTGGTTATCTCAGACAGGGTCCTGTCATAGAAAAACGGCGTAATGTGAACAAAATGTGGATGTTAGTTAATAATCACACATCAATATTGGTTCATTAAAATTATAACATATGTACCATATTAGTGTAAGAGTTTAATAAAGAACTGGGTATAGTACAAATGGGACCTTTCTGTGCTATCTTTGCAACTTCTCTGTTAACCGAAAACTCTTCTAAAATTAAAAGCTTCTAGAAATTAGGATTCCTGGGGACCCCATCCCCAGAGGTTGTGGTTCAGGAGGTCTGGTGCAGGGCTCACGTATGGGCAGGTACAGGGAGGGAACCAGGTGATGCCACGGCAGGCACCCGTGCCATCTTTTAAAGGCTACCATCCAGATACTCGTGCTTGAAAGTGTGTCAGTGTTAGTCACTCAGTCATATCTGACTCTTTGTGACCCCAAGGACTGTAGCCCTCCAGGTTCCTCTGTCCACGGGATTCTCCAGGCAAGGATACTGGACTGGGTAGCCATTCCCTGCTCCAGAGGATCTTCCCGACTCAGGGACTGAACCCAGGTCTCCAGCATTGCAGGCAGATTCTTTACCATCTGAGCCACCAGGGAAGCCCCCATATTTGTTTGAGGAGAAAAACAAATGGCCAGCAAAACGTCTACCTCCTTCCGCACTCGAGGACCAGAGGCTCCAAGGTTGAAAATGATGGATGCATGCCTGCCTGGCCCATGAGCTGCATTCCAAGTGCCCGGCCACCCTGAAAATGTTGCCCTATTACCCCAGGCCCATTCACCAAAGGACAGAGTCCCTCAGGTTTTGACAACCCTCAAGTATGATCACATTCAGTGTGTTAAGCTTTAAACTGCGATGGTGATAACACACTGTCCTGAGGCCTCCAGCCCTGCGAGCTAGCAAGACAAAGAAAATTAAAGAGGAAGTAAAAGACATTGCTTCCAGCAGCCCTCAAACTGAACACAACATCACATGGACAAAGTTATGCGTTCACGAGGTGGGGAGCAAGGGTGGGGTTGTGCTGTGTATATCCTCAAAGCTTGATCCACCAGGGCTTACTCGGACATGGTCTCATGGTATACTTCAAAGCCCTAGGATATTTACTCTACATGTGGTCAATTAGGAGAAATACAGTTTTTCTAAGGAGTCGTCTTCAATTTTAAATAGAAGCCTTGAGACTATTACATTTGTTTAATCAGATGGTGAAGGACAGGGAGGGCTGGCGTGCTGCAGTCCGCAGGGGCGCAAAGAGTCAGACACAACTTAGTGACTGAACAAGTTAGAGAGGATAAACTTACATGGCTATTAGAAATCTTCCTGTAACGTTAGAAGAGATTGTTAGTGTCTGCTACGGAATGGTTGGATTATCTGTCTGTTATCCCTCTGTGGACAGGTAATGTCTTGACCTCTTTCTTCATATAGTTTGTTTTCTTACTGGGCGAATTATTCACGCCCTGCAAATACAACATTTCCATATTGACAGGATGGTTAGTTACTCCCAGCCCATATCATTTGCCTTAACTTACAGACTTTGCTGAAGCATCAGGAAAGACATAACTCTGTGTGTGTATGTGTGTGTGTTTAACCAAAACAGCCATATCGCTTGCTGAAGACAGCCCTGTGAGCAGGGCAATGAATATGAACATACGCTTTCACACGTCTTCAATTCCCTGGTCATCAGCACTTTCTTCCTTGTCAGCCGGCCCCTCCCCAGTATGGTGATCAGACTAATGAGCTTCTCCTGTGTACCAGCAACAGTCTCCCAGACAACGTTTTCAAGACTAATTTGCTTCCTCCCTCCTGGGAATGAATTGTAACACTCTCTCTTTTTGACTAAAAGGCAATAAATTCTGAGCCTAACCAACCTCAGAGGAAGGCTAACTGTAATATCCGACAGGCCAGCCATCTTTCAGAGGGCCCATGATTATGTTTGCTTTTGGAAAACAGCCTAGAATTGGAGATTTGGGGTCTGAAACAGAGAACCACGGAAAAAAATTCATTGAAGAACTTCAGTCCACATCCACGTTGCCAACCTCAAATGATGAGTTTCCATATAGAAAACAAAAATAAAGACAAGATAAAGTTTATGACATGAATCATCGGAACCAAGTAACCAGGATATTTCCGTCCACAAGACCTCAAAACAGACTCAAATGGCATTGCAATCAATTGCATTTCCCCATTTTTAATGGCACAAAGTTCATTTGAGTTAAGCAGATGATATCATATGGTGGGGGAGGGGGGAACAGCAACATTCAGCTGCATGTAACCATGGTAGACACTTTCCAATATGGCATTTTGGACCTCTAATAACTTTTGAACCTCCAAAATCCCACGGACAGAGGAGCCTGGTGGGCTACAGTCCATGGGGTGCCAAAGAGTCAGACGTGACTGAGCAACTAAACAATGACAAATGGTTTTGGGGCGTGCTTTCTATTCTTCCAGGATCCCAAAGAAAGCTCACTGTCTTGTGCGTGGACAGCACACATTTGTATATACAGGCAGTCCTGACTTTCATAGCTTCAGCTTTGAATCCCAAAATATTCTGCAAATGCCAAATTCAGGGTTGCAGCTAAGCAACCAATCAGATCCCCAATCCTGTTCCCAGGACACAAATTATTCCTGATATTTAAAGAATGCTTCTAATCACAGTCACTAATTAATCCTCATGACGCTCGGTACTGATCAATGTAAACATTGGCCTCTTTATGCAGGCATGATGAAGGGAACTACAGGGAAGTAAATTCAGCATGGGGCACATCAGTGAGAGAACCAAAATTTCAAATGAAGAGTGTGTCTCTCGGGTCTCAGCTCAAGCCCCTTTTCTCAGCGTTACTGAGAAGTTGCCACAGAGACAAGAAACAGGCCAAGCAGAAATCACTATATGGAATGATTCTTGGTATTTAGGCTCGCAGACATCTGAGGCTGCCTCTTGGTTTCTCTTTTTGACATCTCTCTTTCCTGGAAATGCTAACAGACCTACTCCGGGATGGGAAAGATAGGGGAACAAACACTGGCTAAAAGGGAGAAAGGCTCAGCCGTTGCATCCTGCTTTCTGTTAGACCTCAGTGTCTAGGTCTTTAGGAACAATTGCTCAAGACAAATTTATCACTTTATTGTGCTTGTCAAAGCACCTTCTAGGGTCAGCAGCATCTGTGTGTGCTCTGCAAACAGTATCCACATAAGCTGGCCACTGTATTAGGTGCTGAGGATATAGAGCCCCACGAGACACCTTCTCTTCCAGGAAGTCCAGTACAGGAAGATACAGGGAACTCTGACCCATCCTCTTGAAAACCTATACCTGCATGTCCCAGATCACCGCCTAGCTGGAGAACTGTCTGCCCTGGGAATGACCACCTCTTATCCTTCAGATGACAGCAGAAGAGTTGACTCAGAAGCACAAATGCAAGCCATGTGTGTGGTTTAAATTTTCTAACAGTCACAGTTTTTAAAAGTTATTTTTTAAAAAAGGGAAATGCTTTTGAATAATTTTTTAATTTAAACCAGTATGTCCAAAAGTAGTATCGTTTCAACATTTGATCAATAAGAATAAATGATTTGTAAGTTCTTTTTCATACTGACTCTTTGAAATCTATGTATATTCCTCACATAGCACTGAATTTAAACCAGCTGCTTTTCCAGCAGCTACCATGCTGTTTAGCCCAGGTCTAGTTCTCTGCCTGGCCTCTCTCCTTCACTCTGGGGAGCTCAAAGCATTTATTCAAACAAGAAGGTAAGGCATGTAGAGACATGGATGGACCTAGCGTCTGTCATACAGAGTGAAGTCAGTCAGAAAGAGAAAAACAAATGTATATTCACACATATATTTCACACATATATGTGGAATCTAGAAAAATGGTATATGTGTGTGTGTGTGTTAGTTACTCACTCATGACCAACCCCTGGCAATCCCATGGACTGTAGCCCACCAGCCTCCTCTGTCCATGGAATTCTTCAGGCAAGAATACTAGAGTGGGTTGCCATTCCCCACTCCAGGGGATCTTCCCGACCCAGGGATCAAATCCACGTCTCCTGCATGACAGGCGTATTCTTTACCGTCTGAGCCACCAGGGAAGCCAGAAAAATGGTATAGATGATCTTATTTATAAAGCAGAAACAGAGACACAGACGTAGAGAGTAAATAGATGAATACCAAGGGGGACAGGGAGGGTGGGAGGAATTGGAAGATCGGGACTGACATACAATATATTGTTACTATTGATACTATTGGGCTTCCCTGGTGGTTCAGAGGTTAAAGCGTCTGCCTTCAATGCGGGAGACCTGGGTTTGATCCCTGGGTCAGGAAGATCCCCTGGAGAAGGAAATGGCAACCCACTCCAGTATTCTTACCTGGAGAATCCCATGGATAGAGGAGCCTGGTGGGCTACAGTCCACGGGGTCGCAAAGAGTCGGACACGACTGAGTGATTTCACTTTCACTTTCACTGATACTATTGATACTCTGTATAAAACAGACAGCTAATGAGAACATATTACATAGCTCAGGACCTCCACTCAGTGCTCCGTGGTGACTTGAATGAGATGGAAATCCAAAAGGGAGAGGATATGTGTATACGTATGTCTGATTCATTTTGCTGTACAGTAGAAACTAACACAACTTTGTAAAGCAACTAAACGCTATACACCAATAAAAATTAAGTTAAAAAGAAGAAAAGGTAATGTATTAGTCTCCTGTCGCTGCTGTAACAAATTACCATAAATTTAGTGGCTTAGCACAAATTGCACCCTGTCACAGGTCTGTAGATCGGAAGTCTGATTTGGGTTTCATGAGGCGAAATCAAAGCGTCATCAGGGATGCGTTTCTTTTAGGAGCTCTGAGGGGGAGCCCACATCTCTGCCTTTTCCAGCTTCTGGAGATAGCCTGCACCCGTTGGCCCTTGACATCTTCCTTCATCTTCAAAGCCAGCCATGCCCCACCTCTCACTCCTCCTCTCTAACCATATCTTCCCCCAACAGCAGCCGAGAAAGAATCTTCCAATTCAAGAAGGTTAAGTTGGCCTAGTCGGATATTCCAAGATACTGTCTCCATCTCAACTTCACCACATCTGCAAAGTCCCTTTGGCCAGATGAGGTGGCATAGTCACAGTTCCTGGGGAGAAGGACTTGGACTTGAGGGGCCACTATGCTGCTTAACCACAGGTATCAAGTTTTGTTACCCCTTATTACAGAGAAGAGTAAACATTTAAAATTGAGGACTGGGACTTCCCCTGGTAGTCCAGTCGTTAAGATTTTGCCTTCCAAAGCAAAGGTCGTGAGTTCTATCCCTGATGGGGAACATAAGATCCCACCTGTGGCCAAAAAATAAATAAATAAATAAACCGCAAACATAAAACAGAAGCAATATTGTAACAGATTCAATAAAGGCTTTTAAAAATGGCCCACATTAAAAAAATATTAAATAAATATAGTTTCTTTCAAAAAAAAAGACAGCCTTGATTAAAAATTAATGAACTGATTAAATAGAATTGAGGATTTAGGAGAGAGTCCTTCCTTCTGTTCCCAAGCTCATTTAGACTTCTGCTCTTGGAAAAGAAGAGCATAATTGCTTGAAGTTATGCCGATATCTCAGGATGAGTCTTCTCTCACCGGCTACTGGCCATTCACTCAAAAAACATCTGAAAGTTTTCTAGATACCAGACACAAGCCAATCCTACAAAATAATCACAACAAAATAATAAAAGGAAAATCATAACATTGGGTAATCATTCTTCAACGTTAAGAATTTTTATATTATCAATAGTATTTTATTTTAAAATCTGCTTACAATACCGGAAGTGCACTAGAAACATGATATCTTTTTGAAAATAATGTTGCTAATTTTTCAAAGCCTGTAGGAGTGTCTCCTATAGAATATTCTCAACTCTTTAAATAATTATAAATTACTAATGAAAAGAAATAACCAAGGAAAATTCCAAATGAAGAACAATAACTTTTAAAAAAAATCCCTTTGTCAGAATAATCGGAATCATTAATACATGGAGTCAGAGGTCAAGAGGTCAAGGTGGAAATAAAAACGAAAACCAACACATCCAATATTTTCATAGGAAAATGGTTTTTTTTAAGACAATATTGTGAAGCAATTATGCTTTTATCCACATATATGAATGCATCTTTTGATTCTAAGTTATTACTTGCAACAGCTTTCTGCCAAAAAAGCTTGTTGTCTGTTACCTAGCTAATAACCTCAGCACCTTTGGGAATAATTATAAAACCAAAACTGGTCAGGGCAGGAACAAACACCAGATCACAAAGTCCAGCCCACTCATTTTACAAAATAGGAAACAGGACACACTGGGAGATTTATTACTTGCTCAAAGTCTAATAGTGGCTCAATTGGAGACAAAAACCTTAGACTCCAAACCCCCAGGACACTGTTTTTCCCTCTGGCCTATTGGGGAGAGGCAGATCTCTCTATCCATCCCTCCATCCATCCATCAATCCATTCACCCCTCCATCTACTCATTCATCTTTCCACTCATCCACCCATGCATCCATGCATGTATGCATCCATCCAGCTATTCCTTCATCCTTCCATTCATCCATCCATCCATCCACCCTTTCATTCAAGAAATATTTCCTGAGTGCCCACCACATGCCAGACACTGTTCTAGCGTTGAGGCCACAACAGAGAACAAAACCAGCCAGGTTCCAGTGCTTAGGAGGCTTCCACGCTAGGGAATGAAGAGAGTACAAATACATACTTATCTCAGGTGGAAAAGAGGCTAGGAAGGAAAATAAAGCAATGTAAGGGGATAAAGAGGGGCCTCCCTGGTGGCTCTGTGGTAAGGAATCTGCCTGCCAATGCAGGAGACACAGGTTTGATGCCTGGGTTAGGAAGATCCCCTGGAGCAGGAAATGGCAACCCACTCCAGTATTCATGCCCGGGAAGCCCCACTGACAGAGGAGCCCAGTGGGCTAGAGTCCACGGGGTCACAAAAGAGTTGGACACGACTTGGCAACTAAACAACAAGGGGATAAAGAGTGCTGGAAGGTGGTTGCTGTTTCCCACGCAAGCTCAGCGACAACCATACTCATTAGGTGACACTGAGCAGAGAATAAATTTGAATTACAATTTACAGTACACTCAGAATAAAAGCTGGTCATGAATGGCAGGGACATAATGAAACGCTAATAGAAAATTCCAGAAAAATTTTAGCAAAGCGCCCGAGGAGTGACTAAGGATGCGTGTGCAGGGGAGGCAGGTGGGAACAGGTAAGATACGAAGGAAGGAGGTGGTTTGGACACCCGAGGAAGGCTGGTGGTGACAGGCTGCTCACCGGAGCTTCCCCGTGACTGCGCAAGGAATGGCACTTAGCTGTCCCGTGTGCCTGGCACTGTCTGGGGCAGGGCGGCGGGGACAGGGCATGAAGACAGGGGCCACGGTCACAGGGCAGCAGCTCAGCCCTCTGAAACTGACGGGGGAACCTGAACAGAAGCCTGCAACACTGAGAGGGGAAGTCAGCAAGAAAACACCCTAAAATCCGGGCTGGTGTAGGAGCCAGTTTCTTTGAAATAAAGAATGCCCGCAAGTGCCCGAGATATGGTTCAAGCGGGGGGTGGGGGGAATTGTGCATCAGGAAGCATCTCAGGGGTCGCGGACACGGCTTAGTGACTGAGCAACAAAGCGTCGTGCAAAGCTGTGTTAATTCTTCGGCTTTTTGTTAAGCCGTAGGCTGGGCTGCTGTACCACCTAGCGGCTCAAAGTGAGACTGCAGCTTTAGGACAGCAGCCTCCCCGACGTCTGAGAAGGGCTTCTGCGGCCCCTTCCCAGAGACGGCCTCTTGTCATAATAAAGTGCCCTATGTCCCAGGGCTGGCTATGGGGTTTCCCTGCTGTGAACCCCGTGGGAGAGGCTGCAGGATACCTGCAGAAGGGCAGGGCCTCCAGCCCGCCTGTTCTATGGCGGGTCCAGCCTGGCTGGGGCGTGCAGAGGATCACTGTGGAAAGCAAGCTGCCAAAATGATCGCCTCAGCCCGGAGCTCAGGCATCTGATCTGAGGCTCCTGTTTCTGAGGCTGGATCACGAGGCAGCTTCCCGGGCCGGGGCTGGGGGGTTGTTCAGCATTTCCCCACTCTTGGCCGGGGCGCTGCGCCCTTCTTCAACATCCCCTGGCTGAATGGTGTCCTTTCATCCAGCACTGCCGCCTGTTGATGGTGCTAGCTCTGGCTTAAAGCCTCCCTGTGTCCTTCCCTGCCTGACCCCACCGCCCTCCATCCACTCCCTCAGATCCAGCCCCTTTGCAGGGCCACAGGCACTTCTTGCTACAACCTCAGAGGAAGAGTGGATAGGGCTTCCCGGGAGGTGCAGTGATGAAGAATTCACCTGCCAGTGCAGGAGGTTTCATCCCTGGGTCAGGAAGATCCCCTGGAGGAGGCAATGGCAACCCTCTCCAGTACTCTTGCCCGGGAAATCCCGTGGACAGAGGAGCCTGGCGGGCTACAGTCCCTGCTCAGTCCCTCAGACTTCCAACTGTTTGTGACTCCATGGACTGTAGCCCAAGAATACTGGACTGGGTTGCCACTGGCTCCTCCAGGGGATCTTCCTGACCCACGGATGGAACCCGCATCTTCTGCCTCTCCTGCACTGCAGGCGGCCACGAGGTAGTAAAAGAGTCGGACACAACTTAGTGGCTAAATAACAAGAGTGGATAAACCCAGCTTGTGTCAGGAGCTGAGGTGGAGTCCAAATGTGGGAATACAGACCAGGAAATGCAGGACAGACGTAGAGAGAAGACAGCCGTGGCTTCTCTCCCCTCCTCCCTCAAGGCCACCCACCCCAACTCGAAGAGGCTGACAAGCAGAAAGCCTTGGTAATGCGTACCTTTTCAGGGCACAACTTGGGAAACAGAAGTTTTCAGCTTTTTTCCCTTAATCTTCAGTTGTGCTTAAAAACTGAATTTTTCTTCAAAGTTGTTTTTAGAAACATTTGAGAAAACACCTAATTAATATGCCCCACAACCTCTTTGAACAAATTCTGTTGAGTAATCTGTTTTGAATGAATATTTTGGGTGTGAAATTTTAAGTGTTATATAAAGAATGTGTATAATTTGAAGAAAAATAATAAAATGAACATCCAGGGATCTACCTCTCATAAACAGAACATCACTGGTACCTTAGAATGCTCTATTACATCCTCTCCCTATCCGTCTCCCATCTCCTCGGTAATTCACTATCCTGAGCTTTGCATTAATTATTCCCTTACAGTTTTACACACTTATATGCATGTTTGACTATTAAGTGGTTGTATGGGACTTCCCTGGTAGTCCCTGGACTTCCCTGAACCCGCCAATGCAGCGAACACGGGTTCAGTCCCAGGCCTGGAAGATTCCACATGTTGTGGAGCAGCTAAGCCCTTGCACAAATACTGAGTCCAAGAGCCCAAGAGCCGTGCTCAATGAGAGAAGCCGCCGCAGTGAGAAGCCCATGCACCTCAACAAGAGAGTAGCCTCTACTCACCACAAACAGAGAAAGCCTGCATGCAGCGACGAAGACCCAGCACAGCTGAAAATACAGTAAAATTTTTAATGACTGTATGGTATATATACATATATGTGTGCACGCATGCTCAGTTGCCATGTCAGACTCTTTGTGACAGGCTCCTCTGTCCATGGGATTTCCCACGCAAAAATACCGGAGTGGGTTGCCATTTCCTCTTCCAGGGGATCTTCCCAACCCAGGGATCGAACCCGCATTTTCTGCACCTCCTGCATTGGCAGGTGGGTTCTTTACCACTGAGCCACCTGGGAAGCCCATACATGTATGTGTGCTGCTGCTGCTGCTGCTAAGTCGCTTCAGTCGTGTCCGACTCTATGCGACCCCATAGACGGCAGCCCACCAGGCTCCCCCGTCCCTGGGATTCTCCAGGCAAGAACACTGGAGTAGGTTGCCATTTTTCTTCCCAACCCAGGGATCGAACCCGCATTTTCTGCACCTCCTGCATTGGCAGGTGGGTTCTTTACCACTGAGCCACCTGGGAAGCCCATACATGTATGTGTAGATGTATATATTACAACATAATTCAGTCATCATAGAGGATTGATTCCACAACTCCCTTGTATGGCAAATCTACAGATGCTAGCATCCTTTATATAGTAGTGCAGCCTAATATTTGCACTTATCTATGCATGTCTTCCTGTATACTTTAAATCAACTCTAGATCACTTATAATACCTAATACAATGTAAATACAAAGCAAATTGCTGTAAACACAATGTAAATGCTATGTAAATTGTTGTAGACGTGCAGCAAATTTAAGTCTTGCTTTTTGGAACTTCTTGGGTTTTTAAAAAGGTATTTTTCAAACTACAGTTGGTTGGAATCCAGGGGCACGTAACCCACAGATATAGAGGGTCAACTGAACATAGTTTTGCCTGTTTTTGAACCTTATGTAGATGGACTCACTCTTTTATATTCTTCTGTGACTTGCTTCTTTGGCTGTTTCTGCAGCGTGTCTATGTTGAAGCATGCATCTGTCATCTTTCTTTACCACTGTGGACTATTCCATTGGATGAACAAATCATAACTTACACTATTGTTAAACACTGTACACATCTCCTGGTCTTCATGAGCAAGATTTTCTCTAGAGTTTCCATCTAAGGGAAGACGTGTCACAGGGCACACACAAGTTCACCTTAACTAAGTAATCATCCTTTTCCAGGATTCCCTGGTTGCTCAGATGGTAAAGTGTCTGCCCGCAATGCGGGAGACCCAGGTTCGATCCCCAGGTCGGGAAGATCCCCTGGAGAAGGAAATGGCAACCCACTCCAGTACTCTTGCCTAGAAAATTCCATGGATGGAGGAGCCTGGTGGGCTACAGTCCATGGGGTCACAAAGAGTTGAACATGACTGAGCGACTTCACTCACTCACTCACTCATCCTTTTCCAAAGCAGTTGTCTTCATTTCACAGATGAGGTTGCCTGGCAAACAGACCAGGATGTTCCTGGAAGGAAGTTTATTGGGAGGGGGTGCTCTCAGGAACACCTGTGAGGATGAGGGAAGCGAGATTTAGATCTGCCATCTTACTTTGTGCTTTTCACTTTTTGCCCCAGTTGTTTTTCTATTTGTTCTTGGCTTCTTTTTTCTCCACTAGTTTTAAATATATATAAAATTTATATTCTTTTACTGGCAATCCTAGAAATTTATTTTAGCTTGCTTTTTGAATAATCCGGAAAAGTAGACAAGTATGTGTATAGCTTTTCCTGGGAAATCTAATAAGTATATTGTTTTTACTTAAGAATTGTTAGGTTTTTTGAAACTGTGAGTGGTTCACCCATCGTTTCTAGGAAATTCCCAACAATCATCTTTTCAGCTGTTGATCCTGTTCATGCCCTATTCTCCTTATATTACTTCTCCTTTCCCTCAAGGTCACCTAAACTTTAATATATCACATCTTTGTCTTTCTACATTGCATTCTGGATATTTTTTTCAATTCAATATTCTAAGCCATAACTAATCTATTAAACTCTTGTTTTTGGGCTCCATTATTTTTTTAATTTTAGAAGTTTTACTTGTTTTTTAAAACTATTTCCTTGCTTTCTGCTGTTTTTAATTCAATTTACTGATATATAACTTTTATCACACAAAATTCATCCTTTTAAATATAAAATTCAGTCATCTTTATTCGGAGTGGCATAACCACTTGTCATGGTTTTTCAGTTGCTAAGACCTGTCAGACTTTCAGTCGCTAAGTCGCCAAAGTCCACCTCTTTGCGACCCCATGGACTGCAGCACATCAGGCTTCCCTGTCCTTCACTATCTCCCCTAGTTTTCGCGAACTCATGTCCATTGAGCTGGTGATGCCATCCAACCATCTCATCCTCTGTCGTCCCCTTCTCCTACCTTCAATCTTTCCCAGCACCACGGTCTTTTCAAATGAGTCGGCTCTTCAGATCAGGGGTCCAAAGTATTGGACCTTCAGCTTCAACATCAGTCCTTCCAGTGAATATTGATGGTTGATTTCTTCAATCACTGCTGCTGCTGCTGCTGCTAAGTCGCTTCAGTCATGTCCAACTCTGTGCGACCCCATAGACAGCAGCCCACCAGGCTCCTCCATCCCTGGGATTCTCCAAGCAAGAACACTGGAGTGGATCACCATTTCCTTCTCCAATGCATGGAAGTGAAATGTGAAAGTGAAGTCTCTCAGTCGTCTGACTCTTTGCAACCCCATGGACTGCAGCCTACCAGGCTCCTCCGTCTGTGGGATTTTCCAGGTAAGAGTACTGGAGTGGGTTGCCATCGCCTTCTCAATCTATATAATTCCAGAACATTTTCATCACCCAAGGGAAACCCTGTACCCATTAACAGTCATTCTACGTTCTCTTCTTTCTCCAGACCCTGGAAACAATTAACTATGGATTTGCTTATTCTGGACATTATATATAAACTGCATCACCCAACATGTGGCCACTTGTCTGCCTTCTTAGCATAGCATTTTTAAGGTTCACCCATGTTGTGATGTGTATCACTACTTCATTCCTTTTAATGACCGAATATTTTATAGATAAAACATTTTGTTTATCTATTCATCAACTGATTGACAGTTGTTTCTATTTTGGGACTGTTATGAATAGTTCTATAAATATTCATGCACAAGTTTTTGTAGAAATCTGTATTTTCATTTCCCTTGAGAATCTCCTTAGGAATAGAATTGATGAATTATATAACTTTTACTTTTTGAGGAACTGCTCACATGAGAGTTAGCCTATCAAGTCTTACGAAAGATTTTTGAGTCACTGCCAAAGTTCGAGAGTTTTCTTCCAAGCCTCAGAGTGGGAAAGCTGTTCCCCCAACCCCAACTTCACTTTGATACTGTGGGTGTAGTCATCTGAGGTCTTCACTCTGGTCATGCCCCAAAGTTTGGTGTGATGGTTAAGGAAAAATGCTTCAGTTTGGCTAGGCCACAGGGCCAGATACTTGGTCACACACATCTGGAGTGCAGATATATTTACTTGAAAAGGAATTCTTTTTAATGAGATGAACATTCAAATCAGTAGATTCTGAGTAAAGCAGATGACACTCCATTGTGTGGGTGGGCCTCATCCAGCCAGTTGATCTTACAAGAAAACAGACTGAAGTCCCCTCCCCCTAAAAGAAGGAATTCTTCCAGCAGGCTGCCTCTTGACTAGAGCTACAACATCAACTCTTCCTGGGTCTCCAGCCTGCTGCCTGCTCAGATTTTGGACTTGCCAGCCTTCACAATCATGTGAATTAATGCTTTAAAAAAAAATCTTTCTCAATAGAAAATAGGTATCAATAGATATGGATAGATATAAATAGACAAGTATCAATAGATATCAATAGATAATATCAGTTCAGTTCAGTTGCTCAGTCATGTCCGACTCTTTGCGACCCCATGAATCGCAGCACGCCAGGCCTCCCTGTCCATCACCAACTCCTGGAGTTCAACCAAACTCATGTGCATCGAGTCAGTAATGCCATCCAGCCATCTCATCCTCTGTTGTCCCCTTCTCCTCCTGCCCCCAATCCCTCCCAGCATCAGAGTCTTTTCCAATGAGTCAACTCTTCGCATGAGGTGGCCAAAGTACTGGAGTTTCAGCTTCAGCATCATTCCTTCCAATGAACACCCAGGACTGGTCTCCTTTAGGATGGACTGGCTGGATCTCCTTGCAGTCCAAGGGACTCTCGAGTCTTCCCAAACACCACAGTTCAAAAGCATCAGTTCTTCAGCATTCAGCTTTCTTCACAGTCCAACTCTCACATCCATACATGACTACTGGAAAAACCATAGCCTTGACTAGACGGACCTTTGTTGGCAAAGTAATATCTCTGCTTTTGAATATGCTATCTAGGTTGGTCATAACTTTCCTTCCAAGGAGTAAGCATCTTTTAATTTCATGGCTGCAGTCACCATCTGCAGTGATTTTGGAGCCCCCAAAAATAAAGTCTGACACTGTTTCCACTATTTCCCCATCTATTTCCCATGAAGTAATGACTACTGGAAAAACCATAGCCTTGACTAGACGGATCTTTGTTGGCAAAGTAATGTCTCTGCTTTTGAATATGCTATCTAGGTTGGTCATAACTTTCCTTCCAAGGAGTAAGCATCTTTTAATTTCATGGCTGCAATCACCATCTGCAGTGATTTTGGAGCCCCCCAAAATAAAAGTCTGACACTGTTTCCACTGTTTCCCCATCTATTTCCCATGAAGTGATGGGACCAGATGCCATAATCTTTGTTTACTGAATGTTGAGCTTTAAGCCAAATTTTTCACTCTCCTCTTTCACCTTCATCAAGAGGCTCTTTAGTTCCTCTTCACTTTCTGCCATAAGGGTGGTGTCATCTGCGTATCTGAGGTTATGGATATTTCTCCCAGCAATCTTGATTCCAGCTTATGCTTCTTCCAGCCCAGCGTTTCTAATAATGTACTCTGCATATAAGTTAAATAAGCAGGGTGACAATATACAGCCTTGATGTACTCCTTTTCCTATTTGGCACCAGTCTGTTGTTCCAGGTCCGGTTCTGTTGATTGCTGACCTGCATACAGGTTTCTTAAGAGGCATGTCAGATGGTCTGGTATTCCCATCTCTTTCAGAATTCTCCACAGTTTATTGTGATCCACAGTCAAAGGCTTTGGCATAGTCAATAAAGCAGAAATAGATGTTTTTCTGGAACTAGATGTAAATGCACCCCATGGACAAAGGAGCCTGGTGAGCTAGTCTACGGGGTCGCAAAGGAGTCAGAGACAATTTAGCAACATATTCTTATAGGTGGTTTCATCATGTTTTCGTATTTTGGTTTTCAGTTATGGTGAAACAATGTAGTGTGACGAGCAGAACTTAGGCTCTGGAGCCTGGGAGATCAGGGCATCACCACTATGCCTGCTGTAAAAAATTTCAACCTGAGCCTGAGTTTTCTCACAGGAAAAATAGGAATCATAATAACAAGATTGATGTCTGGATTCAATGACATGGAATGCTTGCCATAATGGTAAATAGAATTATTATGTGAACAAGTGTTGCATTTGGGTGGCTCCTTTCATTTTCTATCTTAACTATTTTTTTTTAATGCTGCTAATAACCCTGTGTCTTTAGAGTTCAATTTCCTTCTTAGAAAAATAGTATCCACTTCAGTAGTTTTTCTTCTCAGCAGAGGCAAATATAAACTCTTCCAGTCTATCAGAAATTACCTTAATTTTTATGATCACTCTTGAAAAATAGCTTAGAAAAATATGAATTTCTAGATTTGATGGTTAACCAGCATTTTGAAGCTATTCTCTTTCAGCGCACTGTTGAGTAGACTGCTAATCAAACTGTTGTACCTTCTCAAAAAGTCAGGAAGCCACAATTTTGTCATTCCTTTATCCATATAAAATGCCTCATTAAAACAGATACTATATCTCTGGTATTCCTTCATGCCCGCCAGGTAGTTCTGTTGAAAAAGGAAATGTAAACTGAAT
The DNA here is from genome assembly GCA_006410635.1 of Cephalophus harveyi. Taxonomy (NCBI): domain Eukaryota; kingdom Metazoa; phylum Chordata; class Mammalia; order Artiodactyla; family Bovidae; genus Cephalophus; species Cephalophus harveyi. Next base: position 737,886 of record SJYT01080556.1, on the reverse strand, counting down.
CTGCTCTTGGTAAACCCAGGCTGGCTTTCCCTTCTTTCGTTTCTACACGCTCTTAATAATTAGGATCTGTTCCCTGTTCAAGAGTAATAAACTCACGAAGTCTGTAATTTCTAGACTCTCCTTCCCATCTCTGCACAATCCTAGAGAAGCGAAGAGCTGCTAGAGAATCATTCAGATTTTCTAAACACATCAAGTAACTCATCTGCTTTAAGTCAGTTTGCATCTCAAACACCTATAGGGCCCCAGCAGGCAACACAAGTGAGCAAAGTGAAGCATGTCAGGCCACAAGCCAAGAGAAACACAAGGCTGGACTACAGGAGCAACCATTATGCAGCTCCTGTCAAACTGCTGCCACACGGGAGTCCCATCAGTGCATGCGTGCAAGCAAAGTTGCTTCAATCAACTGTCTCACCTCTCTGCAAGCCAATGGACATTAGCCCACCAGATTCCTCTGTCCACGTGATTCTCCAGGCAGGAATACTGGAGTGGGTTGCCAAGCCCTCCTCCAGGGGACCTTCCTGACCCAGGGATCAAATCAGTGTTTCTCATGTCTTGTGCACTGGCAGGCAGGTTTCTTTACCACTAGCACCACTTGGGAAGCCCCCAATCAGTACTCCACGGCATCCAACACTTTAAGAGGTGCTGAAACACAAAACCTACTTAAATGTGAAATTTTCTTATTTTTTAAGTGTTGGCAATTATTTTAAAAATCAGATCTCACATTGGACCAAAGCAGTTTAACAGTGGGCTGAATCCAGCACACAGGAGTCCAGTTTTAATCCCTTGCTCTGAACTAAAAAATCGAAGTGTCTGTTTAAAAGATGACAAGGGGTGGGGGATGGGGAAAGGCAGGGAGGGAAAGACCTAAAATGTCAAATTTGAAGCTTCAATCCTCTTAAAATGTCTCATCTCTTTCCAATCTAAAATATTAGCCTTCTTGCTCCAGAGCACAAAAGTAAAATGAGAGTGAGGTGATTACAAAACTACAAAGGACAGAGGAAAAAACCACCACCACTCCACTCCCAAGGGGCAGCCTTCCTGAACTCTTGTTTCTGCTGTAAATGCTGCTGCCAAAGGCTCTGAGGTTTTCACTCCTACCCTTTGCATAATAGCGCCAAGAGTATATTCACCCTGGGATATGTGGCTCTTCCATCTTTCATACTTTAAATGTCTGGTAATTCAAGACTTGTCTCTCATCCTCCCTCCTTATCCCAGCTGAAACACAGATCTCAAATGATAAGAGGAAAAAATGCAACCACCATTGCACTCCCAAAATGCAACTTCCTAAACTCTTTACTGTTTCTGCTGTAAATAAATGATGCTGCAAAGTTATTCAAATGTCATTTGTCACAAGGTCCCATTCCTTTTGAAATGTTTTTCCTCTTTGGAATTACAGTCAAAAGAATCTTATGGTTTCAGATCATTTTGTTTTCTTGGTTCCTGAGATGTACTCATACCCAAGCCATCATATGTGATCATTATTTCCTAACATTTTGAAACATTCATGAAAAGCTAGAAAATCACTAATTCTAAGGCTGAAGACACTTAAAGTCAAATTCCATTAGTAATAAATAATAAAGCACCTAGCTTTGGAGTGCCTGATACTATACAGCATGACAAAGGTCTGATCTCTATATCCTATGGAAGAAGTGCTCAGTCCAGGCTGGAGAATTCCTTAACACACTTATATTCAAAGGCAATCACAGTATTCCACTTTGCACTAAAATCCAAAAGGCAAACAGCCTGTCAAGTCATCCTGTCAGCATTCAGAGGCACTCGAATAAGAACTTAGGATTCAGTGTCCAATTAAAATATTCTAGCTTCCATTCTTCTTTAAAATAATGTGAGAAACAGAGAGGTTGTTTGATGTGCCTTCTATGCGTTTTAGTTCAGTATTGAGTGTGTTAACAAGATACTACAGATTGAAAACCAAAGTCAGGCATCTCTTAAGTTTATTGGGAAATTCTTAATTGGGAGAGAAAGATCACAGACTTAAACAATTGGAAAAAATAAAAGAACAACTGATTGCAAATTATTACAAAAGTAATTTCTGAAATGTTTATTTTTGAGCCACTGCAAAAACAAAATTTTAGTGCATCCTAAAGTTCATATTTTGGTAAATGAACATATTAAATTACTGAAAAGGCAAAAGAAAAAAGTTACTGTTATACAAGATCTTAACGGAATAATTCAGCACAGTCAATTATTCAAAGCTGTTTTTGCTCTATAGCTGGTATATTAAACAACAATGTGAATTATTACTATTAACACTGCACAAGTAACAAAAGGTAGCAAATCCAGCAATATTAAAACCTGTATTAAATAGTGTTCAAACATTACAACAAAAAACAAAACAATGAACTTCTAGACCTATGATTCTACCCCTGTGAAAGGAATGTACACGGATGGTAGAAAAAAAATAAATAAATAAAGTGACAAGTGTGACCAACCCTGCGTCTGCATCTCCAGAGCAGGAATACGGTGAGTGAATCAACGTATGCAGGGCCTCAAACAAGAGTGAGAAAAAAAGCATTTCACTTGAGCACAGCTTCATAATTCCCACAGAAGCTCTACTTCTCTTGTGCTGGTGACAGGTGGACAGAGTTCGAAATGGAAAGGATTTTCCCTACATCCTGAATATGGATGCATTATTATTTTTAATTCTGTGGAAAGTTTCTCTTGAAAAAAAAAACAAAATTTAAAGCAACAGACTGATGGGAAATTGATCATTTTAATTGTGAGAGAGTAGTATTTACTAATCTGAGTCTAGACCCTAGTGATGAGTCAAGGTTAAACACTGCATCTGGGGAATGTGCATGATATCAAAACCACATGGGTAAACCATCTTTTACTTTATACCTGGTGTATTTAATAAGTAACTAATTTCTCCTACCAGCAAAATAAAACCTTTAATTAAGCAAAATGAAAGTATTATGAGTTGAATTAATTCATAACAAATATCTAAAAGGGTAAATGGGATGGTTGTCAAACTATGAAGATGTTATCACATATATTCACTTAGTAAATGTTTTCAAAGATTTTAAAACTCCCTGAAACCATTAAACTGTGTTAAACCATCCCAGAGATACTGTAATTTTCTTCTGTGATTTATAAATGAATCATTCCTTTTGTGAGAATCAGGAAATAAATCAAAATCAAAATGAGTTAATACCCCAAATATAAATGGAATTTTGAACTTGGCTTGGAAAAAGAAGTTCCATCTGAAACAATGTTCTAAAAACCCCATCCAAGGCCTCCTTCACTTTTTTTTCACAGTTCTCCAATGGTTCTGAAACTGATAAAACAGAAAATTCAACCCAAAGCACATCACAACTTTAACAGTTCTGAATAAGACATGATATTTCATAAGGGCCAAAGTATGCAGAATAGCAATATTACAGTATCATAATAAAATTATATCAAATAGATTTTTAACAAAATAAGACAGAGTCTTCCTCAACAAACAGATCTGTTCTGAAGGCTAAGCAACCAAATAGATTCTACATCTTTGGAAAAATCACAAAGTGCCTTTAAACAAAGTAAGTTTAGACTGTTCTTGATTAAAAGATACTGTTCTAAACTCCAATGTTCTCTCTATATATAAAGAAGCTTAACTCCCACTTCTTTTCACATTTGCCAACATTTAAGATTTTCTCTACATCCCTGCACTGAACCGCTATGTGTGGAGCTCCACTGTGATCAGTACTATACACGCTAGTGTCCAAGGACTGGTCTATTGGGCCACAGTGGCTGAATAGAGAACTCAGAATCCAGCACAGCTCCAGAAAACGAACAAAAACAAAGACAGGAGGAAAACCTTACCATACAGGAAATCAACATTTTCAAGTACAGAGTTTTACAGAACTAACATATTGTCACTTTAGCTTAAAAGAAATTCAGAACTCAGTTTTGCTGTTAGTAACACCTGTACATACACTGAAAATACCAAACACAATTTGATAGCTATACACTTGTAAAAATTCAACCTAAGCTTAATAATCAATTAATCTATGTTAAAACAACCTGCTTCCTAACAATTAAGAACCTAGTCCAGTGCTGCTGCAGATCAAATTCTAAGAAGCTAAAGACAGAATCAATTCTGCTTACATACATTTCCTACATTTCTCCAACCTTAAAAAAAACCTGAAGAAACTTTAGCAAAATTTATTTTTAAGGCCTGCTCAATTTCTTCATCTTAAATTGAGAAAAATAGAAGCTTCTGTAAGTGTAACCTCAAAACATTTAAATAGATTTTGGCATTTTTCTTAAGAAGCAATGATTTCCCTGCCATAACTGTAATTCAAATCAATGCAAGTGCCCTGTTCCTTGTCCCCTGGCAGGTGCTACTGTCCTCGATACTTTGTGCAGCTTCCAGAAGAGTCAGTTCTCAGGAAAAAAAGAAAAAGTGAGAGCAAAACCAAAAGTCTCCAACAAAAAATGATTTCCTCTCAATTAAAAATCTGCTAATGGAAGAATCAAAAATTCACACGCACATACCCTCATGCAAAACACAATCCTGGTTCTCTATTCAAGTCAACTCACAGTTACTAAAGTCGAGTGGAACAAAATGCAGAGCCCAGAAAGACTGTATCAGAGGACTTTACAAAACAGTACAGATACATTTTACTGGGGAAGGGGTTGGTGGGAAGGTCCTGTTTTTTTTTAGAAAAAGCTGATCCCTGCTAAAGTGGAGTTGTAATTTAAAAATCCTTGCTAAAGGATTTTTTCAAAATCCCAACAGAGAAAACAATTATTGGGCTTCTCTAAATACATTTCCAAATGAACATTAAGTTTTAAAATTTCAATATGTTTTGCACCTTTATTTTCATTTAAAGAATAAGTTGGGGACTCAAAATAGTCAAAAAAGAAAAATTCTTACTGCACAATCTTTATAGACATTTTATTTTAAAGCACCTTTTTAATGTAAACAGTGGGTTTGTAACCAGAAAAGAGTAAATAAAAGAGGGTATCCACCACTAGCAAGGTTAAAGTTCTCCTTTACATACACACACACACACACACACTCACTCACTCACTCACTCTCATGCCAGAACAATTGGAAACATTAGCAAATAAAATCATTTAATTAAAGGCTGGGGAAACTATCATTTATAGTATTTATAGAAACCTAAACTACTGTTTATAAGAAATTAAATAACTTGGGGGATTCAAAAAAATACCAATAGCTGAACCATGAAAATAAAAGTGACCCTTAAAAACAGAAAAAGATGTCAGAAAAATAAATTAGCCTCAATGCTGTTTTTTTGATGTCAGATTTGTTATTAACAGGAAACCATTTGCTTGAAAAGGAGCAAAATTATAACCTTTATCCCTGGAACCCACCTTCAGCCACCTCAGTGCAATTTCTAGCAGCACTATTTGGATGCGAAAAGAACGCCGTCAATGTTCCTGAAAGCCTCACAGTCAGACCTTTCTTCAAACACACGTTCTTAGGGTCTTACTTAACACACTGCACATGTGTACAGAAGAATAAGTGAAGATAATATTGGACAGATTACGAAAGTATGAACTATATACACCATATGACACAACACACTTAATAGCTATTTACTTTCCTCTCAATTCACTTTAAATGTTAATATTCACTACTCAAATTTTACCCTATGTGTCTTTATCTGTTTCTTCCTCTCCCAAAACAAATAATAAAATGCACTCGTTTGGAGTTTGTTTTATGCATTTTCCAAGAGCCAGTCAAACAGGGACTTGCATCTCTCCTCACTGGACGTCTTCTCCATCACCTCATAGTATTTAAGCACAGCCTGCAGGAGGTCTCCCACCTTCCAGCCTTTTTCCTGTAGCCGTTTTGAAAGCTAGTAAAAAAGGAAGATAAGCCAAACATTAACTGAAAACAATTTTTTAACAGTAAAGTTTTCATTTTTATTTATAACACTGGATGAAACTGCTGTTTGCAGCAAAATACTGTTTCCCAGTTATAACAAGGTATTCTCCCCTAAACCACCACTCTTTACACAAATTAAACATTTTTTCTTCCTGGCTTTTATAAATACTCTCCTCCACAGAGTGATACTTTGGGATTGCGGGAGCCAGAACCCCACAAACCTCACCCAGCATAGTGTCTGTGTGGGTGTGGAGAGGCTCCATCTCTACAGGAAACTCTGAACTGAACTAAATACATCTGCCACACCCCCAACCGGGAACATAAAATAATAAAGACAATGTCAAGCTTAATAAAAGGATGTGGATTTTCCTTCCAGAACGTACAGTGTGGCTTTCTCCCCTGGAATATGCACTCCAGGCTCAACAGAAACATATAAGAAATGTTCATATTTCAGAAAAAAAGTAAATATTAAATACTGTGACAATCATTTTGTAGTATGTACAAATATCATTATGTTGTTCACTGAAACTAATATGGTGTTATGTATCAATTATACCTCATTTTTTTAAGTATAAAAATACAGGTTTAAATAAACTATCATCACCAATCTGAACATGTCTTCAACTCAGATTTTTTCCTATTTAGTTCTATAAAAACTAATTGTAATATAAATATGCTTAACCTTTTCAAAAATAGTTTTACTGTGATATAATTCACATACCACACAATTCACCCATTTAAAATAGACCAGCCAATGGTTTTTAGTGTATTCACAGAGTTGAATGCAACATCACCACAAACAACATTAGGATACCTTTATTACCAAAAAAAAGTCCTACCTGTTAATAACCACTGCCCATTCCTCCCAACCTCGTCAACTCGAGGCAATCACTAATCTACTTTCAGTTTACAGATTTGCCTATTTTGGCCATTTCATTTTAATGGAATCACAAAATATATGGCCTTCTGTGACCTGGCTCCTTTCACTTAGCATAATGACTTCAAGGGTCCTCCACCTCCAGGGTGTAGCATGTCTCTACTTCATTCCTTTTTACTGACAGCCAATATTCCACTGCATGGACAGACCACGTTTTATTCATCAGTTAATGGACACTTAGGATGTTTCCACTTTGGGCCTATTACTAATAACACTGCCTTGGACATCTGTTTTCATTCCTCTTGGGTACTGACCTAGGTGGAGAATTGCTGGGTTATATAATAATGCTGTGCTTGACTTTTTGAGGAACTGCAAGAATGTTTTCTTAGGTTATGTGGGGATGCAGTTCCCTTACCTCAGCACCATTACACTCAGCTCAGCCTAAGGCCTTCCTTAGCCCTCAATTTATCCAAGACTAAAAGACTTGAAAACGCTTGCTTCCATAGTCAGTTCTAATACTTTCCCTACCCATTCTTTCCCCTTAACAATTCATTTTCTGAACATCCCCTTTCTGTCTTATTTTCTCCCTCTGTCTCTAAACAGAAATCTATGCTGGAAAATTTCAAGAAGTCTAAATAAAAACAACAAAAAACAATTTTTTATATATATATTTTTCACATACTTCTTTCAATAATATTTTTGTAAATTTTGAACCAGAAATCAAGAGTAACTTGACAATTCCTTTTTTGTCATTATTAATCATTTTATACTGGTTATTCTTTGAACTATTCTACATTATATAGCAAGATTAAATGAAAGTTCTGATAAAGAAAAGTCCTGGACAAAAACCTTAAAGCTGCAAACTAAAAATTCTGGCTAATAACATAACTGGTACACAGTAAATTATCAATAAAAATATTCTATTAATGCACCTAATCTGAATGTTTTAGTATTAGAACCCTACTAAATGCTCAAAGTGAACTATTGTCCCTTATTAAATGTTTATAAACTTTTACTGGCTTTTGTTTATGCTAGCTTCTCATACTAATGACACTGGATTAAGAGAAGAGACATACTCATTACCAGGCATAATTATGCATCAATTAAGTACAAAGAATAACTTGATCTTTTTGCTTATTAAAGACACCCAGCTTTGAGAATTTAGGATGTGCCAGGCACTGGATTAAGCACCTTTTAACAGTGTTATATTTAATCCTCACAAATCTCTGTCAGGTAAATTCTATGCTCAAAAAGACTGCAACTTGTGAACCTGCCCAAGATCACACTGCAAGAGTGCAGCAGAGCTGATATCTGAGCCCAAGCACTGGACTCTAATGCCCGGGCATCTGCCCATTTGCTATCAGTGGGCATCTTATCAGATCAACTGTGACACAGAGCAGCATACATTGTGCCCTCACACCCACCCTACAAGGTAGGTACTTACTTGCATAAACTCCTTGTTTGCAGAATCATGAAAATAAAGTTCTGCAACTTCTGCCTCAGAAGCAACAAGCCACTGAAGAATAATCCTTAGCTGGGGGTCTACTGTGCATGGCTCCATGTCAATATTTGTAATTAGCAGAGTCTTTCCATCTTGCTCCAAACCTAAAATTTAAATTTTCAAGCAATATGCAGAGAAATCCATCAATTCAATTCTCAGTACTCTCGTTTCTAAGGATATATAAGCATTTTCCATTTCTTAAGAGTCCTAGGAATTTTCCAAAAAATAATCTTTTCTTAACTGCACCGTAACACCAACTAAAGCATTACTTTGAAAGGGCAAAATAATGCTAAAATAAACAGATAGTTTGATTATCTGTGACAGCACAATGCAAAACTCTATTCTGAGGCAATGAATTCAACTGGCAATTCACAAATGCCATAATTTATGTCAAAATATAATCCACAGGTATAGCAAATAAAACTAAAATGCTACAATTACAATCAAAACACAAATAAATATATTAAATGGACTTTCAGAAAGCTTTCTGAACTAAGAGAAACAGCAGCAGGAGTGAATACTTGGATCACACATATTACAGCCTAAGTGCTGATCTAAGCTCTTTAGACACACTAACTCCCTCACCCCTCACAAGCACCCTAGGAGGAGGGAACCGCTACCATCCCATTTTACAGGTGAGGGATCAGGGGTAGAGACAGACCAAGAGTCTCACAGCCAGGATACAGCTGAGTCAGGATATTAACATTGGCAATCTGGTTCCATTCTCTTAATCACTTCACTTTTCAGGCAAAATATTGGGGAGTGGGGGGAGTCACATGCAACCACTTACATCCACAAAACCAAACCAGGGACAGTGGTAGAAGACACTGTTCTCAAGTTGGTGTTTTTTTTTTTTTTTAATAAAAATTATGTTTTCAACATAAAAAAAGATGAATCTCTGTTGACTATAAAATTAAACCAATATCCTGTGTTGAATACCGCTGCTTAGTGGTGGCTGAGCAACCAGCAGTGCTGAGGCCCGGGCCTCCCCCACAAGAGGCAGGCAGAGGGGGCATGCGGGCATACACGGCACCAATTTGCACCAGTAATGGACATTTGCTGGTGAATGTCCCTATTTTTTTTTTTTTTTTACAGTTGGCAAGGCATTTTAGACCACTCCTAATTTTTAGGGTTCCTACTGACCTGTAAGATTTTTCATTTAAAAAAACTGGTTCATGCTATTCTCTTAAAATAAATGTATTATCATTTCCTTCCTTTCCACACTCTGATTCTCAATCAAAAATGGGTCTGGCACACAACAGTACCATAGTCTTTGGGCCATTCTATAAATTCTGCAGAGGTCATGGAGTTGAAAGGTTCTCTGTACCACCTGATTTTTCAGTTCAGGGTGTCTGGTTGCCCAAGAGTGATCTCTAAGAGAGGTCATTCAACTCTAGTGAAAAGAGAAAGAATTGACATCCTGCAACTACAAACAAAAATACATAACGCTTGTTGCCTTAGGATTTCCATAATTCTGAATTGTTTTCAGTCAGCAAAAAATAAAGCAAATATTCTTCCCTGGCTGGCTCAGATAGTAAAGGATCTGCCTGCAATGTGGAAAACCTGGGTTCGATCCCTGGGTTGAGAAGATCCCCAGAGGAGGGCATGGAACCCACTCCACTATTGTTGCCTGGAGAATCCCACGGACAGAGAAGCCTAGCGTGCAACAGTTCATGGGGTCGCAAAGAGTTGGACACGACTGAGCAACTAAGTATAAACAAACAAATACTCTAACAAAAACTCTAAAAATACTGCCCAATCCCCCTGGAGAAAAAAGGCTACCCACTTCAGTATTCGAGCCTGGAGAATTTCATGGACTGTATAATCTATGTGGTCTCAAACAGTCGGACACGACTGAGTAACTTTCACTTTTACTTTCCCTTTTCACCCCTACTTTATATCAGAAGTATAACTCATCAGAAAAAAAAAACTTACTTCCAGAAACCCTGTATGAAAAATGGCTACTTAGGAGTGGTTTTAGAACTAAAATAATAATAATCTTAGGTCTGAGGATTTGGACTCAAAATTGATACATGACCTTTCTAAATTAAAAAAATACAATTGGTAATAAAACTAACTGGAAACCCAGGTGGAAAGTACATTTTAAGAAATTTGTTCCTACAATGTTCTGTTTGCCTATTTTTCTAAAGAGATGATTAAAGAATCACTGGTTCAAAAACTAATGTTTAAACATGAATATTCTTACATGCCACTCTATAGAAGACATTACTGGTATTCTCAGAAATAAAGGAAAATTAAGATTTTTGGGAAAAAACTCAACACCCATCTAAATATAACGAAAACTCAGTTTCAACATGAGAAGTTTTTGAGATTTGCTTAAGACATTCTAATATATTTAATTAGGAATTACAAACCACATTCCAGAACTCTAGTATTTACACATTTGGAACCATGATCATTAAAGGAAGGAATGAGTATTTTCTTCAAATATATGTGTGAACGTAAGACTGGAATTAATGAAATGGAGAACTGGTTTAAAAATATCATTTATTGATTTTTATAAGACTGACATCAAACACTAATTCTAGAAATAACTAGTTTGAAATAATATAAATTTGGAACTTATTTCTGAGGAGTCTGAGTACTGTCTCTTATACACATCTAGATGTGTATAAGAGACAGCCATATAGATTCTTATAAATGTCTTTTTTTTGGTATGTTTGTATTGTTTGAATGTTCCAAGTCTAGTAAAATGGCAAATAAATTAATGAATGTAAACAAAAAAGAATCTGTTTTGTAATGTAAAAACCCTGATAACTCAGCAATAATACAGTGACTATTTGATGAAAATGCACAAATATTAAAGACTTTCCTAAAGAACTTTATACCCTATACAAAAAACAGGCCAACACTTTAAAAAACAAACAAACAAACAGCCAGTTACCTTCTACATCAGTCTGGTGTTCCTCTTCATCATCTGGCCCATCACTTACCAAATGAAGCAAAAGCAGTTAAAAAAAAAAAAAGCTTTAATTAATAATGGTATTAAAGCCAATTCTTAAAATGTGACCAAAAAATGAATGTTACAATATGACATATGACATTTAAAAGGGAGAGAAATGACAATAAAAAGGAAGCTTTGCTTCTCACACCATTTCATGTTAAAATCTCAAGTGCCAATGATGCCTAAAAGGAAGTTATCAGTAACAGAATTTCTATCTGACCATGATATACATAGTGTCAAGTAATTACATAATAAAATTTAAAATAATTTAAAGCCAAAATATGCTAATTTGGTTTTAGATAACACAGCATTTGAATATCACAGAATGCCATGAATAATTATTTATTAGTGCTTTGGTTGATGCCATTTGTATATTTTTAACAGTTAAAAACACATTTTTTCCTATACTTTTCTTATAAATGAAATGAAACTATATACAGAAACAAAAAACAAAACAAAACAAAGCAACAGAAATCCTGTAGGAAGCAAGCTCTTTTTAATGAAACAGTAACTGGTAGAATGAAAAATAGCAAGCAGTGCAACACATGCATAAAAGTAACACATTTTGCAATTAGATGTCAGTCGTATCTTAGCAGAGTTGAATTTTTTCATTAGATGTAAATTTATCAAGCAGAATCATGTCAAATATAGGAGAAAAGCAGGTTGATACATGTTGGCACTCTAACCCACATTCTTTTAAGAATATGATATCATGCATTAGTGGTGAAAGACTCATCAGTGTTTATAGATTTCTGGACTGGACCAACCTGTCTGATGTTGGAAAGGATAAATTGTCCTCATACAAATCTCCTTCTAAACCAAGACTGCTCCAGCTACTGCTGTTACCATTACTGCCAGAGGAAGAAAAGAACAGAGCTGAACTAGAAAATGAATGGTAAAAACAACCCTGGTTTTCTTTGGAACAGCATCCATCACTGATAACTGAGGATGTTCTGAAGCTGCCTCAGTGGGCGCAACATCCATGGAGTTATGAGAAGACCATCGTTGCTACTACATGAGGTGTTCGACAGCTTCAGAGATTAGCGAGTTTTCTTACTTTCCTCAGCAGTTCATGAAAATTATCCTAAATTTATATTTATTTTACAGATTCAGACAGTGACTTTTAGGACAGTAAATGAATGGAAGAACAAAAAAGTTTCACAATGAAATTAACGTCTATGGCAAAACTTAGGATGTAATTTGTAAAAAGCCAATGCTATTCAGTTTGGATAAAGTTTACACAAGTCAACATTCTCTCGAGTCTTTTTCCCTGAGTGTTGAGAGAGTCCACACAATGACGGCCAGGGCAGGGAAGGAGGATGGGGAAAGGATGAGAAGGAAAACACTGAAACATAGTCCCAAAAGACCTCGTCTAACTATGGGGAGAAAAGACATCTTCTGATGTTAAGATACTCATTATTATGTCAATTACCTTTATTTCATACATTATGTGTAATTCGGCAGGTGGCAAATAATATACATTTTCTTCAGAATATTGCATAGCCAAGGTCTAATCAAGCGTTACACTTGAAGGATCAGCCAGTCACTAACACCCCACTGATACCTTCTTACACTGCCTAATCAAAAGAAGAAAGCAACTACATTCTACAAGTGTGGCAAAGCGACACAACACAAAAAGCAACTGTGTTCGGAAACAAAACTAAACTCAGCTTTTCAGATTAAAATCTAAACATGCAATTTTTAAAAATTCTTATCATTAAAATAATTAGTAAGCACATTAGTTTGCAGTGATAAGCAGCTGTATTTTCCCATAGTAGGCTAGACAATTATAAAAATATTTACACAATATAAAATTTGGGTTCTAAAAATGAATTAACATAAAATCATCTTTTATGTATCAGTAAATGTTGATATGGTTACCGAAAAGGGGCTGATTATTTAAAAATTCTAAAGAGTTTCCAGGCTATCTCAATAATTAACATGTACATATTAGCACTATTCAACTGTCACAAACCGTAATGCATTACATAAAAATTAAAACTGATCAGTGTCTTTTCAACATTACATTCAAACAAATATAGCTCTAGTATAAAACCATGAAACCAGCCAGTTTTGCCTGCATAGTCTGGTGACAGACAAACCAAAAACGAGAAAATATGGAAATACAGAATGGTTAGACATCTGTGAGCCAAAGAGAGAGAAAATAAATGATCTCAAACACCATATTTACTTCTATTAATCAAATGGTTAACTAAGCACAGAAAAAAATTACAAAATTAAAATTTTTACCCATTTCTACACTAAAGTCATGTATCTTAAGTGTGGTCTCTGAAACACCTGCTTGAAAATCATCTGAGGCACTTATCAAGCATGCAGAATCTTGGGACTGCCAATGACCCAGTGAATTTTAATCTCTAGAAGGCAAGCACACCACCAACCCTGGATGAGCCCCACTAAGTTTTCCTTTCTGCTGGAATCTTAAATTCACACAGTATTGTTAGTTCTTATTAATTCTACGGTCAATTAAACCACAGGTCTTTTGTTTTTTTCCTGGACAAAATGCTATCAGGTCAGGTTTTTCCCATTCAAGTAATTAATTTTCTGAACCTAAAGATCTTTACTCACATTAAACACAACTGGTTTAGCCTCAGCCTGATTTGGTCTTTCTGAACTCTGGTTCTGTTAACAGGATTACCTTTTCATCTCTGTTTTGAGTCACTCACAAATAATGAGTGTTCTACACCACTGATAAAATAATGCTAAAGAGGAAGAACCAACAGCTGACCCTGGTAGGCACTTCCCTTCTTTTGATCATACTAGACAGCATTCCATATTGAGTCATTAAGCTACAGCCCTTTTATGGCCACTAGCCTCTAAGTTCTCCTACTTTAACACCAGGATTTCATAAGCAACAATGTTAACTCCACTGAAATTCTAGAAGCCTGTTTCTCAAAGTGAGAGAAGAATTTAAGTGTAAACATTCTAAAGCTATGGAGAGGGCCAAATGATAATCTGTGATATTATCCCATTTCCTACTACTAGTTTTAAAGACTGCCTTTTTTGGATTTAAATTTTGTAAAATATTGGTGGCTTGCATCACGTTTTAAAAACTATGACAATAAAAATATAAAAATATTAACACTCACTGGTTAATCCAAGCTTCAGACCAAGTACTCTGAGATGATGTGTTCTAACAGCTGAAAAGCCATTTCCTTTCCTTCTGCTTCCTCATCCCCTCTTCCCTCCTCCTCCTGGTAAGTCCATTCCAAGAGCCTGTTCTGCAGAAGCTTCAGAGTGCTTTCTACAAGTACCCAAAACCCCTTCCTCTCCCTAGGCTCAGCTATGGTCAGTGTTTACTATTTCCAAGTATCACTTAATGTGAATAAAGATTTTGTAACATTTTATAGGTTACTCAGTAAGGTCTGTACAGCATTAGGAATAAAATAAATAATTATAATTAATAAAATATTCTAAAACTGGTTTTAGGAACAAGGTTAACTGAGAGAATGATACATGAAGTGTCTTCTGTTATACTGTATTTTTGTAATGAGTTTACGTATTTTCAGTCATTCAAGTATAACTGCTCAAGTTACAGTGATCCTGAATGGACAAATAAGGAATCCTTCCCCTAGAAAAATACTACTACAATATCAAAAAAATTACAGGACCATTTTGATGCCTTTTACAGATAATTATTTTTTCCTGTCCTTTAAAGTGAGAAAAAAAATAATAAAGTGAGAAAGAAAATCTTTTTCTCAAAAGTTCATGAGAAGGCCAAGTATAGCATGAAGCATGTAAAATCAAATGTATGACATATTTTTCAATTATTGGCACAAAGAAAATTAGTCCAGCTAATTACTATATTTAATAAATGTCAAACCATTAGAAATAATGTTGGAACAAAATACACTTTGATAATAATGATTAGGTTTACAAATTCAGAATTTTAAAATCAAATTCAATATAAATTTGGAACTTATTTCTGAGGAGTCTGAGTACCTAAACTATGCAATTACATTCAAAATCACAGTTACCTTTCACTTAGATGGTGAAAACTACTGCTTTCATCCTGGTGTTCATCTTCGAAACTTAAGTTGGACCAGCTTCCAGTACTGTCCTCACCAATACTGAGATGCATCTGCTGGCTACCAACAGACTCAGCTGACTGAGAGTCTTCTGTTTCTTTTGGACTAGAAAAAAGAAAGAAAATAAGTCCAAAAGCATCAGGTTCTGAATTGTATTATTAATAGGAATATCCATTTGATGATGATGATGACAAAAACAAGAAATGGGACCTTCACAGTTAGACCCGTGGTCGATCTAACCCTTTGTTTGGGTCTGCTAATAAAGAGAGCTGGCAGGAGAGCTTATTAATTTCAAAATTAACTGAGATACCCACTGATATCCCTAACCTATTCTGTTCATCTATTATGGGTCCAGCCCAAGCACATCACTTGTTTAGATTCTCTTCAAAGTAGTTCATATTTTCAACTGGGACACTATGACGAAGCACAAGTTCCTAAGTCTGCCACATCTGCTTTGTAAACAGTATTTTTATTTGTACCAAAAATTATCCCTTTTCTGGCTTTAAGAACAAAAAAAAAGTAGTTCAAGGAATTCTGGACTGTCAATCGAGGCTACAGTCAGACTAGCCAAATCTCTTCAAGATTCTGAGCATGGATCAAAATCCCTCTCATTTTTTTCCTCGGTGAAAAAACATTTATAGTTTTATTCTATCTTCACAAGAAATTCCATTTTCTGTTCAATTACTGTGTATGCCCCTTCTACATTTTATTCTTGACTAACAGTTTAAAGTGATGTTTTAACTTTTTGTTGATTTCCAGATATGCAGATGACACCACCCTTATGGCAGAAAGTGAAGAACTAAAAAGCCTCTTGATGACGAGAAAAGCCTCTTGAGAGACAAGAGTGAAAAAGTTGGGTTAAAGCTCAACATTCAGAAAACAAAGATCATGGCATCTGGTCCCATCATTTCATGGGAAATAGATGGGGAAACAGTGGAAACAGTGTCAGACTTCCTTTTTTTGGGCTCCAAAATCACTGCAGATGGTGACTGCAGCCGTGAAATTAAAAGACGCTTACTCCTTGGAAGGAAAGTTATGACCAACCTAGACAGCATATTCAAAAGCAGAGACATTAACTTTGCCAACAAAGGTCCATCTAGTCAAGGCTATGGTTTTTCCAGTAGTCATGTATGGCTGTGAGAGTTGGACTGTGAAGAAAGTTGAGCACCGAAGAACTGATGCTTTTGAACTGTGGTGTTGGAGAAGACTCTTGAGAGTCCCTTGGACTGCAAGGATATCCAACCAGTCCATCCTAAAGGAGATCAGTCCTGGGTGTTCTTTGGAAGGAATGATGCTAAAGCTGAAACTCCAGTACTTTGGCCACCTCATGCGAAGAGCTGATTCATNGTGTTGGAGAAGACTCTTGAGAGTCCCTTGGACTGCAAGGATATCCAACCAGTCCATCCTAAAGGAGATCAGTCCTGGGTGTTCTTTGGAAGGAATGATGCTAAAGCTGAAACTCCAGTACTTTGGCCACCTCATGTGAAGAGCTGATTCATTGGAAAAGACTCTGATGCTGGGAGGGATTGGGGGCAGGAGGAGAAGGGGACGACCGAGGATGAGATGGCTGGATGGCATCAACGACTCGACAGACGTGAGTTTGAGTGAACTCCGGGAGTTGGTGATGGACAGGGAGGCCTGGCGTGCTGCAATTCATGAGTCGGACACGACTGAGCGACTGAACTGAACTGATTTACATTATTAGTTTCAGGTGTACAACACAATGACTCAATATGTTTGAGGATTATACTCCATTTAAAGTTATTACAAAATAATGGCTTATATTTATTTCCCAATGCTATACAATTTACCCTTGTTGTTTATTTTACACATAGTAGTTTGTGCCTCTTAACCCTATACCCCAATCTTGCCCCATATTTTCAAACATGAAGAAGGGAAGTGTTAGTCTTCTGATCAAAACCTTCCAGTGGCTTCTCATCAATCAAAATAAGAGTCCAAACCCTTTTAACATGCATCTGGTATGATAACCTCTCATGACCTCCACTGGGCTCCTGCTCTCCCTGGCTCACCCACCTTAGCCATACAAGCCTCTCTGCTGTTTCCCCAACACACAGTCCCACTAACCTTGGCTGGGAACTCCATTTCCCTGATTCCCACTTAGCTTATTGTCTCTTCACCTTTGGCTCGCTGCTCAAATGTCACTTTGTCAGAGCTGCTTCCTGCCACCTCTTCAAAACTGCACACCACCCCCGCCTGCTGCTGCCCACCGCCACCCCCAGCACTAGCTCCCTGCATCTCCCTATCTTAAGATGGCCAAGAAATCACAGCAGGATCCTCTATGACCCACCTCCTAGAATACTGGAAATAAAAGCAAAAATAAACAACTGGGATCTAATTAAAATTAAAAGCTTCTGCACAACAAAGGAAACTATAAACAAGGTGAAAAGACAGCCTTCTGAGTGGGAGAAAATAATAGCAAATGAAGCAACTGACAAACAACTAATCTCAAAAAATATACAAGCAACTTATGCAGCTCAAGTCCAGAAAAATAAATGACCCAATCAAAAAATGGGCCAAAGAACTAAACAGACATTTCTCCAAAGAAGACATACGGATGGCTAACAAACACATGTGGAGAAGGAAATGGCAACCCACTCCAGTGTTCTTGCCTGGAGAATCCCAGGGACGGGGGAGCCTGGTGGGCTGCCGTCTATGGGGTCGCACAGAGTCGGACACGACTGAAGCGACTTAGCAGCAGTTTAAAAAAAAAAAAAAAATGGCCAAGAAAAGAGGCAGTGCTTGTCACAGCACTGACAAAAGATACTAAAATATCCTGGGTTACCATGTGGCTCAATTAAATTCCTCCTCAACTCAAGAAATTTTCTCTTTCCATGAGACTAACAAAAATAATCCTACAGACTACGAACGCAAGTCAGTCCTGATGTTTTCCCAGGGAGAGAGAAGGCTAAAAGTGAACATCTGAACTAAGCTGTTAGGACCACTGGGCACAAGGCACGGTCTCTGAAACACAGAACACTGTAGGACTATCACAGAGAGCTGTCCCTTAGACGGCGGCTCATCCAGAGGAGTGGTGGCAGCAGGGAGCTAGTTAAGAGAATGCTTGCTTACTTCACGGGGCTTCCCTGGTGGCTCAACTGGTCAAGAATCCACCTGCAACACAGAACCCTAGGTGGGTAAGACCCTCTGGAGAAGGAAATGGCAACCCACTTCAGTATTATTGCCTGGGACATCCCATGGACAGAGACACCTGGCAAGTTCAATTATGCTCTTTGTAAGAAAACTTACCTTTTTGAACAGAAATAAAAACATAATCTCAGAGTGGTACATTAATATGGTGATACTCAGTATTTGCTGTATGAACTTCTCCAGCTGTTTCCTTGATTCAACCTTACCTGCTCTACAGCTGTGTCAACTTAGGCAAGGTGACTATCTACTCTAAGCCGCACCTTCCAATTGAGGAAATGGCTCATACCTTCCTTCCCCCAAAGGGTTGCTGGGGGATAATGAGACAGTGTCTATGAAAAGTAACAGGTAGGATATCAATGATATGCAAATATAATAGGGAGTATATCTTTTTGTTCATTTAGGATTAAAAAGAATCACATCTTTCTGAACATCTTTCTAAGACATAAATAATCAAGTTAACTCTTTACTGCAAAACCCAAAAGAAATCAGAAGCTTACCTGCTGATGGCCTGTCCAGCACTGACCACTGCTGACGCCAGTATCTCTGTGCTGAGGCTCTCGGCAAAGCTGGCACCTTCCTGTCCGATCCCACTGTCGGCTGCCTGGCTGGTACTACTCAGTTCTCTCTCTGCCTTTTCAATCGCTTCAGCAACTATCTTCTCAGCAAACACTGTCTTCTTATCAAGATCAACGTGAATTTGCGGGACATCAAGATGAAAAATCCTAGATTTCTGACAGAAGCTGCTAAGCTGTGAATGAGAAACTGGCTTACTACCAGCAAGTGAATCCGGTCTGGGAAAGCGAGGAGATGAATTTCCAGTGCAGTCATGGAGCTCTTTACGGTCACAGTATTGGCAAGCCTGACCCACCAGATGCGACAGCTTTTCTGCGTAAGTGATCCTATCAACTGCGTTTGTGGCTTCAGACACGTGGAAGATGGCAGATCCTAAACCCAACTCTAAAGTGTCGCCCACGACTTTGTTAGCATACTGCTCTATAGCTTGAACAACAGTCTCTCCATAGCCACACCCACTCAAGCTGCCTGTACTCTGAGAAAATCTGTGATTCTGTGAAGAAGGCTGAAGAGACTTGGGAAACTCTGGTCCGACATGAGTCTCAGTATCTTCGTCACATGCGTTTTTTTCATAAAGGCAAGAATCTGTTAACGATTTTGGCAAGCCACCTGTTGATGCCATCAGCCCTTTTGTAACATCTCTTGTGATGCTGTGAGCAAGACAGGTTGAAAAACTATGTAGTTCCGAGCACTCGTTTCTGCATGTGTCCCGTGTCCACTCACAAGTCTGGTTTTTATGAAGGTAACTTCCACCACTTCTGCTTTGTCTTTTTTTATCTGCTTCTTGCTGGTGTTCTTTATTTAAAAACAGTAACAGTTCATCATTGGTTTTCATCTGTGAGCTCTGCACAGGGAATATTTTGGAGCTGCACTTCACTTTGGCTGTTTTAGCTGCTTCTTGCAATCCTGACTTAACGGACCGATAGGCAAGTCTGTTGGCGTACTGGTCCATTATTAACTCACTATTGCCACTTTCCTGTTTTAGTATTTGGATAATGTGACCTGCATACTCATCTGTCACACTTTCACAGCTGGGATACTTGTACGTTAGACCTGACAGACAAGAACTTGGTGGTAAAGGAAGAACAAACGGATCTACTCCTCCCGGGTGTGCTACAGCCTCTACATCCAACTTCTCTTCTGATCTATAATCTTGGTCACCATCAACACAACTGTTCCTCTTCCTCCTGAAAAACATACAGCTCCTAACTTTTGCTATTTTTTCAGCTTCTGTAATGACTTCTGCTGCCATATCACCTGCAAAACTACATAATGCTTGTAAGCTTTCATCTGAGCAATTTAAAAAAGCAGGTGATAGGCTTCTTTGACTCTGCACATTTAAGCAAGGGCTTTTCATCCTGGCTTCTCGAATCACTTTATTATCCAAATGGGAAGCCGCCATTTCGGTTGCAAGAGAAACGATGTGTGTCGCTAACGCGTCTGCAAACTGAACTTTCTTCCCTGCTGGCTCCAACTTCACGTCCACCTCTGGCTGCTCTTCGCCTTCACTACTTTCAACTTCTTCTGAGAGAGACCGCATGAGCTTCAACATGAACTCTTCTTTTTCTATTGCATTTTGTTCATTTTCAGTCAAATTGCTTACAGACGAGTTGTGAGGTGTGGACGGTGGTGTGGCTGGGGCAAACTCTTTTGCTAACTCCCCCTTAAGCTTTTTGGTTAACTTCTTGATATCCCACTCAGGAGACTGGGATGGAACCAGAGGAGTCGATGGAGGGGTGTCAGGTATTACGTTCCCATCTCTCATTTTCTGTTTCTCTTCCACCTGCAAACCATCTGCACAGGTGAGCACTGTGGATGAGAAAGTATGTGAATGGGGAAAAGAGTTTCCCTGCCCAAAAGCCAAGGGCTCAAGGGCTGAATTATGCAAATTCTGCCTTTTCACAGATTTCTCCTTAGCAATTTCCTTCAGGTCGGTTTTCTGGCCTGCCGCTGTTAGACAAGGTGGTGTCTCCAAAGAAAATCCAGGAGCCACAGAACCTTTACCTTCTGGAACACAATCCTTTCCTTCTGAAAGTGAACAGTGAGTTAAATGATCTTGAGCTTCAAGAAACTTGGGGAACTCTTCCAAGGTCAACTGTGACTCGTCTCCAGGAAGAGGCAAGTCTTTCTTGTGGAGGACATTTTTATCTACATTTAGGATCACTAACTTGCTTTCATCTATGGAATGTTTGATAATAGATTTAGATAACCGATCGGCGAACATGTCCTTCTTGCTAGCCTCACTCTGTGGCAGTGCTGCTTGATCCCAGTAGAAAGAAGGGGTTTTTCCCTTTCCTGTTTGAGTTAAACAATCTGTGTGTTCTTCTGTTTTTGCAACTTTGGAAGATGTCACTGAATCTATAGTTTCATTTACTATCGTATGCACCATTGCAGCAGAAAAATCACTAATAATGACAGGATCATTTGTTAACTTTGAAGAGTTTTTTGTTTCAACAACATCACTAGTTGGTTTCACCTCATTCTGGCTACCGGGGTTGTGGTCTGAAGGTAAACAAATATTCCTGAGACAAGCTAGCTCCTCTTCTTTGCTTTTTGTGGCAACACCTGCTGGGGTAGGACCACCATTCAAATGACTATCATCACATGATGGATAAGACTTTGTCTGATACCTATTAGAAGAAATACGGTATGGGAGAAGGGCACTTCCTGCCAAGGGCACTGGGATTGAAGTAACAATTCCTGAAGTACAGAACAAGGCCTGCTGTACCGTGTATTCCTTTTTATACTCCTGCACTGGCTTTGTCACCACAACTGTTTGACTGTTAGAAGTAGGGGAACACACAGAAGTCTGTGTCGCTGACACTACATCTTCTGTGCTCACCAACTTGATGTTTTCTGGGGAAACGCTAACTGCCGCCTTTGTGGTGAAGGTAACATCAACTTGAGACAGCTCAATGAACGCTTCCTGTATTACAGATTCAGACAGATCTCTTGCATAGGACTTCACCACTCTGTCTTCATAGTGAAATGACTGACCCTGCAGAGATGCAGGTGTTGGAGGATATGAGAACTGACACACTTCCATGATGCCTTCAAAAACAAGCTCTTCGGCAAGATCTGCAGCAAATCTAGTGACGGTGTTAGTGAAGATCTGTTTCTTTACATATTGTAGATCTTTTAAAGCATTTGAGAATGCCTCACTCACCAAAAAACTAGCCAGGCCACCAATAGCTCGTTCTTTCAGTGAAAAAGCACGCTGCCTTCTCAGTTCATTAAATGCCATTTGAAAAACGGATGACGTCAATTTGATGGCTAACTGGCATAAGGCATTGGTACATGAAGAGACCCCTTTCTGTAAGTCTTTAAATGCACTGCCAAAACTTTTTTCCACGAGATCTGCTGCAAACTTCTGAATGCTATCAATCATTAAGGGTTTATTTTTAGATTTACTTTTTTGATCAAGGCTTCCATGCTGAAGAGCTATCATTTTATTTTCTCCCTTTTTAATACTATTAGTGTTGGATGTTGCATTTGTATGCTGGCTATGAAGAACTGAGCCCAGAACTTCACAGGAAAGGCTATTTGCATAATCTTCATAGGTATGATAAAGAGAATCAGGATTTTCATGACTCCTATCTCCACCAATATCTGTTTGGCAAAAGCATTCAGCTGGAGTACAGCCTCCAAGAGGACTGAAAGCAGAGGATCGAATAGGACTAAACAAACCACTGTCTTCCCCTGAGGTCTTCACGGGGCGGGGAGAATCTGGGGCATCACACAGGTTACTATAAGGGGATTCTGGTTTACGAGGTGTTGGCTTCCTAACGTTAGCTGGGAGAGCTGGCCGATCAAACTTGAATTTTTGAGGATTCATAGTAGTGGTCACAGAGCACAATTTTTCATGTTTGTGCCCTTTCTTCTGCGATGGCTTCCCTATAGCAAGATCTTTCAGAAACGGACAAGCAGTCTCTAAAGTTTGTTCTAGTTCATCAAACTGATCAAAACTATCAAAAAACTCACTCACTTCTGAGTCTGAATCCTCAATATCATCTTTCGTCACAGGAATTTTAGGTAACTCAAGTTTTGCTTTCAAACTTTTTTGATAACCTTCTTCATCCAAGAAAATAACAGGACTTGGACTTGAGCACTCTGATTCAGACGAGTAGGCAGGAGAAGAAGAGAACAATGGTTTCTGGACATCACTACCTTTCTCTGAAGCAGCAAAGGACCTATAGAAACTCCTCTGGACCCATGGTTCAGAGACTGATGTCGTGACTGAAGTTCTCACTGGAGGCAGTTTTTTATGTCCCAGAACGTTTATTAAAGAAGCTGAAGGTTTAGCCAATGACTTCTGCTGCTCAGAGGCAACCAGAACCCTGAAATCATGGGTATCCAAATGGTGACCAGAGAAAGTCTGTGAAGCAGCATCACACTGGCTCCTTAGTGCAATTATGTTTAATCCTAGAGGAAAAGAATAAAATGATTATTCTTGAAAAGAATTTTTTAATTGATTTAAATAAATGGAATAAATAGACTTGAAGCATGAAATACTCATTTGTATTATAAGTATCTTCTATACTATTTCGTTTTAACACAGGGATCCCCAACCTCCAGGATGTGATGCCTGATGATCTGAGGTGGAACTGATGTAATAATACTTGAAATAACGTGTACAATAAATATAATGCACTTGAATCACCCCGAAACCATCCCCTTCCTGCCCTAGTTCCATGGGAAAATTATCTTTCATGAAACCAGCCCCTGGTGCCAAAAAGGTTGGGGATCACTGAATTAACATACTCATCTCAAGTTGTACTTAACAGCAAGTATTCAGTTCAATTCAGTCGCTCAGTCGTGTCCAACTCTTTGCGACCCCATGAACCGTAGTATGCCAGGCCTCCCTGTCCATCACCAACTCCCAGAGTCCACCCAAACCCATGTCCATTGCGTTGGTGATGCCATCTAACCATCTCATCCTCTGTAGTCCCCTTCTCCTCCTGCCCTCAACCGTTCCCAGCATCGGGGTCTTTTCCAATAAGTCAACTCTTTGCATCAGGTGGCCAAAGTATTGGAGTTTACCCATTACTAAAATATTCTCATGCTACCCCACATCTAACATCTAAAAATACGTCTAAGGAAAATCTAGCATGCTGCCACATGTTACAAACACTAGTATTTAGGTGACCCTGCCAGCTAACTCAAGTCTGAATTTAGGCATTTTTAAGGGAAACAGTGTCTGAACAGTACAACCTAATAAAAGAAAGAGCAAAACTAAAAACCAGGTAACAATGACCTTAAAAGACACAAGAAAGTTAATTCCTCAATCAGAAAAAAAAAGGTATCAATAATTAAATTTGATCAAATTTCAAAATAAATTCCAACTGAACAAGTCTGTCTTAAAACTTTTAAAACTGAACTTTAAACCTTAATTCTCTATTTCAAGTAAAAAAATCTAGTGAAGAACAAACCATCATTATATGGCTTTGAAGTCTCTTCCTCCTCTAAGTGCTCAAAAGCAGTGACAAAGTCATCTTCGATGGAAGATACAGACTGGTTAGTATCATCATCATCTTCATTGGTGGCCTCAAGTTGGTGCTTGTGATGCAAATATGTGTCCAGGGTGTACCTTATGCCAGTAGCGTATTTACTTAGGAGACTAAAGATAAAATCAATTTTAAGTCTTGGTAATGTAGGTGACACTCTCATGACACAAAGCATTCCAGGATGTTGACTCTAGGAAAAGATAAAACATGATAATTTTAATTTCAAAATATACTATACTTACAAGACATATTACCTGGAAATGAAGCCCAGAAATAACACGATACCATTTTAAAAGAAAAAAAAAAAAAAAAGAAACATATGCATCCTAAAACACTGCCTGATTTTGTAATGTTTAATTATTTTCTTCATTCTTTCTCCACAACACTTCTCACTTTCCAGTGTCTTCTCTCACCTTTCTCTTATCCAGGTATTCAAATTCTACCTATTACGTCTCCTTAAATGTCAAAAGAAGTTGCCATCCATTTCTGTGGCAATGATGCTTTCCTGTATTACTATACAGCCCTGTGCTTTTTCTTAATCATTCATCTGGTTCACCAACGATATTATTAACTGCTGAAGGACAGGAACCAACATCTGCTGGATCATGGAAACAGTAAGAGAGTTCCAGAAAAACATCTATTTCTGCTTTATTGACTATGCCAAAGCCTTTGACTGTGTGGATCACAATAAACTGTGGAAAATTCTGAAAGAGATGGGAATACCAGACCACCTAACCT
>SJYT01080556.1:700213-712595 GCA_006410635.1 Cephalophus harveyi | reverse complement strand
TAGAAAATGAGTTAAAGTATATTCTTTAAAAGATACAGCTCAATATTTACATAAATTTGGAGGTGGAAAGAAAAGGGAAAATTTTATATGACTTACACATAGGTAAAAATTCAAGAAATCCAGAAATAATCAATGTTCAGAAAAAATTAGTATGTCTTACATACCACTTATGGAGCTTCACACATGGAAAATCTAATTTAAAGCTATGACCAAAATTATTTTACCCTTCAGTGATTTCAAGGATTTATGAGTTAGATTTCTTATGAATTATATTTCCTTGAGATGGTAATAAACAAAAAGAAACTTCACCCAAGCATTTTAAAGTTTAATGCTCTAAATTAACCCCTTCATGGACTGCAGCCTGTTGTGGCAAAGTGGCTTACGTAACTCAATGAAGCTATGAGCCATGCCATGCTGGGCCACCCAAGACAGACAAGTCATAGTTGAAAGTTCTGACAAAACGTGGTCCACTGGAGGAGGGAATGGCAACCTACTCCAATAATTCTGCCTGGAGAACCCAGCAACACTATAAAAAAGGAAAAAGTTATGACACCAGAAGATGAGCTTGCCCAGGTCAGAAGGTGTCCAATATGTTACTGGGGTACAGGAGAGGGCAATTACAAATAGCTCCAGAAAGAATGAAGACCAGGGGCCAAAGTGGAAACGTGCTCAGTTTTGGATGTGTCTAGTGGTGAAAGTGAAGTCAGATATATAAAGAACAATACTGCATAGGAACCTGAAATGTAGTTGTATGAATCAGGTAAATTGGATGTGGTCAAACAGGAGATGGCAAGATTGAACGTCAACATCTTAGGAATCAGTGAACTAAAATAGACAGGAATTGGCGAATTTAATTCAGATGACCACTGTATCTACTACTATGAGAAAGAATTCCTTAGAAGAAATGGAGTAACCCTCATAGTCAATGAAAGAGTTTGAAACACAGTAACTGGGTGCAACCTCAAAGATGATAGAGTGACTTTGGTTCGCTTCCAAGGCAAACCATTCAACATCACAGTAATCCAAGTCTATGCCCCAAACATTAATGCCAAAGAAGCTGAAATTCACTGGTTCTACAAAGACCTACAAGACCTTCTAGAACTATCACCAAAAAAAAGATGTCCTTTTCATTAGGGGATTGGAATAGAAAAGTAGGAAGTCAAGAGATACCCAGAGTAGAGTAACAGGCAAGTTTGGCCTTGGGAGTACAAAATGAAGCAGGGCAAAGGCTAACGGAGCTCTGTCAAGAGAACATGCTGATCACAGCAAGCACCCTTTTCCAACAACCCAAGAGACAACTCTACACAAGGACATCACCAAATGGTCAATACCGAAATCAGATTGCTTATGTTCTCTGCAGCCAAAGATGGAGAAGCTCTATAGTCAGCAAAAGCAAAACATGGAGCTGACTATGGCTCAGATCATCAGCTCCTTATTGAAAAATTCAGGCTTAAACTTAAGAAAGTAGGGAAAACCACTAGACCATTCAAGTATGACCTGAATCAAATCCCTTATGATTAAACAGTAGAGGTGATCAATAGATTCAAGGGATTAGATCTGGTAGAGAAAGTGCCTGAAGAACTATAGAAGGAGGTTTTTAACACTGTACAGGAGGCAGTAACAAACACCATCCCCCAAAAAAAAGAAATGCAAGAAGACACAGTGGCTGTCTGAGGAGGCTTTACAAATAGTTGAGCAAGGAAGAGAAGCAAAAAGCAAAGAAGAAAGGGAAATACATACCCAACTGAAACCAGAGTTCCAGAGCATAGCAAGAGAGATTGTTTAAATGAACAATGCAAAGAAACAGAGGAAAACAACAGAACCGGAAAGACTAAAGATCTCTTCGAGAAAATTGAAGATACTAAGCAAACATCTCAAAAGGGCACAAAAAAGGACAGATTTGGTATGGACCTAATAGCAGCAGAAGATATTAAGAGGTGGCAAGAACACACAGAAGAACTATACAAAAGAGATCTTACTGACTCAGATAACCACAATGGTGTGATCACTCAACCTAGAGTCAGACATCCTGGAATGCGAAGTCAAGTGGGCCTTAGGTAGCATTTCTATGAATAAAACTGGTGGAAGTGATGGAATTCCAGCTGAACTGTTTCAAATCTGAAAGATGGTGCTATAGAAGTGCTATACTCAATATGCCAGCAAATTTGGAAAATGCAGCAGTGGCCATAAGACTGGAAAAGGTCAGTTTTCATTCCAATTCCAAACAAGGGCAATGCCAAAGAATGTTCAAACACCAGATAACTGCACTCATTTCACATGCTGGTAAGGTTATGCTCAAAATCCTTCAAGCTAGGCCTCAGCAACACACGAACTGAGAATTTCCAGATATACAAGTTGGATTTAGAAAAGGCAAGAGGAACATGAGATCAAACTGCCAACATTTGTTGGATCATGGAGAAATCAAGGAAATTCCAGAAAAATATCTACTTCTGCTTCACTGACTACGCTAAAGCCTTTGACTGTGTGGATCACAACAAACTGTGGAAAATTCTTAGAGATGGGAGCACCGGACCACCTTACTTGTCTCCTGAGAAACCTGTATGCAGGTCAAGAAGCAAAAGAACCAGACAAGGAATAAGTGATTGGTCCAAAACTGTGAAAGGAATACAAGACTGCACATTGACACTCTGTTTACTGAACTTATATGCATAGTACATTATGCCAAATTCCAGGCTGGATGAACCACAAGCTGGAATTAAGATTGTTAGGAGAAATATCAACAACCTCAATGTGCAGATGATACCACTTTAATGGCAGAAAGTAAAGAGCACCTAAAGAAAAGCATCTCTTGCGTGGGTGCTAAGTCTCAGTTGTATCCAATTCTTTGCAACTATGGACTGTAGCCTGCCAGGCTCCTCTGTCCATGGCATTCTCCAGGCAAGAACACTGGAGTGGACTGCCATGCCCTCCTTCACGGGAGCTTCCCATCCGGGATTGAACCAGAGTCTCTTGCCTCTTGCGTTGACAGGAGGGTTCTTTACCATTATCACCACCTGGCAAACCGAGAAGATGGTCAAAGTAGAGAGTAAAAAGCTGGTTTAAAACTCAACAATGGAGAAAAAAACTCATGGCATCTGGTCCCATCACTTGATGGCAAATAGAAAGGGAAAAGGTAGAAGTAGTGACAGATTTTATTTTCTTGGGTCCAAAATCACTGCAGTGACTGCAGGCATCAAACTAAAAGACACTTGCTCCTTGGAAGGAAAGCAATGACCAACCTAAACAGCATATTAAAAAGCAGAGATAGTACTTGGCTGACAAAGGCCTATATAGTTAAAGCTATGGTTTTTCCAGTAGTCATATACAGGTGTGAGAGCTGGACCATAAAGAAAGCTGAGCACTGAAGAACTGATGCTTTCTAATTTGGTGCTGGAGTAGACTCTTGAGAGTCTCTCAGACAGCAAGGAGATCAAACCAGTCAGTCCTAAAGGAAATCAACCCTGAATATTCACTGGAAGGACTGATGCTAAGGCTGAAGCTCTAATACTCTGGCCACGTGATGTGAAGAGCTGACTCACTGGGAAAGACTCTGATGCTGGGAAAGACTTAAGACAAAAAGGAGAAGCGAGAGGCAGAGGACTAGATGGTTAGACGGCATCACCAACTCAATGGACATGAATATGAACAAAATCCAGGAGATCATGGAGTCTGACATGCTGCAATCCATGGGGTTGCCAAGATTCAGACAGGACTGAACGAGTGAACTACAACACCCTCAATTAAAAGTTGTTTATAAAATGTGCCAACAAAAACTCATTAGAAATAATATATAAAAGTTACCTGGTTTAGAGGATCACTGTTTATATCTGATGATTTATTTACATCCTTCATACAAATAATTTCATTTTCATTTAGACTGCAGAAGTGCAGTGAATTCAGCAGATCTGGGAGTTCCAAAGAAACTGCAGCCAAATCCTAATGTAAAGCAATAACACAATAAATAACATTGTAGCATAACACTTTAAGTCCCTTATATTGTGGCCCTGAACTAAAATCATAACGTCTACTTGTTATTGTTGTTCAGTTGCTCAATCATGTCCGACCCTTTGCAGCCCCGTGGACTGTAGCAAACTAAAGTCTACCAGTTAGTAAACTTTCCAGTTCATAATAGCTAACACTTGCAGTTTATTGACCACCATCAATTGTTTGGAAACTCAAAACTAAAATGTACTAAAATATTTTAAAATTGACAATTTTTGTAGCATTTTAAACATAATGATACCAACTGTAACAAGATTTTACATGGTACCTCACGCATCAACAACGAGGCATTTAATAGTTTTCAGCAGCAAATGTCAAACCTGGAGTCCTCAAGTTTAACCATGAAATTTCTCAAATGGGATTCTTGCTTTTACACTTCTTTGGTGGTTAAGTTACATATTTGTATAATCCAAGTCTATTTTTCTGCCTTTCTCCCTTTAGTGAAAATTTTATGAAGATGTAAAGAAAAATGCCTGTTTTTCTTTCCATTTGCCCCTTTTATGTAACTGTTGTGCCCAGTGCAAGAATTATTACCATCTCTGACCATTCATACAGTACTTTCCTTCATAAACATGGTTTTATCATTCTTAAAGAGGAAGTGGAGTATGAAAGAAATAACTTTGGATAGTCTTTTCAGCCTTACGTTCTCGCAACTATATCTTCTCTTGTGCCCTCTGTCTAGACTATTTCCTGCAGGCAAGGGCACAATCAAGACACACAGCAAAGTTTTCTTTTCTCATCACCAGATACGCATTATCTTTACAAACAACGCAGTGCTAGTGCTGCTGCTTCTGCTAGAAGATGTTTTACTGACACAAAAGGAAACACCACAAGCACAAGTTTTAAGAAGCAATACAAGGTGAAAAAAAAGTACCCCATCACATCTACCCGAGCTTCAACTCCTCTTCACATAAGTGTGCAGCTTTCCTTTGCTGATCCTAATCTCAACTGTCAGTCCCTCTAAAAACACTTGCCTCAATCAAACAGGCTAAAATTTTTACATTGGTTTTTCATTATTTTTTACAAATGTATTCTTACTTTAACAATTTTAACTCTTTTCTCAATTAAAAACATAAGAATATGACTGTTGAAGTTAGATTATAAATACCATCGAAATAAAAAATAAATCTTCTATTCTACATTATGACAGATGCAGAAAAAGTTAGCCTGTGGTTTGCAACCTTCTTAGATAAATGACTTTTGTGGTCCCCTAGCCTAAAACTGCTTTCCGTAACAGAAACACTCAGTGAAAACATTAAAAGTGAAAATGTCGAGGACACACTCAAAAGTTGACCTCAAAATGTCATCTTTTAAGTTTAAATAGGAATGATAACAGAAGAGTTTAATGTAACTTTGGGGCTAATGAGGCAAATTTTCCATGCTCTCAAAATTTATTTCAAATAATCTCTCGTGTCCCTTTCCAGTTCAATAAGTCGACCATACCTGTATATGAGCAGCATCTGTTTCTTCATTAAAACCTAGAAATGTGACCTGAATAAAAAAGGAATAAAGGTCCATTAAAATTTTTAAGTCTTATCTCAATTAGACTGTTGACAGAGCTGAGAAACAGAAAGCAGAGCACACAATGCA
The DNA here is from genome assembly GCA_006410635.1 of Cephalophus harveyi. Lineage (NCBI taxonomy): Eukaryota > Metazoa > Chordata > Mammalia > Artiodactyla > Bovidae > Cephalophus > Cephalophus harveyi. The sequence goes on along the minus strand of SJYT01080556.1, from coordinate 707,003 downwards.
TTAAAATGCTGCTGCAAGATGATTAATTTTTTCAAAGATGATCACAAAGGTTTTCACCAAAGGTCTGGCTCCATAATTGGGGTTCCCAAACCTCTCCCACACCCACTCATTAGCAAGTTCAATCTTCACCCTCAAACATAAAGCACACGACTCTTCTCTCCACAGCCTCTGCGGCCACTTCTCCCCTACACAACCCCAGTCCTCTCCTACCTGCCTCGGGAATCATCCTGTCATTTCCCTGTCAAAACCTTTCCAAGCTTCTCAACGCAGAGTCCTAATGGAGGTTCCAAGGCTCTGGCTTAGCTGGTGGCTTCAACTTTCCCTCACCTTCATTCAAACACATGGGCCCCTGGTCCAGGACACTCCTGATTGTCCCTGCCTAAGGGATTCACAGTGGTGCCTTCAACCTGGACCCCTATTCCTTGCCATGTCTACCTGTCTAGCTGCTTCTTGTTCTTCTAGTTCCAACCTAAACATCACCTCCTCAGAGAGTCTTTCCCTGGGAACCTCTCAAGCTACCTCCTGACTGACTCTCTGTGGTATTACATTTATTTCCTTCCTTTATTTCCTTCCTTATTTACCTGGAGATTTCTCTACAAAAGTTTATAGAAATTAAATTTTTAAAGACAATCTAATGGTCTGAGGAAATGTCACATTATTAAGCAAAAAGGACAAGTTACAGAAAAATAATATAGACTATACATACCATTTCAACCTTATTTTTAAAAATATACACCAGGAAAATAATTCTGGAAGTTAATATACCAAATTATAAGGAGGGATTAACTTTCAATAATAGAATTATAAGTGATCTTATTTTTCTCTACTTTTATCCCCCCTATGGTTTTTTCTTTCCTCACTTACAGGATTAATGACTTTAAAAAAAAAATACTTTCAGTATTTCTTATTTTTCTATATGGAATATGTACAGTTTTATAACCTGAATAGCATTACTTTAAAACTTTATATTTCCTTGTCTTTGACATCATAAGAAATTTTGACTGCTTGAAGCTAGACTAGTAAACTGTCTACCAAGTAAGTTCTGTGACTAAAAATATGAAATAAGTGGCAACAATATAATCAATTCTCAATAGAAAACAGCATAGTTAAAATACAAAACAACACTCAATATACTTTTGACATCTTTCTGATGACTCAAAAGCAAGTCAGAATCTTAAGGTTGTTGCAGAATCTTTATTCTCATTAATTATGAGTACTACCTTCACAGAAATGTTACAGTTAACTTCCAGGTGTCCAGGTAACGCATTAACCTGTAGGAACCTGTCTCCTTACATATAAATCTTAAGGCAACACAACTCCTCTCCCACAGTTGTGAGGGTTAATGTGAGAATGTGGAGGAAAGTGCCCAGCATATTACAGGCACTCAATAACAAAGAGACACTCAAATAACAAGCTTCCTTTATTCAACAAAGATACTTGGGAAATATATACACCCTAACATGAGACAGAAATTCCTTCTATTCTTTTAAGCTTCCTTTTACTGAATACAAGAGAGAAGATGAGCTGGCATGGAGGTCTGAGGGTGCCAGCAGAGTACTACGTTTCGCAGTGCTTAAGAAATGTGGGCTCAGAGGGCACTGCATAAACCGCTGGAGCGAGGCGGCCGGGACACCAGCTGGGGGCAGAGGACACAGAAGCCCTGCCGTGCCTGGCAGCAGCCAAGATCAGGAGCGGCTCAGCTGGACTAAAGCAGAAAGGGATAACAAACAGGAGAGCAGCCCAGAGCCAGAGAACCGAGCTCACACAAAAAGAAGAGGCTCAGGTCGGAAGCCACTGCAGGCCTGAAAGCTGTGCTCGCCATCCTATGCGGCTACTTCAAACACAGTTCCTCAAGGAATATGAAAGAAAACCATACCCAAAATAACCAATATTTTTATTAGGACCCTGATTTCAAAAAAGAATCTTTAATCAACATATGTATCAGTTTTGAGCTTCAATGACCCCAATACCCTCTCTCCTATGGTAAATAAATGTATAGATGGACTATGGTTATATATTGTAGGAAAAAACTTTACCCCTTTTTTTATAGTAATAAATTCAAACAAAGATTGACGCAACAGAGAAAAAGGTAAGCAAGTAGTATATCATATCCTTAAGTGGCAAATATCTTACTTCAAAATAAATCTATCACTACTATTTCATTTTTTAATCAAAGCACTGAATTTAAACAACCAATATATGAGTATTAGAAATAAGTATATATTTTGTTTCAGAGTAGAAAATTTCAGAATGTAAGTCCCAATTACTAAACATAGTAGAAATCACCTAATACAGAGTTGTGTGTCTGATGAGTGGTCAGTAATGACTATGCTGTGTACGTGTGCTAAATTGCTTCAGGTGTGTGGGATTCTTTGCGACCCCATGGATTGTAGCCCGCCAGGCTCCTCTGTCTGGGATTTTCCAAGCAAGAATACTGGAGTGGGTTGCCAAGCCCTCCTCCAGAGATCTTCCTGACCCAGGGACTGAACTCACATCTCTTACGTCTCTTGAATTGGCAGGCAGGTTCTTTACCACTAGTGCCACCATATTAGCAGGTACTTAAAACAGGTACTTCTCACACATGAATTAATGTGCAGAGATTTTAGGCATTTAAAAACAGACCACGCAATTCTACAAAGATCCATGAAAATACACTGTGCTGTATTAGGAAAAGGGTATAGAGAGTAATCTGTCAAACCTCAGTCAAATTGGCATGTTCATCCTGCGTCAAACAGTCCTCGGCTGATACACTGCACAGTTCCTTCTCGCTCTGTAATAAAGACTTCACAGACTGGAATACATCTTCATTGAAGCTCTGAAAACACAAGATACTCTTAATTTACTTAATTCTAAGACAATGTAAAAGATCCTGGTGGTGGATTAAAAGGAGAGTCGCTAACTTTCCAAAGAGTATTCACTGGGCACCTTTTGATGTAACAGAACTCACTCAACTGAGAGAAAGAAAGAACAAAAGGCTGAAGCAGAACTCCACATGCTCAACACTCAACAGCCCCAGGCTCTCAACCTGGAGAGACGTGAGGCCCTCAGCCAGGTCCTCTCCCTTTCACCCTGCACTGACACCTAGCAGATCGCACACCTGATTTCCAAGCCACTGACAGAAGAGAAGCAACAATTCATAAGATGATGATGGGGGGCTTACAGTAAGGTATGCTAACAATCTGATTAATTTCATAGCAAAGTTGGAGATGGAAAAATCAAAGAGGTAATAACCCAAAATAAGGCTTTTCAGGGTTCTTAAAGCAGCAATATGATGAAAGAGGGAAGGCATTCCAGATTTGAAAGAAAAGGATGTCGTAAGTGCAAAGAAACAGAGGAGGAGGAAAATTTCATAAAGAAATGAGTACTATAGTTGGATATAAAGAGAATATTAATTTCTACCTTATTCCCCCCTTCTGATTTGTTGATAGCTATTCTAGCAAAAATGTCCTTATTCCCTAATGTTCCTCTGTAGAAATCCTACATATTCCAACACCTGTGAAGATTTCCCATCCCTTCAGTTCAGTTCAGTTCAGTCGCTCAGTCGTGTCCGACTCTTTGCGACCCCATGAATCGCAGCACGCCAGGCCTCCCTGTTCACCACCATCTCTCGGAGTTCACTCAGACTCATGTCCATCCAGCCATCTCATCCTCGGTTGTCCCCTTCTCCTCCTGCCCCCAATCCCTCCCAGCATCAGAGTCTTTTCCAATGAGTCAACTAACTCTTCGCATGAGGTGGCCAAAGTACTGGAGTTAAGAGCAATGAGCATATCCAGCACATGAATTTTGGTTTCTAAATACCATTCGCCACTTAAAAGAACTAGAAGTTCCCTGACTGAAGGAATTCTAGGTCTGAGGTGGAAACTTATGAAGTACAGCTGAACGTCTTACTGTGACATAACAGAAGAAAGTGTCTCAAAAGAACACAGAAGCTTGAAGAACACTTGAAGGAATTCCAATTGGCCAAATATGGGATAACCTAAGCATCAAAAGAATACAGACGGTAATGGAGTACAACAGCTGAGTTTTAAAAGAAACTACAAGTCCATTAAAAGAGACAGATAAAAGGGTAGGGGTTGGAGGACTGTGCTACCTTACCTTAGAACACTGGCTAACAAATATGAACAGAATGACAAAATTTAAAAATTCCTGATTTTTAACTACTGATTCCGGAAAGGACTATCAATGTATCCTAATCCACCAGATTAAATGTTACTGAGGAACATACAGTGTTTTGCCACATCACCCTATAGATTACTTATTAACAGTATTAATTATAAAGGGGTTATGTGTATTTATGCTGGAGATAACTGGTAGTTGATCAGAGAGGTTGATAAGGTAGTTAAGGGTAACCAACTATCCAGTCAAGCCTGGCCTTAACAAGATGCACCTTCTGATCCGACACAAGAGAATGACCATGACATCATCCGTGAGGTGTCCCTACTGAACCTAACCACAGGGAAAAACAAGTGAACTAGGAATATGAAGATGTTCTACAAGATAAGTGGTACAAACTCTTCCAAAGATTTGCCATCATGAGAAAAGAATTTAGACCAGAGATGGAGCCAACGGGGGTGGGGAGATCAAAAAGATACAATACCCAAGTAGAGAATGTCAACCTTGCTTGATTCCTAGATGAGAGGCAAGGGATAAATCACAAGGACACTGAGACAACTGGGGAAATTTATGCATGGATTGCACGTTAAGACTGTGCTACTGAATTAATGATTTTCTGAAGGACGGTAATAATGCTGATGTTCTTAAGAGAAGCATGCTAACGTGAAGACGAGAAGTAAAATAATGTCTGTAGCCTACTCTCATTTGCTTTCAAAAGGTAAGTGTGTGTGTACATATATACACACAGAATGGGTCTGGTAAAACGTTAACAGGGTGAATCTAAGTGAAGAGTGTATGTGGTGTTCATTGTACTGCTTCCCCCCCTCCAGTATTTGAATATTCGAAATTTTAAATGATTCTCCTCTCACTAATGAGTGGAAATTTTCAGGCTAAATTATGAACATGAACTTAAAAAAGGAAAAAATATGAAATGTGATATCTGAACATAAGCAATCAACATAAACTCATGACAGTAAAAGAACAACAGTCACAGTTAGTACCCAGAACTTGATTTCTAAATCAAAAGGTTCTGTGGAGAAAGAGCCCAATCCAGGTCTGAGGAAGGTAAAGCAGAAACAGGGTCAGTCTTATACTAGAAAGCAAGGAAGCAATTAAACAATTATAAGCCTGAGAAAAGGACTTTGGCATTGCCTGAAGGGGCTTACAGGGACCAAGTCTGGGGCAATCTGAGCAACTTAAATAAATGAGTGAATAAATAAATAAATGACTGCAAATAAATAAAAGATGAGAAAACATAGTTATTTTAAAATCAATGCTTCCAGAGCAACACAAATAAATTTAAACTATTTGCATCCATTTAAGTTGACTATTCCACCAAGTCATTCATCTGAAAATTGATAATCACCATTTTGCAACTTTCAAGAATTAGCTGCAGGAAAGGACCATCAAGGGATGCCAAAAGTGTTACTGAAAGTTGAAAAAACAAGATGCTTGCACACCACCAAGTATCATCCCATAGATTATTTGCTAACTAAAAAACAGAATATATACTTTTAAAATGGACAACAGTTACTACCCTAATCAACTGATCGATTCTAGCTAGCATCACTAATCATTAGGAAAACCTGCAATTCTGTCTTCTCACTACCCTTTAGTATCCTGGCTAAAAATTTTTAACTTGAATCTAAGTTAACACCTAACTTCTTTACACCTTTACATCTAACTTCTAGTTTATATGAAATATATAGAAAGGGGAGAAGAATAAGTTAAACAGCACTGTGAGAAAACCACCAGACAAATGCAGAATGTGGAACACTGTACTAGGGCCTGGCCCATTCAACCAGTCAGTCTTGAATTTAAAAACAAAGCAAAAGAGGAGAAGCTCTTTCAGAACCACTCCTCAAAAATATGAGTCATAACCATCAAATGCAATTAGCTCAAATGCAATAGGAGCCTACATTAAACCCAAAATGGAAGTGGGATGGATGAGGGCCTATAAAAAACATTTTCAGAGTAATAAAGGAAATATGAGTATGGCTGGGTGTTAGATACAAGGGGATTATATTTAATTTTCTTGAATGTGATCATGTTTGGAGTGAAGAGACATCAAGAATGTTAACTTTTACAAGGATTTACTGTATAGCACAGGGAACTATATTCAACATCTTGTGATAACCTATAATGGAAAAGAATCTGAATCTCTACACCGCAAAGTAACACAATATTATAAATCAATTATAGTTTTAAAAAAATAAAGACCATTAATTTTCAAATGGTTCTGCCAAAAATTAAATACACACACAGAAATAAAACAAAAATATTAACTGCTGAATAGGGGTGGTTGGTATGTAGGTTTACATGTGGGTGTACTATAGTTTCTCTATAGGCTTGAAATTTTCATAATAAAATGTTAGAAAAAATTAATGGAATAAAAAGTGCAATTCTTTCTGGTTCTCACAGTCCCTGATTCTCAATAAATATTCCAAGTATTTCTTTATCTTTAATGCAAAGTAAGGTGAAATCTATAAAATCTGAGTATACATTTCCAATTTCCACATTAGCCAACAGGGACGTTTTCGTCAGCATATATATATATATCACACATACATACATACACACACACCTTTTGAAATAAGATGTCAAAAGTTGTACTGTGCATGCAAAACACACATACATACAAAGAGTATATAATATTTAGATTCATATCAGTTCAGTC
>SJYT01080556.1:677708-700060 GCA_006410635.1 Cephalophus harveyi | reverse complement strand
TTCAAAAGCATCAATTCTTCGGCGATCAGCCTTCTTCACAGTCCAACTCTCACATCCATACATGACCACAGGAAAAACCATAGCCTTGACTAAACGGACCTTAGTCGGCAAAGTAATGTCTCTGCTTTTGAAAATGCTATCTAGGTTGGACATAACTTTTCTTCCAAGGAGTAAGCGTCTTCTAATTTCATGGCTGCAGTCACCATCAGCAGTGATTCTGGAGCCTAAAAAAATAAAGTCTGGCATCTGGTCCCATCACTTCATGGGAAATAGATGGGGAAATAGATTCATATACTTCTATCTAAAAGGTTTCCAAATATTCGAGAGAATTCAAACCAGAACTTTATCATGTGTCTAATATAAACAATGGGCTAAATAACAATATTAAATTAACAGTATGAAGTTTCGGCTGTGGCTGAATACACTGGTGAATTCAGATTAAATAGGTAGGTAGTACAATGCCTGGAGTACATGGTCACTAGCTCACTATTATATTTTCTGTATATGTGCATTTTCTTAGTTCTAATATTAATTTAAAGCAACCAGTACAATTTAATTACTAATTTAAAGCTATGGATCCAATGACTAATCTGAAAAAACTATAATATACCTATAGTTTACAAAAAGTAAAAACACAGAGAAAATAGTCTTTACTGAAGTGCAGTGAAGTGCAGTCGCTCAGTTGTGTCCGAATCTTTGCGACCCCATGAACTGTAGCCCACCACCCTCCTCCATCCATGGAATTTTCCAGGCAAAAGTACTGGAGTGGGCTTGCCATTTCCTTGTCTAGGGGATCTTCCTGACCCAGGGATCAAACCCAGGTCTCTTTTTTCAAATTAAAAAGGGGACCTACTAAGTTTAAAGGTCCCTGAAAACACAAGGGGCATATTACTTAAAAATATAATTACTACAGAAACTAGCACAATATTATAAAGCAATTATCTTCCAATAAAAAATATAAAATAAATAAGTTTACTTTCTGTTTTCCAACTCTGCAGGCACCTTTTTCGACAACCACTCTATTCCAGTTAGCAGTCAAACCCAAACATTTCTTAAATCTCTGAAGAAATGAATAGCTAAATGAAAAAGCAGGCCTAGCAGCTTTTAAGAACACTAACAATGAGAAGCTGGAAAGAAGATCTGCAGAGAAGACAAGAGCTACCATAAGAGAGGAGCGAGGAAAAGCTACAATGCAAGAAGTCAAAGACCATTTATCAAGCAAGGACTTGTCAACAGTGTCATACAATGCAGCAGATGAAGCTAAAAAAAGGTTTGACAAAGACTGCTAACCATCCTCCAGTGTTCATTCTCCCTTTCCGTCAAGTGACACCCCCACAGTGTTAGTCAAGAAAAATGTCAAGAATGAAAGGGTAACAAAATCATCACAAGAGAGGAAAAGAGAGAGGGTTCCTCCTCAGACTAGAAACCCGAAAGCATCAGGAATGACATTTCATTTGCTCGCTCTTTATTTTCCACCTGCTACTGAGCCTAGGGCCAGGCATACTAGCAGCACTCAAGTTTATATCTGCTGAGTGAATCAGTGAACAGTAATATTTTGAGGTAAAGCTAAAGCTTATGTAAGAAAAGTCACACCTGATGCTGATATTGTGAAGAAGAAGAAAGAAAACTAATGAGAAGAAATAGGGAGAGACTGTGATCTTTGGGAAATAAAGTTTAGTGTCTCTATGATTTCATATCACTATTTTCATATATCCCAATCTCTGCATTTTATCATTACTGATTTCAATAAATAAGAATCATTTAAAAACAGTAATATCAATTCCTTCTTGGCCTTTTGGCTAAGATCAAGTGTAAAAACAGTAATATCATAACACAGCTGCTTAAAAACAGACTTCAGAAAAAGGATCAACATTTTTATTAAAACTGTCACTGAACTTACTTTTCTGACAGATGCTCTAGTTTTCATGTGATTGTTCCTGAAAGACTGGAAGGTCGCCATAACTATACTGCTGTTGTATGTAATCAATGAAGAGTTAATCCACTAAAGACCTAAAGAAAAAATAGTAAAAGAAACTGATTTATTGATCTGAGTAATTCAGGCAAGCATTTTGTCCTAAAATAACTTCTTTAAATTCAGTCACTTAGAAAAATGAAAACATAAAAACAAAAATTCTCAGACATAAAAATGTACTCAACAGTCTAACATGAATATTTGAATATTCATGAAAACTATGAATACTGGCACCTTCATGAGATCAAATTATTACAAAATGTTATTTTTAGGTTCAAAATTATTATATATTAAAAATTACCCATATTTAGTCAGTCTTAGCTCTTTTTAATTACAAATAATATCTGAAAGCCTTAATAAGAAATATTTCAAAAACTGTTAAAAAACCTAAAACCTAGGATATCACAGAAAGAACCTCAACCTTCTTGTCTCCCAAAAGTGGCTCTCTATTCCTACAGCAACCATGAATGCTCCAGACATTCTTATTTCTTGGGAAAAAAGGTTTAATAATATACCAATGAAAATATGAAATCTGTACATATCAGATAAAAACAAATCCCTTCTACAGGACTCTTAGGAGCATACCAATGACAAAAACATCCAATTCAAATGATTAATACCATAGTATTTAAAACACACACACACCCTCCTTGGTAGAAAACGCTAGAGCTATGTCACTTTTTATCAATGCTTTAATGAAATACCTTTGAGAGCTTAAATCAACTTGGGTATTAACCACTGAATACCCACATTTGACAACAGTAACTTGTCCCTTCGTTCAAAATCTATGGGCACCAGACGCTATGGATACAGGTATAGAACAGGGCATATACAGCCCTTCTGGGTCAGAGCCTTACAAGGAAAATGGGCAGGAGTGAGAACTGAATTCTAAATCCTTAATACTAAAAAAAAATCTGAATAGAGATTGAAGACATGCCTAATCAGTTTCAGTCAAATTGGTCTTATCAAGAATTACCTAGTTGAGGTTTTCAAGACATTTGGTTGGTATTAATTTATACGATGAAGAGATTTATACACAAAACCAAACTTCAAACTAGTTCCCCACAGAACTGCAAAAAAAAAAAAAAAAGAAAACCTAAATTATATAGTAGAGTTCTAATTTTATATTCTTTTGCTACAAAGATAAAACTGAAGTATCAGTGCCTGCACACACATGCACCTCACTTTAGGGTTTCCTAGATTCTAATTTTTCACAAAGAATTATATATTTATTTCTTGGGAGAGCCACACTTTGGGGGAGGATATCAGCTCCCCAAATAGGGATCAAACCTATGCCCTCTGCAGTAGTACCGCAATCTTAACCACCGGACTGTCAGGGAAGTCCCAGAATTTAATTTTTTTAGACAAAGAATTCTATTCTAAATTAAAATAAACTTCTATTCTATTCTGGTCTAACAGTAAAACGTGATTAATGGCTGGAATTGAAGCAGAGTTGTCAGAAAGACAAGGAATATCCAGACAGCACAAGATAAAGAGCAATACAATGGGATGCAGAAAAGTAGCATTTGTATTCCCCTCCTGACTCTCATTAGCTCTGTTCCCTCTAGGCAAACTGCATTATCTCTGGATCTGTTTCCTCTATGTATATATCTGGGTGTATATGATGCAGGTTAACGTCGATGTATACTACCCTACTTACCGGGCAAGTTTATTTTAAGAACCAGATAGTAATTTATAAGAGGCACTTTAAAAACTATAGAAAGTGAAAGTGAAGTCACTCAGTCGTGTCTGACTCTTTGTGACCCCGTGGACTAGCCCACCAGGCTCCTCTGTCCATGGGATTCTCCAGGCAAGAATACTGGAGTGGGTTGCCATTTCCTTCTCCAGGGGATCTTCCCAACTCAGGGATCAAACCTGGGTCTCCCACATTGCAGGCAGACACTTTAACCTCTGAGCTACTAGGGAAGCACTATAAAACATAGGTAAAAGGAGAACTAAAATATTTACTTACATACCAAAATGATTAAGAGGACCAAAATTCTCAAAACAAGGTATAAAGGTTTATGTAACCAAAGCAAAGAAATAATCCTTTCTTTGTCCCAGTCCAAGACACTCGTCCTTCCTCCCCTCCCCGCCCCAAGTTCTCTACAGCTACCAAAAACCCTCAGAGACAAGTGGACTTGCCTCAAACTTCACATAAAACATATAAAATTAAGAGGCCAACACAATGATGCCACAACAGTGAAACTCTAACTCAGCTCCTGAGTAAACTGGCACCTTTCTGGAGCCCAATTTTGTAATGCATGCCAAAACCCTGAAAACACCCCTACACTGACACAGCCACTCCACTTCTGGGAATTCATCAAAGAAAAGAATGCCCCTGGAGCAGCCAGGGTTCTCAGGAGAGCTTAAAACACACCAACAGCTGTGCTAAAAGACTTCCTTGCACGTATCATTCAATCCTTAGGACCGGCAGAATCCAGTTCTACAGTGAGAAAAACAGAGGTGAGCAAAGTTAACCACTCACCAGGCCCACACAGTGAGCAGTAGAGAGCTGAGACGCAAATCCAGATCTTCAAACTCTAGCACCCACTCGCTTACCCTCCTCTCTACAGTGCACAGAGGCCTGAAAAGCTGTTCATTGCACTTTGTAATAGCAATAAGGACCACCCCAGATGTCAGAAACAGAGCCCGAGAGGGCCTTCCCACCATGGCATGATGTCGGCCATGGTACACAATGCATGCACAAGGACAGACAACCAGTGTGCAAAGCATCTTTACTTTCTCTGACTCCTGGTCTTCCCCAAGAGATGGAGTTGCTAAAAGAGATGGGAGACAGCAATTACCTTTGCAGCTGCCAAATAAAGGCAACAGGAGCAAAGATTAAACTTGAACTCAATGGCGGCGTCACCAAACATGAAACTGACCCACTACCTCACCAGAAGGTGGACGCTGCAACAGGCCAAGACCCCGAGGCAAGAAGCAGTCACAAGGCCTTCGGGGAAGGCCAGGGCCTCTGATACAACATCCGTATCTGACACCGTGTGCTACCCCAGCTCACTACCTGCAATATTCCTGAATGGCAGACCTAAACAGGACACCCTTTTCAAAGCTGAGAACTAAACAATCCAGTATGAACCTACAAAGAATCATTAAAACACACACACACACACACGAGATACACTGAAGAAAGGAAAAAAAAAAAAACTCCAAACACACTCATGCCACCCAAAACTCACATTATCTATTTTTAGAATTTAAGAAACTAGTTTTAATCCCACATTTACACTCTGCTTCACTCACTGAAGAAAAATACTTATTGAATCCTACTCCATTACTTCTGTGTTTCACTTAAAACATAAGCAAAATATTAACCTTGCAGAGAAAAGAAATCTATCAAAGAATATCTATGAAACAGTCCATAAAAGTGAATCCAGCATGAGATGGTATGACTCATACTTCTGATAAAGCAAAGAAACAAAAATCTCTTTAGAAAAGACACAAAGGCATATAGAGGGAGAAAGAGTAACAGAGTAGGGTTCCTCACTCTTTCATAATTATAGAAGATGTACTTTTAAACAGATTTCACAAAAGGTGCAAAAATACAGCATTTTTCCCTGGAGCATCTTTATGTTAGAAACTTTTCCCTTTATGCTTTTTTGTTTTGTGTTCCATTCTGGGTGAATAAACAAAAACAGGAAATCACTAAGGGTTTTTCTCTAGAGTCAAATATTGGAGTGAACCTGGATAATGTTTTACTAAGCAGCTCAAAGAAAGTACATATGGACAAGGCAAACAACTGAAAAGTAAGCTGTTAGAGCTCAGGAAAGCCACAGGATATAAAATACCATGGAATAAATGAAATCTTCTGAGAAGCAGCAAAAAAGCCGAATAGATATTGCTGAAATGGAAACAACCAAGAAAGTTTTAAGAAACATCACAAAGGAAAAATAAGTATGACAGAATGTAAAAGAAAACAAATGAAAACTAGAAAAACAATTATAAAGAGCACAGAAAACAGGTTATCAGACACTTTGAATAAACCGTACCTATCCTTGATCCTGTGATTTCACTTCTTAAAATTTATCCTATATACATACTCACACAAAATTCACAAGGATATATGTGAAAGAATATTCACTTAAGACAAAAAAGGATGAAAACTAAAACTAACCTAGAAGTCCAACAAGTCAAATAAATTATAATAAATTCATATGACTGTGTTGGAAAGAAAGCAATATACACTGACGATAGTCCAGAATGTTCACAATATATTAAGGAAAAAAGAAAGCTACAGAAGAACGTAAATAGTGTGCTCTCGGTGATTTTTTTAAAAATTATATACATACAAAACTGACACTGCATGCTTCCCTTTTTTTGTTTTGAAGACAAGTGTTTTATTGTATTTGTATTCAAGCACAGTAAGCATTCAAACATCTGCTGAAAAAATAAAAAATTATTTTTAAAGTACAAAGCAGATCTTTAAATGTTGAAATGGATACCTCTACATTTAAAGAATTATTTCTAAAAATATAACTCTCCAATAATTTCTAATTTTATAATATTTGGGTACGTATTTATAATAAATACTCCAAATACATATTTTGGCCAAATCCCAAATATCCAGTGCTAAATCCCAAATATCTGTTGAATATAAATACAACTAAATAGGACAAAATATGTGAAACATTAGTTTCAGACACTATCAGACAAGAGACAACACAAGACTGGATCTATGCAAGACTATGGTCCAAGAGAAACACTTCCAGGTCCCAACACAAGGAGATGCATGTCAAGCAGTCTGGCAGTCTCACCGAATTGAAGAAACAGGGGCCAGAGTTTGGGAAGGCCAAGGTGCTTAGAATTTGCAGGGCAGAGTACTGGAGGAAGAGCTCAGAAAGAGTCAGAATTTTACAGATTTGCAGGGTGGGCTTCCTAGAGTCCTTGGTCTACTGCTGATATGTGCCGAGTAGCTGAGTATGGGGAAATAATTTCCAGAGAGCAGTAGGCCAAATAGTACCTTACGCCACACAGGACTTTTGGAATAAGTCCCACCAATCAGAGTGGGAAAACTCTGTAACATACCAGGAAATGGATGGACTCCTCAGAAGAAAATTTGCCTCAGTTGAGGAACTAAGTCAGCACTAAAGTCTGTTCTGGACTTACCCTAACAAAGATAAAAGTCAAGCCTCAAAACACCCAACAGACTACAAATAATCTAGCTGTGTACTCCAACTAACTCCACCACTTAAGGAATACAATGAAACTGAGCAAGTAACAACATAAAATTTAATGGCTGGCACACAGTCAAAGATTATCAGATATACAGAGGAGAAAAATAAGACCCATAAGCAGGAGGATAAAAGTCACTAAGTGCAGATACAGAAATGACCAAGATAATGGAATGCACAGAAAAGATATTAAAACTGTATTACAAATGTGTTCCATATAGTCAAGAAGGGAGAGAAAACATGATTATGATGAGAACAGAAAATGCAAGAGATTCAAATTGAAATTCTAGAGATAAAAATAAAGTACATCCCAGATGCAATTAACAGCAGATTAGACACTGCAAGAGAGAAGCTCAGTTAATTTAAAGACATAGCAATAGAAGCTACTCAAAATGCTGTACAGAGAAACTTAAAAACAAACAAATGAGTCACTGTAAAAGATGAATAACTGGAATCCTAAAAAGTGTGGGAACAAGGAGCAACATATGAAGGCAAAATGGCTCAGGATGTCCCACAATTGATGAAAACCATAAACTGACAGATGTAAGGAAGATTAACAAACCCTAAGGAAAACAAACATGAGGAGGACTTCACCAATACATACTACAACCAAATTTCTGAAAATGTGTGATAAAGAGAAAACTCTTGAAAGCAACCAGAGAGAAAACTGCACATTACATACAGAGGAACAAAGGCAACAAATTTCTTATTAGAAACTATGCCAAACCGTAAACTAAAACAATGGGCAAACATCTAAAGAGTGTCAATCCAGATACGCATTCCCAAATATCTTTCAAAAATTAAGAGAAAATAAATTTATTTGAACTAAAAAAAGCTATGAGAATTCATCACCAACCAACCATCATTATAATCAGTGTTAAAAAAAATTTTTTTCTACAGGCAAAAGAAAAACAGTATCACATGCAAATCTGGATCTAAACTAAGCATAATCTCTCAAAGGGTCAATATAAGGGTAATATAAAAAATATTTTCTATTTTAATTCCTTAAAAAATAACTTTAAACTGAAAATAACAATGAATTATGAGGTTTACAACATACATATAAGTATGATGTGTGACAAAACTACACATAGCATACCGTGTGTTAAGAACTGAAAAAAATTCTGTCCTACACTATACAAGAAGCAATATTGATAAGTTATCTTGTTAACCCCAGAGCAGCCATCAAATACAAAGCAAAGTGGTGTGAAAGGGGGCTATCCTCTTTTTGCAGATAAGAAACCCAAGGCTTCATTTTCACAGGATGGTTATAAGGATACAATTAAGTAATACATTTAAAAACAATACCTGATGTAGAAAGAACTGAAAAATGCTAGCTTTTTCCCTGGGTACAGTCCTGCAGTTAGATTTATAAAATCTAAAAATATCACAGCTATCAGTTACTACTTTGTCTTTCAACACAATAATCATTCATGTAAAAAGAAGTGTGAATGTAATCTGACTATCTACTAAGATATCTGCTTCTCTATTATTTCCTGCATATGAACAAGCACAACTTAAAAAAATACCCTAAAATAACTGAGGCTGTGCATTCAATGTGAATACGCTTCCTAGAAAGTAGGGTAATTAATCTTCTTAACCTTCTGCATAATCCCCACCTACAAGATTATTCTTAACAAAAAAGTATGCTCAAAATTTTAATTCAGGAACACATTTCTCCATGTCAGTGGCATCTGTGATGTCAGAGCTCTAAGAATATATTGCTGAAAAGGCACTTAAGCAGCTCGTGCAAATAAGGTTCTACCCCCAACTGCCAGCAGCAGGAATGAGTGAACAGATCTCCTTTGCAGATGGGCCCAGTGCTTGGCACATGTGAAGCATTCTAAAATTCTGTGCAGAACCTATAACCAACAGCATACACGAGGCATAAAAAAAAGACAGTGAAAGGTAATTTTAAGGTTTCAAGGTTGGGGAGCTGTAAGTGAAGCCAAATAGAGGGTAAGTGGAAGATAGCATTATTTTATGTCAAGATAATATCCAAAGAGCACCTAAAAAATACATTTAGCTGTGGTAGTCAGAGCTAGAGACACTAACTCTAGGAATTACCTGCAGAGAGACAGCTTGAAAGCTGACCCTAGAGACTCTGACAAGACAGAAGACAATCATGATGAACAGTCCCCAGGCAGGTAAACGAAGAACCACAAATCAGTGGCAGTCAAAGCAGGTAGCGATTTAGGAGAATTTAGGTGTCACTGAAGTCAAGAAAATCTAAAAATATCACAGCTATCAGTTACTACTTTGTCTTTCAACACAATAATCATTCATGTAAAAAGAAGTGTGAACTTAGTTTTAAGTATGCAGTGGTCAGCACTAGACTTAGCTAGGAATGACAGTTTCTTCTTCAAATGTTGCAGGAGCCACACCACAGTACCCACAGCCCTGTCACAGTCATACCACATCCCTTACACTCTGCCAGGCAGGCACTGCTGATAAACAGAATTCATATTTTTCACAGCAGAAGTTGCTGTTTTATACCCATTTTTACATAAGAAAACTGAGACACAAAACATTTACTTCAGCGGTCCTCCAACCATTCTGGTACCAGGGTCCAGTCTTGTGGAAGACAATTGGGGGGGGGGGGGATGTTTTCAGGATAATTCAAGCACATTGTATTTATTGTTCACTTTATTTCTATTATTATTACATCAGCTCCACCTCAGATCATCAGGCATTAGATCCTAGAGGTTGGGGACACCTGATTTACATACACATTTGGCCCTCATACACCTAGAACCTGTCCTGAAGGAGATCATTGCTGAGAGCAAGTTCAGAGGATTACTAAGGGGAAAATTCTAACTGTAGGAGGTCAGAGTACACCGGAAGTACCCACCTTTTCCTGCCTGTTCACAACCCCTTTACTAGAGAATTTGTAGTACCCAGCCTGAAAAAATACAAACTGTGGGACTTTTTTGGGACTTTTGTGTAGGGTACACCTACATCTTCTCCATCTTTCCCCACCCTCAGCCAACAGGACATAAGTAGGTACCTGACCAATTGGACTATCTCTCTCTCCAGAAACTCGGAATTAAGACATGGAGATATCTCTAGAAAACCATACTGCAAAATCAAAACATCTTGTGTTGGCACTAAAGCAAACCAAAGTCTCAGGCAACCCAGAGGTACAGGGAAGCAGAAACCAAGAACTTGAAAGAAAGAGTCAGTCTGAAAGAAGCCGAAACAGACATTACAGAGTAACAGAGACACAAGACCCACGTCATGGCTTCTCAGAGAAAAACTGGCTGGTTAACTGCCTGAAGATGTTCTGGTTTCCAGAAGGCTGAGCTGGACTTCAGACGCTTCTGTCTGACAAATGCCCTTTTTAAGTAAGTTAATTCAAATGGTTTGCTTCTTGCAGCCAAATAATCCTCAAGACATTAAAAAGGTCAAAGAAAAAACACTGGGTAACCACTTACTATGTGCTTCACCGTAACTAAGGTTTTAAAAACTCTCCTGTCAGGGATGAAGAAAAAGAGGCTTTGTAATATCAACGAACAGATCTGCTGGACTCCCAAACACAAACTCTTTTCTTTTTACTTTTTTCTTTTACACTGTACCTCTTTTCCACTCAAGTAATATCTGTTCCAATCCTCTAAGCCATTTATCTATTTTTTCCCATGAAACATTCTCTGATTAGTCCAAAAATGTTTTCTTTTCTCCTGTCCAGTCTCTAACCTATATATTTCAAATGCCTTTATGCTAAAATTTTGTAATAAACTTTAATATATGAAGATGAATGACAGAATAAAGCCACTTGGAGCTGATTTGTTTCTAAACTGATGAAGTATGTTTCTTTCCTTACTTTACCAGTTTATACACTAACTCTTAACTCAAGCCCAGGCCACCTTAGATCTTTTCCTGACCTGTCCCATTCCTCATTTCCTCCAAATCATTGATTTTACTACTAAAATGCAGGCCAGAAAAAGAACAGTTTAGCTTATCTAAATAATCACCCTACCCAAAGTGACTTCATTACAAGTATCTACATCCTAAACCTGAAAATATTAGCAACAAGTGATAAAAACCAGCAAAAAAAAAACACAAAAAAAAAACTTTTTCTATCCCTGAAAATCAGCTTCCCAAGATGAAAAGGCAGAGAACTTCTTAAATCTATAAAAGTCTCTTTTGCCCATTCTCAGAAAGACACTGCTGAGGTTTTTCATGTTTTCTCCAAGCACAAACAACAGCATAGCCTACTCATTACTGGAAATTTCCCTAAGAATAACCTAAAATGTATCATCTGATTTGGTTTGATTTACTTTTCCAGACAGTTAAGTTCCTGGAATTTTTCATTAAAAAAAAAAAAAAAAAGAAAGACAAATGTACTATCCTTCTTCCAGCCTTGAAAGGCAAAGGAAGACTTCTTCAGCTTCTAGACTTCTCCGAAGAGTTGAAAAGCTAGAGAATTTCTTACTGTGGTTCAGGGTCTTTGGCAGTTCCCATCTCCTCAATAACTGGGAAATATCATTAGCCTGGAGGTAAACCACTAGGCCTTTATTAACAGAGCAGCTAAGTGGGTACAGATATTCATCACTAGGTACCAGTTCAATTTTAAGAATTTGTTCTGACTGCCCTTTACATTCTCAGATTTCTCATAAACTTCTGTTACAGAGTGAAATTCACTGTCAACCTTTGGGTCAGTCATGCCACAAGGGCCATAAAGAAGTATGCACAATCAGGGTACTTCTTGAAAAATATAACTGTGTATTTAAAGAGCTTCATTAAAATGGTAGTATCTAAATTGACAGTGATTGTGCTGGGCACTGGGATGCCATTTCCTCTAAAACCATAAATAAGACAATAATAAGACATTAAAATAACTGCTGAGAACCCTAAATTTTCCGAGTACATTTCCTATTTCCAGACATACCAAAATCAGTATCAATCAATATATCATCCCTAACAAGGTGGAAAACGGCTAAGGAAAGCTTATGAGTTTTGCAAGGGACTGAGGAATTACAAAGCTGAAAAGCGAACCAGCATGTTTAAAGCCAGGCTGCAAAAAGGCCATTACAGTATTTCTCACCCTGAAATTTCCTTAGCACCTTAAGCTAAACCACCTCCAGTTTAACAGGGGTTTCAGTGGAAGGAAACCAGACTGTCCCCACGTCATACACTGCGGTTCAGATTCTACTGCCATTGTTATTCTGCCAACGTTTTTAACACTTTGGTCACACCCACGTATTTTTTTTTAATATGGCAGTTTAAGTGCCTGAAATAAAAGAATAAGTCTACCCAGTCCATTCAGATGAGGGGTGGTGGCCTGCATTTGAGCCGTTTAACAGCGCTGAAGGAAATCTGGGAGCAGATAAATCCCAGTAGCACGCCGAGGAGCTGCCAAGCTTTCCGTTTCTGTCACAATATTTGGGCTGTGCCCGATTCCAGGGCTCAAAGGGGTCTGACAGAGGATGGCTGTTGGTTCGGGGGACAAAGTGCATCTTCCTATTCCTCCCGCAAAGGTTTCTGTGCGTGCAGCACGCACACCAACGAGGCACACGCAGCAGCACGCACGGCGGGGGCCCGGCTCTGAAGACCACCTTCGGGGACGGAAACTAGGCCTGTCACCCAAAGAGCTGCCGCCCCGCCGCCGCCCTCAGACCCCGGGAAGCCCGAGGTCGCCCGTCCCCGTCTCCTCAGGCCCAGGGCCTCGGGCTTCCTCTCCTCTCCCCGCCCCGCTCCTCCCTCCGCCGTGCGAAGGCGCAGCTCCGGGCAGCCCCGAAGTCCGAGCCTGGGCTGCTGGCCGCTCCCGGCCGCTCCATCCAGCGAGGCCCCACGCCCCGCCGCCGCCCCGGCCAACGGGCGCCGCTCACCTCAGCTGGCGGACCCCTCGCCAAGGCTCACCTGGGGGGGGCCGCAGCCTCCGCAGCTCACAAGCATGACACCCGCCCGCAACGACCAGCGGCGCGAGCGGCCGAGGAGGCGGGCGCCCCCCTCCCGCAGCGGCCCCCAGCCCTCCCCCCTTCCCCGCCCCGCGGCCGGCCCGCCCGCCCCCGGCTTCCGCCACCGCAGCTCCAGCCCGCAACACCTCCGAGTGTCCTCACGCCTCTCACTCGCTCTCGCGAGAGGACACGCCGTCTCTCGCGAGAGGAACTCCGCGACCAAGCCCGCGCAAAAAGTGGGTGGGCTTTTTAAACGGGAGAGAAGGAACAGGAAAAAGCCTTCCCACGTGCTCCGGGGCTGCCAGCTGGATGGCCGCGCGCGTCACGTGACCACGCCCAGCGGCATTCCCATTGGTCAGAGTCCGTTTGGCCCACGGGAGCTTTAAACTCGAGGCTGACCTACGAACCTCCCGCAAAGGTGTTGCGCGCTTCCTGGTCCGTTACCTGGGGAACCGTTTAACCCTTTCCTCTGGCAAAATATCCAAATCTTGGCTTGCTCTGCGGTCCGGGTGTAAGGCCCTGCCGCCTTTCCCTCGTCCCCTTGGTTCTACCGCCGGAGGTCAGCTGGGCTCCTTCTTCGCCCCAGATTAGCTTGTGCTTGCTTCTGATTCCGGGGGCCCCTTCCCAAAGCGGCAGCCCCTCGAGATCCGATGGCTCTAGAAGGGTTCATCCTCTGACACAGCTCCGCCCCTTCCCCGCAGCATTTCCCGGAGGACCACTCACAGCGCGCCAGGCCCACGGCCCCATGCAGACCTCAACAATTGGCATCAAGGGATCTCCAGGCCCTAATGCTCACCTGTCCGTCGTGAGGCGATGTCAGAATCGGGAAGTAAAGCCTTGATCACGGAGAAACCAAGACCGAGATGAAAACCTAAAATGTTTAGAATCAAGGTAGAATCGGAAGGGCTAGTCCAGTGAAGTTGCAGTCTCCTCGAACACGATCTTTTCCTCAAGAGTGGAGATACCTGATAGATGAGGACATTTTTAACTGTATCTTCATTATGAGTTTTGCCTTGGTTGGGAGAGAGGAGGGCAAGGAAGAAAGGGCATATTCATATGTTCTTTTCTTCACTTGACAAATTTTTGTTGAGCTATGTTAGTGACTATTCAGACTCTCGATTGAGCATCCTCAAAAACACGTAGATCTAGATTCTAGGGAGCTTATGGGCAGGGGAGAAAAATATCTCGGTGTTAAGCTCCACGCAGAAGAAATGCAGGGAATTATGTGATGACGATTGCAATGGAGTGGCCCTTTTGAGGAGGAATCATTTAAGAAGCGGTTTGCATAACAGACATGCAAATACCAGAGAAGCATTTGAGACAAAGGAAACTGCTAATTCTGAGGCCCTAAATTGGGTTTGAGGGGTAAGGTATGAGAAAGTAAAAGGAAAGTAAGCTTGGAAGCACGCTTGGAGAAGTAAACAAGCACAGGTTACATCCTGTAGGGTTTTGTAAGCCAATATAGGAATTAGTTTATTCTGAATGCAGTGGAAAGCACTGAAGAGTTTTAAATAGGAAAGAGACATCTATGGTTTAATAATTTTAAGCTCTTCGCTGCAGAGCACGGATCTTACGAAGGCCACAGAGGAAGATGGGAGATTAGAGGATTATAATCTATGTAAGAAGGAGCCCCGAAATTTTTAATTTCCGGTTGACATTGACATTCCTGTTCTAAAATCTATTAGTCAGAGTCCTGGTTCTGTTTGCCATATTTTGTTTAAAAAAAATCTAGATATTCTTCAGTTACTGCTGTTTAATTAAAATTGGAGAAATAAATGGGAAAGGAAATGGCAATCCACTCCAGTATTCTTGCCTGGAGAATCCCACGGACGGAGAAGCCTAGTAGGTTACGGACGGAGAAGCCTAGTAGGTTACAGTCCACGGGGTCGCAAAGAGTCGGACACGACTGAGCGACTTCACCCTTCACCTTTGTTACATGGCAAAACGAATTGGCCCCCCCAAAAATCATTACCTTTGATTTTTCCCCTCCATTTACAACTCACAGATAACCACCTCTTCTGTCCAAAGGTCAGTTCTAAGAATAGCCAACATAAAATGATGTTCAATGCAGATATTTATTCGTGAGTATAAGATTTGAAAAGAGAGGTCTAGGGCTAGAAAATGGAGATGTTTCTCTAACAAGAAACAGAAATCAGGAGAACTGAGTTCCAACTAGAAGAACTCATTAACTGGTGATTCAACCAAATCAAGCATCGTACCTTATCATCCGTGAGTCTCAGCTTCCTCATGCATAAAACAAGACAATGAACTAGCCTGCACGCAAAGTGGTTAAGCCTGAATTATATTTTGGTACGCACACACCCGCAAGAGGGAAGCTGGAAAGGGAAATGAAATGAATTTTTATAAAAACCTAGCAGAGTCAGCAGCACAAGTGAAATGAAATTGGAAGCTCGTACACACACACACACGTATGCATGCACACAACAACAGCTGAGAAACTATCAAACTGATTAATACAGATACCAGGAATGCTTCCCTAAGAAACCTTGGCCTTCTCAAAGAGTGTGAAAATGGAAACATTCCACCTGCTCAACCTCATATTCCCTTTCTCTGTAGCTATTTTGAACCTATGTAGTGTGTAATAAATAATGACTCACATATTCCTAATCAGAATTTAAGAACTAGAAAAGAAATGTTTAAAAGATCTGGAGCAATATTTTAAAGTTAAGCCAACACCTTGATTTTAATGAAAATAAGATTTCAACACTACAGGGTTATTTTTTTGAAAGGAAAAATACTGAATGAGAAAAAGTATTATTTTAACATATTAAGAGCATTCATTTAAAATGCTGAAGGAACCAAGTACTCTGAATGCTGTTTGCAGTCCTTATAATGATTAACTGAAACAGCTGCTCCAGACTGCTAATTTAATGCACAATGGGCACAACTCTCTCATTCTAACCTAAACTAAAACAGCAATAAACCCTCCCAACTCAAGCTAGCAAGACAGTCACTGTTGTCCCTTGCGATCTACAATTATTTCTAGGCCAACAAATATAAAATGAGAAGAAATTAGGATTGAAATCCATTTCTACAGGTGTCCCTAGTTTCTAGATAATTTTTATTTTCTTTTTTAACAGCTTGATTGATATATAATCCACTTATCATACAGTGTTCAAATATACAATTCAGTGGTTTGGGTATACTCCCAGAGTTGCCCAATCATTAGCAAAATCTAACTTTGGAACAATTTTTTTCCCCCAAAAGAAACCCCTTATCTTTTAGCAGTCAATCCTCCACCCTGTCCCCAGCCCTATACAACAGCTTTTTTTTATAAAAAAAAAATTTTTTATAGACTTGCCTATTCTGAAAATTTTGTATTAACAAATTTATCCAATATGTGGTCATTTGTCTCACTCAAGTCATTTAATGTTTTCAAGGGCCAACCATGTATCATGTAGCGTGTATCAGTACTTCATTTTTTTATTGCCCAATAATGATTCCATTGTATGAATATAACACATTTTATTTATCAACTTATCAATTAATAGACGTTTGTTTTATTTCCACTTTGGAGCTGCTTGTGTGGATGTTGCTTGTTCTTTTTTAATACTTTAAAAACTAATATATATCCAGTTTACAAGTCCATATTTTTTTCTCCTAGCAGAGTTACTTTGCTCCTGTTGTTATTTAGTCACTGAGTCATGTCTGACTCTTCGGGCCCTCGTGGACTCTAGGCTGCCAGGCTTCTCTGTCCATGGGATTCTCCAGGCAAGAATATTGCAGTAGGTTGCCATGCCCTTGTCCAGGGGATCTTCCCGACCCAGGGACTGAACCTGTGTCTCCTGCCTTGGCAGGCGGATTCCTTCCCACTGGGCCACCAGGGAAGCCCCTGGCTTTGTCTTTTTTGCCTGCTGTTTGAAATCTGCACTCATCCCCGGCATTTCTATTTGGGTATTTCACATCTGGCCATATCACTGCCCTGTTTAAAAACTTTCAGGGGCTTATGATTGGTCTACCCACGATCTTCCTAACTTTCTTCTCTGCTCTGTCATTCTCTTTCTCAGATAGTCTTTGTTTCAGTTCCTGGCCATAGGGCCGACCCTCCTTGCTTCGAGCCTTCCCACAAGCTGTTCCTTCCTTAGTAAATGTTCTTTCTCTCCCCGTTCCCCTCAGCCTCTGAATGAATGCCCGTGAATCTGCCAGCATCCTGCTCTGCTCTCAGTTCGTCAAGAACTCTTCCTGACTCCCCAGACTAAGCTCCTCCTTATCTAGGACTCTCTACTTTTTCTTCAAAGCATTCATCAACTTAAAATGATTTCTATTTGAGTAATTGGTTACTGTCTGTCTCTTTCCCCTGCTAGACTGCTAGATCCCTGAGCAGGAACCACATCTGTTTTTACTTAAATATGCCTGGCACGCAGCAGGTGTTAGTAGTTATTCGGTAACTATTCAGAGGAAGGAAGGGAGGGAGGAAGGGAAGGAGGGAAGGAAGGAGGGAAAAAGAAAGAGAAAGGAGAAGGAGGGGGTGGAGAGGAGGAGGGGGAGGAAAAGGGAGAGGAAGAAGAGAAAAATAAGGAAAGGAGGGAGGAAGAGAAAGAGAGGGAGGAGAAGGAGGGGAGAGTGGGGAGGAGAAAGAAAGGGAAGAAGGAAAGGTTCCCCAGGTTCTATTTTTACCTCTTTTTCTAGACTTGAACTAAATTTTAGGCCCACCATGGAGACTCTTGGGCCCACAGTACTACCTCAGCAAACCAAAACTTAAAGAACTTTTATGTTCCTGTAATTCATCCACTAGACCAGAAACACAGTATATTCAGTCAGACAAACCCCCCTGTTCTTGCCTGGGGAATCCCACGGACAGAGGAGCCTGGTGGGCTACAGTCCATGGATGGCAAAGTCGGACATGACTAAGTGACTAAACAAATCCCCAAATGGCAAGGCAACGCTGAGTTTATTTCCTTGTTCCTTCTCAGCCCAAGCAAGGTTGACAGTGTGGCCCCAGACAGTCAGATATTTTCTATTTTTGTTTTTCCCTGTTCTTTAACCTGCAAAAGCTTCCTGCCTTTCATTCCATTTTGCAGTTCTCAGAATGGAGGCTGTCTACTTCATGAAGAGTTAGCTCATTTGTATCACCTAAATTGTTTTCTTTAAGCATTTTTTTAATACCAGGAAAATCCTGGTCTTCAGCAAGTCCTGAAGCAAAGTCCTGATAAATATTGTAAGGCATATCTGTGCTGTGGTAAAAGAAATGAATAGAAAGCCTGGCCCATGCTTGAGATGGTGTAGCAAGGGATGCACATATCCCCTGCCCCGTGCTTCTTACAGAGAGGGCGATGTGCGGAGGGAAAAGGCATTGGTGTACAGTGAAGCTGAGGCCTCAGTATGACAAGTCAGAGAACACAGGCTGTGTCTAGTTTACCTAACATATGCCAAGGAAAGCCTCGGCGGTCCCCAGTCCCCAGGACACATTTTAGTGGACTGATTCCCAGCAGTCAAGTTAGTGGCTGGTGGATCTCCTCCAAAGTAATTTTGCCATTTAATGAAAATGTTACTTCCATTTGTTTGCATAGCCTAATGGAGCCAAGATATTTGAGTTATAGGCGCACGAAAGAATCCTGGCCCAGCCCAGATGAATGATTTGTTCTGATCACCTGGGGCATTAAGCGTCATGTTGTTGTGGCTGTTGTTGAGTGAGCTATGTACAACTCTTTTGTAACCCTCTGGACTGTAGCCCGCCAGGCTTCTCTGTTTATGGGATTTTCCAGGCAAGAATACAGAGTAGGTTGCCATTTGCTCCTCCAGGGGATCTTCCCAACCCAAGGATCAAACCCGCATCTTCTGCATTGGCAGGGAGAGTCTTTATCACTGAGCCACCGGGAAAGCCCACTAAGTGTCATGGTTCTGACTAAAGCTAGCTCGTTCACTCTGGTTCTGCCTTTCCATGGAACTAGGCATGCGACCCAAAGCTAGCTGTCAATGTAATCCTCCTAATGCCCTTTGGACGACAAAGCAGGCATCATCTTTCCTCCGGACCTCTGCGGCTTTACACCAGCAACCTCTGACAGCCAGGAGTAGATTCCATGTCGCTTCCTGTTTGAAAACTTGAGTCTCCCTTTGGCCCACTTGCTGAATTCCTGTTTCCTGCCTGAGTGAGGGTGCCAGCTGGCTGTTCACTTGTGACAGAGAGATGTCAGTCCTTCTTTGTCACGCTGCTCTCTGGGGATTTGGGAGGTTTTAGTATAAAAAATCAATACTCACACGTATGCAGAATAATGGAAAATACAGGAAAAGAGAATAGAGCTGATTCCCTTTCTGATGGTTGCTTTACATACATTACCGTTTCCCTGATGGCTTAGACTGTAAAGAATCTGCCTGCAATGCAGGAGATGCAGGTTCAGTCCCTGGGTCAGGAAGATCTCCTGGAGGAGGAAATGGCAACCCACTCCAGTATTCTTGCCTGGAGAATCCCACGGACAGAGGAGCCTGGTGGGCTACAGTCCATGGGGTGGCAAAGAGTCAGACATGACTGAGCAACTAACGTTTTCACTTTATGTACATTATTTAGTAATATTTAATAAACCAACTTTGGAAGGTGGGAAAATAGGAAAGCTATAATTTTATCAGCCAGTTAAAAACATAAAAATACTTTTTAAATTTAAAAGATGAAGTATCTCATTCACGACTTTGTTTTGCGTGAGTGATCACTCAGTCATGTCCGACTGTTTGTGACCCCATGGACTGTCGCCCACCAGGCTCCTCTGTCCGTGGGATTTCCCAGGCAAGAACACTGGCATAGGTTGCCATTTCCTGCTCCAGGGGATCTTCCTGACCCAGGGATTGAATCTGCATCTCCTGCATTGGCAGGCGGATCCTTTACCACTGAGTCACCTGGGAAGCCCTGACTTGGTTTTACTAGTGTGTGTATTACATCACAATCTGTTGTGTCATTTATAACACTTACCTTACTCCTTTGTAATGAGTCTCCTGAAGGACAAAAGTTCATCTTAACCTTTTGTATAAAATGATACCTAGTAACATTTTTTGTTGTTTGTTTGTTTTTACTGCAGTATAGTTAATTTACAATGATGTGTCAGTCTCGGCTATACAGCAAAATGACTCATAGACATATATACATTCTTTAATATTCTTTTCCATTATTGTTTATCCCAGTAATGATTTTATGTATAGTAGGTATTTATTAAATGCTCTACGACTGCTAAAATCCTGACTATAAGTATTAGTAAACAGTACAGAAGATAATTCAGAAGTGCCACTCCAAATTAAAGACATATTGAATTGGAAAAGTATATTTAAGTGCTATTATATGTCATCTCATATATAATAATTCTTCTGATTTAAAACGTCATAGTCATAGCTAAATTACTAACTAAACTTCCAATATGTAAAATACAGGTATACCGTCTTTTAAGAAAACGTAATGTATAATTGTATGAGATTCAAAAACAATGTCTAAATGTAACTGCTTCATAAGACAGTTGTTAAAATATCAATGCCCTACTTATTTCGCATGGTTGGTATAGAGTTAATTGTGGGCTTTCCAGGTGGTGCGGTCATAAAGAATCTGCCTGCCAGTGCAGGAAACGCAAGAGACACATCGATGCCTGGGTTGGGAAGATCCCCTGGAGGAGGAAATGGCAACTCACCCCAGTATTCTTGCTTGGAGAATCCCAACAGACAGAGGAGCCTGGTGGGTTACAGTCCATGGGGTCGCAAAAGAGTTGGACGTGACTGAGCACAAGCACAAAGAGTTAATCATAAAATAGAAGAGCAACGTTTTATAAAATAATTTTTTACTACAGCGACTTCCCTGGTGGCTCGATGGTAAAGAATCCACCTGTCAGTGCAAGAGATACAGGGTTCAATCCCTGATCCAGGAAGAACCCACTTGCCGAGAATCAACTGAACTCATGCGCCAAACTATTGAGCCTGTTCTCTAGAGCCGGGGAATCACAACTACTGAGCCCATGAGCCACAACTACTGAAGCGCCCGTCTTCTAGAGCCCATGCTCCACAACAAAAAAAGCTTCCACAATGAGAAGCCAGAGCGTGGCAGCTAGAGCGTAGCCCCCTCCAGCAGCAACAAGAGAAAAGCCTGCATGGCACAGCTCTGTGATCCAGTGGATGTTGGTAATTTGATCTCTGGTTCCTCCCCCTTTTCTAAATCCAGCTTGAACATCTGGAAGCTCTCGGTTCATGTACTGTTGAAGCCTGGCTTGGAGGATTTTGAGCGTGACCTTGCTAGCATGTGAGATGAGTGCAATTGTGCAGTAGTTTTAAACATTGTTTGGCATTGCCCTTCTTTGGAGTTGGAATGAACTCTGACCTTTTCCAGGAGCTTTTCTGGAGTGGTAGCCATTCCCTTCTCCAGAGGATCTTCTTGACCCAGGCAGGGATGGAACTTAGGTCTCCTGCATTGCAGGCAGATTCTTTACCATCTGAGCCACCAGGAAAGCCCTGCCTTTTGAAAGCCTGTCCACATCTCGCATTTGATTATACAGGTTGCTATCCTTATCAGTTGCTGTAATAAGATTCTTCCAAGGATCTTGTTATCTTGAAACATCATGCTTAAAAGCAAGGTGTAATGGGTGTAACATGATTCTTACAGTGCTCCTGTTTCACACTTTAATAGCCTGTAACTCTCTTTTTCAGGTGCATGCATGGGTGCCTAGCTGCTTCCGTTTTGTTGTTGTTATTTAGTCACTAAGTCATGTCTAATTCTTTGTGACCCCATAGACTGTAGCCCACCACGCTCCTCTGTCCTTGGGCTTTCCCAGGCAAGAATATTGGAGTGGGTTGCCATGCCCTCCTCCCAGGGATCTCCCTGACCCAGGAATCAAACCCTCATCTCCTGCATTGGCAGGCAGGCTTTTTACCACTGACACCATCTGGGATAGTCAGTAGCTATTCTGAAATTCCTATATAAACATCTGATGAAAGCAAGATGTTTCAGTTCAGTTCAGTTCAGTCACTCAGTCGTGTCCAACTCTTTGTGACTCCATGAAACGCAGCACACCAGGCCTCCCTGTCCATCACCAACTCCCAGAGTTCACTCAGACTCACGTTCATCAAGTCAGTGATGCCATCCAGCCATCTCATCCTCTGTCGTCCTCTTCTCCTCCTGCCCCCAATACCTCCCAGCATCAAAGTCTTTTCCAGTGAGTCAACTCTTTGCATGAGGTGGCCAAAGTACTGGAGTTTCAGCTTTAGCATCATTCCTTCCAAAGAAATCCCAGGGCTGATCTCCTTCAGAATGGACTGGTTGGATCTCCTTGCAGTCCAAGGGACTCTCAAGAGTCTTCTCCAACACCA